>CM032668.1:2925664-3059090 GCA_019095985.1 Streblospio benedicti
TGGGCCACTTAACTCGAAAGTGTTTTTGGTCTTACCATTGTCCAGGGATAGTAGAGAATACTGGGCCGTGTTACCAGATAAGATTTACAGATTTTGAAAGGTGAGATATTCGCATAGTGCAATCACCCTACGATAATTCCCAGGATTTTGCCAGTTTCCCCACTCTTTTTTTCTTGGTCGCTCAGTTTCCCTCTTTCACACACGAACGTATTACGAGAATAACCACACGAACACTTTTTTTCCACACAAACGATTTTATACGTAACGATTGAACGCCGTGAAGAACATATATAATAAACCATGTCAAGTGGCTCAGACAAAATGAACTTCAAATAACCGTACATAGCAACTCTGAATAGCATGCTTTTTATATGCATTTATTCAATATTTTTATTAATCATTCTTCAAAGTATGATGCAATCCTGTTTATTATTGTCATTCGTCCTAGTGTTTATAACCGCGTGCCATAGCCCATTTAATTCCCACTGTTCATATATTTACTACTCAAAGTTTGTATTGTTTGCGGGGAGAAAACAACTCCTTGATCGACTTATGAGAGCGTCTGTAACTAACAACAAATCCTTTTTATAAGTTGCTGCTATTCATGACTTCCAACTTGCCCAAAAAAGCTATGCCCTGATTAAAAAAAAGTCCGTAGTACGGTAATCTAGTGCATAAATGTATTCTTTTATCAGATAATTTATTAAATGATGAGAATGTTGTTCAAATTCAGATTTACAATTTGAACCATAAGTTTAAATTCTGGTTCAAATCGGCTGCGAGAACCGCTGCGCAACAGTCCAATTGTTCTCTCATTTACACATGAAACCATAACCAGCACTTGCAGTATGTTTATAGTTAGATTATATGTGGTTATGACAATAATAGAATGTTTGCAAATGCAATCATGCTACCCCCTTTTTTCTAGTAGTGTAACAGCTGGTTTCTTATATAATCTGGTGGTGTGTGTATTTCAATTAGTACAACCAGTGTCTATTGGGAGTTCAGATTCTTTATTCAAAATTCAACAATATTACAGAGATCTACATGTACATACAATTTCCATATAAATCCAAGAACAAGTGTCGCTGTCATCATCCATGCATCTCGGCGCTAAAACGGTGGTAGGCTGCCAGCGCGGTCGATCGGGTCACTGGTCAAAGCCGCGGCGAGGTTGAGGTTCGGATGGCTCGTTAAAACGCGGGACGCGTGTAGAGGAGAGCCACCCCTCTGCACGATAACAAAAACAAAACAAAAATAAAATCTAGATTGAAAACAATAGCTAGTATGATTTCCCCCACCCCGACGCTCAGTTGGTTAATTAACCTGTCTATAAGCTATTACAAAGGAGGATATAACCTGGCAAAAGGAAAAGGAAAAGTCAGAGCATGGATCAATGGTCAGTGCGTCCAGTGAGTATACTACGGTCACGATCAAGAACAGAGAACATAAGAACGCAGTCAACAGCATAGAACACAAGAACGCTGTGTGCGTGCACGTGTGCTCTCACAACTTAGTAACACAAGTACTGAAGGCGAAGACATTCACCACTTCCATGCACATGTTAATATTCACATGTGGGGACATTTGGAAAAATAAAATTCTGTCACCGTAGCAATAATGTTCGCCTCATAATGTTAGAAAACGATGCAATATTCATTATAATTAGTGTCAAAAGGACGCATTAGTCTGCTGGTCACTACTGCAAATAGAGACAAGTTAGAATGTATTAGCATCAAACAGTAGGAAACCAGGATGGAGTTGAGTAACATTTGGGTATTATATGGAAGTTGTTACTGATAAAAAGTGGGAGAACGTTAACATCACAATGATATGTGTATGTTTCATATCAGCATCTTTTCTGAAACAAACACATCATGATATTAATAAGAAAAAAAAAGATTAAAAAATATCTGATCAATCATGTGCATGATATATATACACTGCATTTTCACAGCTGAAAGCAGACAGAAAAAGAAATTATAAAATTTTAATATTATCAGAGATAAAGGTGATATAAAGATCAGAGTTGGGGCGAGATTAGTTTGAATCGATTAATCAATCAGAATTTGTGTAATTTAGTTTAGTTTTAGTTGATCAGCAATCTTAAAAAATTCACTTTAGTTTAGTTTAATCATAAATTTACATTTTAATCATGATTAGTTTTGATTGAAAACAATCCGCCAAAACATGTTATCAGATATAATTCTTACAGAGAGCTTAATTTATAGCCATACACACTGTATACCTATCATAGGCAGATCCAGGGCGGCACGGGGGGCGCCCCCTCCCCTTTTCCCACCAAAATACTTAACTTTTATAGGGTTTTTCATGAAATCCCGTAAGTGTGCCCCCCCCCCTCTCCTTACGTGTGTCCCCCCCCCCCCCTCTTTTCCAAAAATCTGGATCTGCCTATGCCTAGAAAGGACTTGGTAACATGATCTGATTGGCTTCTGTGTTAGAGTCTAGGCACCTTTCACTCGTTTTAGAAGCATAGGGTTTCACACAGATATATGGATACTGAATTGTATAAATGAGAGTGAAAATGATAATTTCTAGACAGACTGTATTGGCGGCCATGATTAGTGACTCCTCAAAACTGTAAGGGACGGACCATTCGATATTTGGGGGGGGGGCGACAAAATGTTTACAAATGAAACAAATTTTTTTTTTGACTTTCTAGAGACAATTTTTTTATTTTCAACTTGAAGTGAGACAAATTTGGTGAACATCAGGGACATTTTTTTTCCTTTCAAAATCAGAGGCAGATTTTTTTTTTTTTTGGAAATTTGTCGCCCCCCCCCCAAAAAAATATCGAATGGTCCGTCCCTACATTTCAGCTGTTGTAATTGCTAATATTTTTTTTTAGAAATGGCAATTGCATAGGACGAATTTTACAGATTTGATATTGTGTCTATATATCTTTAAGTGACGAATAAAGAAAACCTATTTTAAGAATTTTAAATGCTTTATTATAGCTATACAACTATAAATCAAAATGTGAGAAAAAAAGCCTCCACACAAACAAATTAATTCAAATTTATTTTTTTCCAATATTGCTATTTAAAGCCATGGTGCAAGGCTTAGAAGGCCCTTTAAAGGGGCTTGCCATGTATCCAGATTGATTAAGAAATATATACACATCTAACACTTTAGCCAATGTAGCAAATCTATAACCATACCTAATACTACAATTATCATCAATCACATTAACAATAGGTGTATCCAGAATACTTTTAAAAGGTATTTATTTTCATAATTTTAGTCACCTGCATATTTTGAAAATGCCACTTCCTGTTAAGGTAGCAGGTGCTCTGGCAGGTGGTTGTGTGACATCACAGGATGAATAACAAACAATACTACATAGCCTGGACACAGAATTGAGGAAGGAAACTTTGCAAGGCATTTCATAGTAGAATATGTTATACAGTGGTTCTAGAGTAATTTGGGTGTGCTGAGTCCATTTCTGCCGTATAACATTGTCTATCTTGCATATTAAGGGCCAAAAATCAAGTTTAAACATAATGTACTCACAAAGTTAATAATAATACTTTATTTAACTTTTACAAGATTGAAACATACTGATAGAGTGGATTTAGGGTAATTTGGATGCTCTGAATTCATTTCTGCCACATAACATTGTCCATATTGAATGTTAAGAACCAAAAATCGAGTTTAAACATAATGTACTCACACAATTAATAATAACACTACGTTTTGATCGATGAATTTCCATCATGATGAAATGGATCCTTTTGCTATAATTAGATCATTTCAAAATTAATTCATGCTTTAAAGAATATCTCACATAGCAGGATTTATTCTATTATCAGGCACTAGGAATAAAACTGTACACTTAATTATCACTAAAGCGATATAGTCTCAAATTCTGTAAACGCACTTACTTGAACTTATTCAAGTGTTCAATAATGCAATGCTCAATATATTTTTAACTTGATTGAAAATGACCCTTTATATTTCATATTTACACATATCATGTATCTATCATGTCTAAATGAGGAAGAAAACAATGTCACAGTGTCAATATATGCTAAATGCAATAATACACAACATCTATACACTTATGCTTTGTTCAGACAAACATCTAAACATTTGCAATAGCCTGTGCAAGTTAGTTTAGATTTGCGACAGCTACATCTTTTTGTAGTGCAATTTCCTGTGCAACTGCAGCTGACAAGGTGGACACAAGATTTTGGAATTGTAGGTAAAGGGCTAAAAAAATTTACTTTCTCCCCCATTCATAATCTGCTGGTTCTGGTTCTGGTGTTGACTCATCAGCATGTACACATATTTTTGGTTTTGTCATACATCTCACGGGTTCGTTTCACCAATGTCTTTCTCAAGTTAAAACTGAGTCCCCATCTACTTAGAGCTGGAAGACTTTTTGTAATGCCCACAATGCCCCCACCACGCTTTCTAACAGCGTTCATCCGTTCTTGAGCTTGGTCAGGATCTACTTAACTTGATTAAATGCACTCTCCCCTATTTTTACTACAAAGTTTCCTGCCATAAATTCATTCAGTACTTCAGTTACTAAGGAAGAAGATTCATATCCAGTGCTTGATTCATTGCTGCATCCAGCTACAATGCACCTCTTTGGCATCTTCTTACATGGAACAGAATCAGAAAGCAAGTGTGGTTTAAGTGGAGGCTTGAATAAGTAGGTATAGCGATGCATCATTGTACATGTATTAATGAACTGTACTTATGCTTGGCTTAGGTCAGACTCTATTCACTATTCATAGACCAGATCCCTCAAATCTCATAAGAATATAGGCCCCTACTTGTATGAGGATAGATAGATTACAAATAGACTTATACAGGGTGTCTAGGTAGATCTAGACTCTAGATCTATGTGCAAGGTATGGGATGTGAAAATGACTTCCAAAAGACACAGATCTATTTCCTTTACATCAAATGTTTAAAAAGGAAAAAAAAGGTTATGCAGTTTATGATGGATTATTGTTTTAAAAATTCTACTTTACATACTGGCATCGTCAATTCAAATAATAATTCCACGTCTCAAAAGTTGCTTTTTTTGGTAAAATACATCATTTTAAATAAATATTAATAAAAAATAAAAAATAAAAATATTATGCTATTTTTACAGAACAGTATATATAGATCTAAATCCAGCTACGCCAAATCTTGTGGCGCCGACGTGCACGATGTGGCTCATTTGATTTTTTGAGTGGCTCCAGCCTCTATTGGCTGTCAAATATGGTATTCTATGTATTTTCACTTTTGGCAATATTTGTTGTCAAATATGGTTTTTATTTTTAGAGTTTACAATTATTGGTCATGAATTTGGTGGGCTGAGTCCTGACCCAGTTGTTTGCGTTGTGAAAAATAATAGAAACGTGGATGGAATTTCTTGGGGAAGCCCTGTTTATATTGGAGGTCTTGCTTTGTGATTGACTTGGAAATTTAAAGTCAAAATGCCTTTGAAGGGGATTCCTTTCATTATATCACCCGATCTGTTGCATGTACTAAGTGCTGCTGGCCATGGAGATGAAATTGGTACGTGACAACTTGGACTAAAAATGATTATGTGGGAACAAATTCGTAAACCCATATACCATTATCAAAGTCCAATAATTGATCTAGATCTACAGCTTTTTTACAGGTGCAAAATAGAAATCAAATGATTTTACTATTGGTAAAATACGCAATTTCATTTATCTCCTGGTTTCATCTAGAGTATATATATATCTCCAAAAAATTGTGAGGGTGCCACACATCTCATAATTAAAACCCTGTAGGTCTAGATCTATTAAAAACCAAAATGTTCTTGATCAACCTGAAGGATAGTGTGGATTTACTCCTAGTCTCTACATCACCGTAACATGTGGTATATAGACTAAATAAATAAAATTAGGGAAGAGTCATTTTGACTTTCTCGGTAGGGTCGGTTGGTTTAGGGTGGGTCGGAGGTGGGGGTCGGGGCTTGGGGGGGGGGAGGGGGGTCATACTTTTGAATTTTGGCTCCATAAAACATTGATCCATATATTTTGCTAAACATTCATAAAAATATCTCAAATATCAAATACATATAAGCCTGTTCCTCGGTGAATGACATACTCTTCCAACTTTTTTTCTTAATTAGTTCTCGCAGACGCCCATTTTCCAACAAGCTCCATATGTCAACATGGACCAAAAGAAATAAGAGCAGATGGTAGGTATTTTTAAAGAATAACAATAATTCAATAATTTATCTATAACTTGATTGTAATTTACTAATTGATAAAACATTAATTAATGCACCATAAAATAACAGTGTTTTGCATGTACCTTTTTTTGCAGGTCATAATATTCCAGACCTATTGGAAGCAATTCTCCAACTTTTCCCTCTTGATCAATATGTGGAATATCCGGTAAGTAGGAGTGCAATATTAATTTATAGAACTGTAACAAAAATGCAATTCATTAAACATTCAGTCTACATGCTCTTGTGTTTCCCTGTCTGATTAATGAATTTATTTTTACTCATTTCTCATTCTAACCAGAGTGTAAGTATATTCTTTTAAAAAAGTGATATTCTACGAAAAGATAGCTAAATAATAAGCAAGAGAAATATTTTAATAACAATAGACAACAAACCTGCTTCTCCCAAAACAGTTTGACTGGAGTCCACGCACATATTTTTAGCATCCCCAACTATATGCTACTATGTTTAATATTACAATATCAAGCTGAGGTTCGGGGTGGCCAGCATCACAGTTGACTTCATGCGTTCTGTACACTAAAACTCTTTGTAATAACGTTATAAACACTATGAAAAATGTGCACCCCTAAACTGCTGGATCCAAAGAGAGCTGCAGGACAGGGGGTGGTTAGAACTGATCCCATGTTTCAGGTGGCTGTGATGGAACGAGTTCCATCAGATGTTCAAAAAGGGCTTCAAGTCCCGATCTGGACGACGTATCAGCAGCTAATAAACAAAGCAGAGAATAACATGGTATGTGAACAGACGAAACAATTGTGCACAAAATCTTGTACTTTGTTCAATTATTTATTGCAGTCATATACAAAATTATTATACATGCAAAATTAAATTACGAATACTTATAGCATTATTCTATGCAGCTGGCTTTTTTTCGTCAGGATATTTGAATAACTGTTTGGTTGTTTTTCAGATAAAAATGCAAGGAGTGGAACGTTTTGAATTTTATGAGCGAGCTAAAAAAGCTTTTGCTGTTGTTCATACGGGGTTAGTATCATCCTCATATGAAAGTAGTGTTAAATGTGTATGGTAAAACGTTTGAAAATCATAGTAGTACATGTATACATATTACATAATTACATATCACACACACGCACACACTAATGATATGCACCAACTGTTAAATATGTTTAATATATGTACATGTACAAATAGCAGTTGCTGTCTGAAAAAGACCTTTTGGTGCCCCAAAGCCAGTATCGTATTCATATAAAAAAATATATTTACGGTGGGGCCTTGATGTTATATTCAACATATTTTATAAAACTTTTATGATCTATTAGAAAGTTTTATGTGCAAATTTAGGTCTTGCAGTTCAAATAAGTCTCGATTTAGTAAATCAGTGATACTCAGTCATTAGTATTAAAAATTCAATTGTTGTCCAACATGCAATAAACTACCCATGAAAATTGCGAAATTTTTGTATTATTTATAATTTCATACATGATCCGGTTCGCAATGACACGGGTTGATGAAATAACCCGGCTCGAGTAACCCAGGTTATCTAAAAAATCACTAATGTCTAGCGTAGTGTACTATAGTATGTCATCTATGGATGAATCAATCCTTTACTTAAATACTCACTTCAGTACAATATAAACGATCGATGACATTGATTATATGTACATGTACTAAAGTACGTAGAAATGCATCCTGATGAAAGGGGTAACATTATTTTGTAAGCTAGTGCTGTAATTCTGATTTGGCATCGCCATTTGCACTTGTCAAATGACGACTTTGATATTTTTGCGTCCTGTAATAGCGTTTTGCAGACGGTTACTGACGAATTCGAATTATTTGATAACCCAGGTTAGTGACCTTGGAAAATAAATAATTAATTGCTCAGAGGCGATTTTTCACCTGGCAACCCGGGTTATGGCGAACCGGATCATATAACTGAAAACTATATTTTCAAATGTTTTTTTCTTCATAGTGCATATTTTGTTTTGTTTTCAGAGAAACGGCTCAGTATGGGAACTTAATTTTGAAGAAAGGTGTCATAGTGCAAAAAAATTAATACGGGGACAAAAATAGAAACGAAGAGTGCAATATTTGGATATTTTATTTGTACATATATGTTTACATTAATTAAATAGCTTATTCATGATTTGTTCTGGATTTGACAGAATTCATTCAATCTCAACAGCAAAATATTTCAGTACTTTATGAAAATTCTTTTTCTCGCCAATCTAGAGATTTTGTACCATGGAAATATGTGCTGGATAAAAAAGATTCCTGTAAACCGCCATAGGCGAATTTATTATGAGTAAGCACTACATATTTACATTTCATTTTCACAGACACAAGTTTTTATTTAGACTTGCACAAGTATTAGGTCTTATTCAAATCATATTGATTCCAATTTGAATTCACATAAGAAATGTTGAAATGAAATAGCATTTCATTTTCACAGACACAAGTTTTTATTTACACTTGTACAAGTATTAGGTCTTATTCAAATCATATTTATTCCAATTTGAATTCACATAACAAATGTTGAAATGAAATAGCATTTAATCTAAAGCTAATAATTTACCAGATACAACCCACACACATGTTGAGGCCCACACCAACAATCTAAACAGTTGGAACTCCAATCTAAATACACATTCAGCAACATGCAATCGACAATTGTTCAACCTTAAATTTCATGGGCATTATTTGGATGGTCTTACACAATAATCATTATCACAATTTCTGTCCAGAAGAAAACAAGAATTACGGAATTAGACCGAAAAATACTGTCACTGTCCATAAAGCATCTCACATATCATGTAGCTACCCACAAGGCCTTGTTACCATCATATGCATCCATCCAAGAGCCCAAATCCTTAAAATTGCCCACTTAATTAGAAGTGAACTAAAATGAAGTCTTGAAATTTTAATATTACTAATTCATGTAAAAGCTCACATAAAAAATCGCATTTTCTCTCCAGCGAAAAGCCCGTATTCATTTGGATGATTGTGCCCCATGGCAATTGATATGTGTACGGTTGACGGGATACCCAACTACAGTCAAGTTTCTATACTTTGTCGGATATTAAATTGAGTATTTGTTTATTGATTTTGATGACTATAACATTAAAATCCCTTCATTATTACAAAATTTCACTCACGGCGTTGTTGCAAACTATACGTGTGGGTGATAACACGCAGATTTAAACCGACAGCGCAAGTTTACAGATAGAAATAGACAATATCTCATGCATTCACACCACAAATGTATTCATTTAATAGTACAGAATGAAAATAGTGCCAATAATTATGAATCCATTTAAGGGTATTATTGCGTACAGTCCGACAACACCAGTGTCAGTGATACACAGTGTAAAAATGCTCCCGGGATGTTTTTGAAGATAAGGGCGATAATCAGCAATTAACTGGTCTCAATTTTTTCTACCCGTCCACATACTATACAATCCAATACTAGTAACTCCTTGGGCTTTTAGGTTGAAAAAATGGCAATTCAGATGAATTTTTATATGATCCAAATTTGGGGGAAGGCTTAGATGACTGTACAATATACGGCATTACATTATGAAATTAATTATAATGAATTAACTCTACATCTAGCTGCTTCTGAATTCATTTATGAAATATAATATACATCCATCCTTAAACCACAATCGAGTGCGATAAGCCTTCTTTTCAAAGAACATCACATATTTCTCTAAGTGATTTCCATGAAAGAAGTACAAACACACACACTCCATGAATCCGTGGCTCTTATCGTTCCTCATATTAACAACAGATTATCAGCCTCACAATAATTCGCTGTCAAGTGTTTCATTTCTTTAAATAAAATGACTAACATTGCATGGCTTGACTCAATGCCCAGTGATAAAAAGGAAGTCAAAGAATCAGTAAATTCACAAGGTATCAGTAGAGGGGTAAAATAATCCTCTCTGCATGAAACAAACATTTAACGACAACAAAAACATCAACAATAGTGATCCATGTACACAATGTAACAAAATGTGAAGAGAGCATCTTGATAATGCAGCAAGAATTGGGTCTTGTGTATTGGTGGCATTAACCCGTAAATTATTCCACAAATCTTTAACAAATTAGGATATACATTTTACCATGTTTAACTCTAATTTGTAGGGAGTATTAAAGTTGAATTTTTTTAGACATCCAAAACTTTAACTTTTCATTGTACAGCAGAGGAATTGCACCATAAAGCATCATGAATGTAAATGCATTTTAACTTGAGTTATTGATGAATTCGACTTCTGCGAGATTGAAATAATAAGGTCCCACATTATTTGTAAGGGCAAAAACGAGCATGGTTGCCCACCCACCAAACACAAGTTGAGCTGCGTAAAGAGTTCATTGTAAGGACATACAAAATTCATATCTTCAATATTATCACAGTTCTACACATTTTCAAGTCATTGTAACGCACATTTTATGTACAACTATAGACACAATATACAGAAAAAAAACTACTTATTGCTGGCTGATCCATGGGGATAAGGAGCTCAATTCATTGCTCAAAACTTGTAGTGTCCTCTCTATCATATAGAGTTCTCCCTCAATACTCACGTCCACTAGATTGAGGGAATAACTACCACTCATTACTTACGTTACCCCATTACAGTCACATTTCACAGAAATCAACACTACTTTTTTTTACAGGTAAATCTAAACACACTTTTGTGATTCTAGATTAGACACTTAAAATGACTTAACACAGCATTCAAAATACTTCAATACTGTCAGCATCACAAATGCATCACTCACAAAAAAATATATACCGTAGAAATGCGAGCATAAGTCTACCTCAATTATAAGTTGACTATCTTTGGCCATCAAAATGAAGAATTTTACTTGAAATTATTTTAAAAATGCTCAAAAATCACCCAAAACATAAACCTGTGTGTACATGATTTATAAAAATGGCGCTCTGACACTTGTGTACTCAAATCTTGGCTAGGTTTGTTCATGGTGTGTTATTTTATTATTTACATATTTGTATCAGATCATACCAGACTCGGGCAACTCCTTACATGGTTGCTTCATTATCGCCATCATGACCACTACTGTGCTAATATTTAGACCCGATTATAAGTCTACCTCTATGATTTAGGATGATTTTTTGGGAGTAAAAAACTCAACTAATACTCGCATTTCTACAGTAATGATTATGATCATAATTTTACAAATCACGATCACAACCACCACATATTGCATCAATCGCCCATGATTACTACACTTAGACTAATTTTACCCTAACTTGAAGTGAATAAATGAAAATGATTATTCGAAATTTGGAGTCATCAGAGTGAATTCTAATTTCTAAATACCATGAAAGATAACACAATAACTACTAGAAAAAAAAATCACAATTCTTGACAATGAAAGTAGAAATAATGTTCACACATAGCAGAACTACATTGGAATCTCAAAGTTAAAACACATAATTTGCTTCTTTAGGCTGAAGTTCATGGTATAGAACCTTCACCCATAAAAAACAGCCACGTAATACTTAGCATCAACCTATTCAAATCACTATTCAATATTCTTCTCCTTTTGCCATTCATATACTGCTAATTGAGGGTGTAATACAGAAAGCCTGTGCCAAGATTAAAGCAATGGCATAGGACTTGACACAAATTAACTTTAAACCAACAAGATTTACAATACAGTATATTAGCTAACTATTTTACATCATATCATTACGCACCACTTGAAATCCCACTAGCTAAATATCACTGACCCAAAAATAGACTAACTAACCAACACTTGGTTAAGTTATCACTGTTCATGATTTTCTGCCGGCAATAAACGACAATTTGTCTGTCCAGTTCCTTCAATCTAAATCATGACCATTGGATTTTAGTCCAACTGTAAATACAATTGTAGGAAAAAAAGAAAAAGAAAAAAAAAGTTGTATAATGAATGTGTAGTCTGACACATCAGTGTGCCAGACACAGGCAAGGCCGTGGTTTCAGCCCATTCTATCTGTATTCATCGTACTCCAGCAGGAGGTAATCCTTGAGTGGTTCCGGGAGTGGCAGATCTGAGATCCGACGAAGACGATTCGTCCCGAGGCTACCACGGATTATACACCTGCAATACGGAAACAGAATTTACAGAAATAGTCAGTTTGGTTTAAGTAGTAAAGTAAAATGTGTCCATTCAGTGGTGTGGAATGGGTATGGAGGTTTTCACTAGTCTGTCAATGAATGCTTGGAACTGCATAAAAAGATCTTCCTAAAAGTATGGTCTCTTCCTAAAAGTATGGTCTCTTAAAGGTAGTCTTATCCTGTATTACAAAACCAAGGAGTGGTGTAACCGTTTACTACTTTTGCACACTAACAACAAACCCTAAATAAGGTGAAATTTACCACAAGACTTTCACAATATTTTGTAGTTGTCTCTGAGCGTCCGCCAGAGTGTATGTGCGAAAGTGCTACGATTCAGCAAAAGGACAACTCCGTCAAACACTCAAACAACCTACTCGTCCTGCTCAAAAAATGATAAACTCCGACTTGTGAAAACTAGTGGATATTCCAGACCTAGTGTCCGTGCTTAATAAATCTTTTCTGAACCCTGCAGTAACGTACCTAGCGTAGTGCTGCAGCGTGCGCGGAGCAGCCAGCAGATGCTTGTACCAGTCGATCTTGTCCAGAACGTTTTGATTGCCAATCCCGTTGGCGGGGGCAGCGGCTCCGGGCGGCCTCCCGTGAGTGCCAGCCCCCTGCCCCATGTGGCAGTGCCCGGCCACGTTGATCACCTCCAGTGAGGGCAGCACCGCCATGGTCTTCACCATTGCCTGAAGCAGCACACACGGTGACAATGTAAGGTTGTTAAAGTGCATTATAAGTGACATATGCAAGCAGCGTCCAAGAGCCCACCACCCCATGTAAATCACCCATCCATCAGATTTGGACCATAATTCATGAGAATCTTTTTCCAATGAATGTAAATTCATATTCACATAAAAAAGCCACACCTTAATCAAATAAAGCCAAATTTTCAACAAACGCGACCCATGGCATGGTCGTATTACAGTGTACAGAAGGTGCTAAGTGGAAGTCAAACAGTACCTGCAGGATCGTCTTGTCTGGACTATGGTGGGCAAACTCGTACTGCCAGAGCGTCTGTCCGTGCTTGTTGATGAGGTGATCGAACTGTGCGCCGTGGGCGATGAGGAGCGCCGCGGCCAGCGGGCGCCGCTCGTGCTTGGGCGTGTCCGGGAATGTGACGTACTGCAGCGGGCGGAAACCTGAATGAACACCGGCACTGAGTACTGACAGTGGAAACAACGCAGGCGCATGTCTATAACCAATCAATTCAATGCTAATTCATGTGGAGTAGAGGCAATAATTACTATTCATTCTATCAAGAGAGCTTGGTAAATTATGGTATTTGTATGGGCGGCAAACACAAACTCTTGCTTTGAGGAAAATGGAACGAGAATTGATGACAGTGAATTGACATGACGCGGCGGGGTGCCCATTCACACAATACTCCGTCAACATGTCTATGGTACTATATTGTAAGATTTAAATGTCTAAAAACACCTTTACGAAAATTGTGTCCAGGTACACTGACACTACAAACACCCCCATGAAGGGTCAAGGGACATTAAATGCATAGAAATAGAGTCTAGTTACCACAGCCGCCGTAATGTGTGTTGTCGACCCATATACCAACACTAGCACAGTTACATGTACCTGTGCAGTCAGGTTTGTTAACGTCCACTGCGTATCCCTTGGTGACCAGTGTATTCACCATCTTCAGGCTGAACTTGTCGGAGTTCTGCAAGTAAAGGCACCTCAAATGATTGGAACAGAGTCATTGGAAGTCTATATTTATAATGACATGACATGCTGTCACCCCAACATACACAACGGACAATTCTTGACAGACCAATATATGGGGTGTGAGGAAATATGGTCGTCCTTTCAAGACTTACAAAGATACGAAGAAAAGTGACGAAGATTTGATCTAATAACAGGCGACCCAATGGATTGAGACACCTGGAGATCTTTCCTGCATTCTAACATGTACTGTTCAAATGCTTCATTGAGATAAGGGGTGTAAAATTGGATATGCTAAAAAATTAGTATTTGACAGGCTGTGCCGCATATTCTTATCACTGGCATGATTGACAACTCGGATAACAAAAAATGCAGTGGCTCAAACCAAGCCTGGCTAAGCTGCCTTCTAGTAGCCCAGTGCCACCAAGCTATTATTAACCCATACTGTTAAATAACGATTGACTGTTTGATGCACGCATTTGTTTTCTCAACTCATTTCACAGGTAAAGTAAAACAAAATTAACTAGATAGTGGCCTCCACGCCCTCGAAATTTAGCAACGAACGTTTATTCCCGCCCTCAGTTCCCTTAATTAAGACTCAATTTCTTAGAATTATATGTAGAGGACATTTTCCATAAGGTGAAAGAAACTTCATCAGCCATAACCAAATTTCTAGACAAATATATCCATAATCCTACTGATCTACGTTCACCATAGATCATATAATATTTATGACTCATAAGTAATATTTATCTTACGAAAATATAAGTAAGGGATGATGTATATTTTGTCACCGATATTCCATTTCGAGCGAGGGGGGGTTTCAGTCAAGTTTTGGATACACCACTTTTTTTGTGGGTCTAATATTTCATCGCACGTGCTAAAACTTTTCATACCAGAATTCTAATATTTTCTATTTAATTGTGGCATTAAAAGGATACAGAGCAGATATCACACATTCATTAATATTATGATTCCATTACATGATGTACATTCCCGATATATAATAAGTATTATCTTATGGCATATATAAGTAATATTTGAATGAATATCGCGAAACACTATGTAGATATCTGTCTTTGCCAAATAGTAGCTCTAGTCTAGATTGCAGAAAAATGCATCAAATTTTCAAAAATTTTCGGGGGAGATCCCCTCCCCCCCAGCAGAAAGGGGGTGGTCCCCCTCCGCACCCACCCCCGGGCCCACCCCGCATACGCGCCGCTATCTCGGCTTCGCCAAGTCTATTACATTTAACAATTTCAATAAAGATTCACTAGACACATCACAAGAAATGTGCAAAAACACGATTATCGCAGAAAAAAACGGCTTGTAAAAAGAATGCTATTGCCACCTAATCGAACGAATAAAATTTATCCGACACGATTAAACACTAACACGTTTAAATAACGATGTAATTTAAGAAAAATATAAAATATACTTAACAAATTTTGTATCATCCGCCATAGCGAGCTGCTTTTCGTCACCGAAAACGGGCTTACACGAGAAATGATGACGTATTACAAAAGTAATCAATGATTAGCCTTATTACACACCGAAACATGGCAACACCAACCATACTGCGATGCGATTAAGAGTAGCGCTACACAAGCTCATTATCATAATTTATGCATATGTATGCTGGTTTCAGAGAATCAGCCTTAGTCAATCGCGCATCGTTGTTGCAGATTAGTAACAGCGCTTTCGATACGCAGAGAGTTGACCGGGCGATAATAAAGAGCATTATTGTCATCTTGATCTGGGGAGTATTCGATAGATTTCTTAAAATATGTACAATATTATGGTCTCAAAGTGTGATAATAAGAATCAGCATCAATACTTTGAATAATAGAACCTTCTAAGTGCAATCGGCTGGTGCAGGTAACAATATATTTTGATTTTTTTTATGTCGATGAACTTTATCCTGCTGGTGTACTATGATTTCCGGGTAAAACGCAGTATGTTGCTTTATTACGAGTGAAATTATAGCGTTTAAAGTATGCAAACATCGAATTAAATTCTCCCATGAAGTTAGATTTGGCCACGAACAAATGCAGAATAAAATACATATATCACAACAACGACATCACCATATTTATTTCTTAGTGATGATAAAGATTAAATGTTGTAAAATTAAAGAACTGCCAAATTTTCGGGCCTGACGTGTAATTCAATACGATTTCCACCAAAAAACAAAAATCTCGAAAATCCCTTCTAATAGAAACATATATAAATTTACTTTGAAGCAACCTCTCTACCCCCCCTGCCCAAACCTCACTAATAACAATCATTTAAATAATTACATAAAGAACAAGTTTGTTTGCTAAATAATAAAAAAATAAATAATAAAAAATACATATAATACAAGCTAAATTATCAACTATTTAATAAACAATAAGACAACTATATGAATTAGAAAGAAAAAAATAACTCCTACTTAGGGCCGAGGGGGTCATTATTTAAGAATTGGGGGGTCAAAAGTTTTCTAGACATCGGTGTTTGAACTTCAACCCCCAGAACAATTTGCAAATCAAACATATTTACCCCCCCCTTCCTCATAAATCAAACATATGACCCCCAACATTGAAATATATGCCTGAAATATGAACTTCCGACCCCCCAAAGTATATATCTTACCTAGCATATGATACCCATTTTCACATGCTTGTGTATGTATTAAACCCCCTATGCCACTAGCAGCAGTACATGTCATATCTGCTGTTAAAATTTGCAAAATATTTAGCTATATGAATGAATGAAACTAGTTTTTCCCCAGTTTATTAAATGCAATAAACAAATGTAATACAAACTGTATATATTAACTTGTCATGATATAAATGGACTGATGCTATTTAATTGATTTTAAGAAAGCGATTTAATCTTCAATCTGTTATTTTGAGAAAAAAAAAAATTTTATATTGCATTTTCTGAAAATAAAAGTTAGTGGTTAGTCGAAAGACAATTAAACATAATATAATTCAATCTTGATAAAAGGGGTTTCATATTCCATTTCATAAGTTGCTTGCAGTGGCTCAGATAATTGCTGTAATATAAAATCGAGCCGATGAGGTATTATCAAAAACTCTAAATTCAATTAATAGCACCAGTCCTTTCATATCATGACAAGTTAACTTTGATATATTTTTTTAAGCAGTACAAATTCTTGGGAAGGCATACTTAAAGAAATGTTTTCCATCCAATCACTAAAATCCTCTGTCAAAAAAAATTTTTTGGCAAATATGAGCAATACAATTGCATGTGTTGAGTTGACATATTAAAAAATAGGTACAAAATTACAAGATATTTTATACAACCAAATGATTGATCACATACCAAAGAAAAAGATCAGGACATTCTACCAACATTTATTAAGAAATATAAACGCTTGCCACGGCCCCTTTCAGTAAATTTACAAAATTTGGACATTTGACCCCCCAGTAACATTTCAAGAATCAGAATATTTGACCCCCCATATTCTTCCATTTTAAACTTCTGACCCCCCCACAACTTCCATTTTGAAACTTCTGACCCCCCCACAACATTCAAATTCAAACATCTGACCCCCCAGTTTTTTTCCGACCCCCCCACGGCTTAAATAATGACTCGGCCCTTACGAAAGTGTGAGGGTGACGATAATAATAACAAAACTTTCAGAAAATATATGCCAAACTAAACCGCCGAGGACTAACATACATATTTATATAGGAGAAAACACAGTACTAAATAGCATGTGATTGAACAACTTTTATACACAGCAATTAAAATGTGACTCATACTCTACCGCCGATTTCATTGGCTTGACAGAAAAATACACGCCCAAGAACAAACCCAATTTGACAGTTTTAGGTTCGAGACCATAGCTTTTGTGGAGCCTCAGTAAGTAGTCATTTCTTTACATAAATTTACCCGTGTATTCAGAATCGTATCAGCATTCTTATTTTTAGCAAATGGTAACGGAATTATGGTCTGATTTCTCTAGAATATTTTCCAAACATCGAGCTGGCCTGGCCCTCGATTCAAAATGACTTTCGAACGCTGGCATTTTAAAAGTTGTGATTTAGGCACTTCCATTCATTGTGCAATAATATTGCTCATGGATTGCTGACGCGCTAAAATTTGTTCTTCCATATGACAGTGAAATTATAATACTGTGCTTATTTTCCACACAATTTACATTGTTAAATGTTGTTTGTACGCTTGTCATGACATAAATGTCTTTGATTGTGATGATGGGCAGTCCTTCTGTATGAAAAGTTGTTTGAAAAGGAGGGCGATTTTCCCATAAAAAAGTCGGAGTTGACTCCGATCTGGTAGAATACGTGTTTATCTTCAGCCCTGATAAATCGCGGAGACACTGACCTGCAAGGCGAGGTGCAGCGGGGAGGCTCCATACGCATTGAGATGGTTGACGTCAGAGCCGTGGCGCAGCAGCTCTTCCACACAATCGCGCATGTTGTGACGCACACACTCGTGCAGCGGAGTCTCGCCTGCAGCAGGGAGAAATGGGACATTATACGTATAAATATGGAATTTCAATGGATTTCAGAGATGTGAACCTGTCACCGCGTAAAATCTTACTACGACCCTTGAATAATCTTAACGTTTTACTGTTTAGTACATACTTAAAATGACAATGAAAATAAAGGAAAATATTAATTCAAATACTATTTGTATAGTCGGTCCTAAAATTACTAGGTATTTGAGGATTTTATACTTGCCAGTAGCATCTGTCTGTATGATGGTAGTCTTAGTGACACTGCTCTCATTTTATAAGGAATAATTAATCTGACATCTTATCTATACTCGTCTATCCCTACACCTTGTAGCAACCCTAAACCCCACCCCCAGATCTGACTCTGTTCAATAACTTAAGTTCAAGTTTCAACACCTTTTGTGAAGAGAAGTCTCACCAGCGGCAATGTTTGCGTTCTTGTCATAAAGCTGATAATGTGCAAACGCATACCGGCAGGATATTGACTTGGGATACTGTGATGATAATAAGAGCTAGAGTGTCTATTGATGGGGAATACTGACCCTCATAATCACCAAGCATTCCCACATAGGGATGACGTACCTGTGAGGAAAACAGGCAGTGAGAGGATGTCACGGCCGATGGCGTTCCTCAGGTGCGTGAGAACCACGTCGCTATAGCCGAGCTCCGCAGCTATGTACCTGCAGACATGGTCTGTGATTAACGACAGTCAGACATTACTGTGGGACAATGAAAATTTCTACAAGCACACTAAACCTGAAATTCTCATATCCTGAGCCCTTCCTATATAATGCCAAATATACATACATTCAAGTCACAGTTTGTTGACGAGTCTTGCTATCATAATAACTTGATAAGTAAAACAGCATGTGTGCCCATACCATGAATATAATGCGACTCCACACTACGAGTCACTCTCCATTACCACAATCAAATCATACTGGCTGTATAGGAATATGCAAAAGCATGTTAAGACATCTCTTGTTTCATGGATAAGAAAAAAACATATTTTTGCGTGGTAGTATCCAGGCATTTCATACAAAAGCCCATGTTGCTCACATGCTAGTCTTGCCAGTTTCATCCACAGCATTGTAATCAGCACCGTTCATGATCAGCTCACGGACGCACTCCACGTGCCTGTGCCTCGTGGCCAGGTGCAGGGGCGTGGTGCCACCAACATAGTCGACTACAACACACAAACACAAATTTGTCAGTTTTTGAGCAGGAGTTTTCATGGAAATAGATCTATAATGCTGAGTAGTAGCATTTTCCCACCTACTCAGGACCCTGAAAAGGCACTATAGCAGGTTGATAATCACACTTGTACCTGTTCATCTTGAACTTGAATGGAGTTATTGAATGTATACAAAAATAAAAACGAAAATAAATATTGAGATGTTTTAACATTTATAAAGCTCTTGAAATCCACTAATCATAGTTCCAGAAAACCAGGCACAAGCCACACAACTGTACATGGATACACAGCAGTCAGGGGAGAGCATTTCATTCCGTACAACAAACCCACCGAAGGCTAATATACTGAAAATGACAAATAACACAAAATCAGAAAAGTTATAAAAAGGGTTTATAAAAAAAACGCCAATCCAATTTATCGAATTGAATCTACATGCCATGAATTGATGGAGTGCTTCAATTTTGATATTACACCCAAGCCCTCGAGAAAAATATCTGAACACAAATACTGTAACCCTGAAAAAAATTTGCGTGCGATTTAATTTCGCTAAAGTTGTGAATCTGGGATGATTCACAAAATTAAAATGTTGTGAAAATTTAATGAGTTACAGTACTTTTAGTGACGAGGCCGTCATGGGCGATAATTGAGGTATCGTACATTTTTGGTGACGTTCGGCATTTATAAGTAAAAAATACTACTACATTTGGTGTCAAAATAAAAGTCCAAAGTGCTTTCAAATTTATCATTGCATTGTTTTAGAAGTGCTAAGCATAAACAATAACATATTTAAACTTAACAGTTATAAGAAGATGGTTTAGTCTGAACGGTTTAGTCTGAACGTTGTTCGAACAACACCTTACTAACACATGTCACAACTGGAGATTTCCCAGTAACAAAAGAAGGAACACTCCTACGGCATTATTCTCATTGCCCTGATAATAGATAAACAACAAATGGTCAGTTAATGTCACTGGTCATTAAACAAGTTTTTCTCGTCTTTGTTCACTTACGTGATAAGCAGAAATTACTTGCAGCCGGCCGAACGCTGTTACGTCAGCGTTTCTCACTATGAATTCGCCCTGGAGCAAGGCGTGCAGAACTATCGCATATGAACAAAAAAATTAGCCCTGTCTCAAGGCGCGAAATGTCTTTATGAGCTTAGACGCGAAATATTGTAATAGCTAACATTAATAGGACCACAGTATGCATGATTTGATTGTGTCGTAAGTGTCTCCCCACTGTTTAGTAGATCATACAAGATGCAGGATTCCCACTCTTCTTGCCTTCTGCCATCATTGAAAACCACTGACACACAAACGAAGTGAGTGCCCAGCTGACTAATAGGCTTTAATAGGTTGTCATTGGTTTATTCTTGAAGGAAATATTGCTTTCCACCAATCAACCATCGTTATAGTTTGCAACACTGTTCAGCCGTGGCGCTAAAACGTTGCAGTGGTGGGTTTTTCAATATGGCAGTGCCTATAAAATTTATTCTAAATTCGAAGGTTAGCAGAAAAAAACAATTCTTATAAAAAACATAACTTTTAACCATAATACAAACAATTGAAATAAAGAGAAAAATAAGAGAAACCACCTACAGGCATTAATATCCTCTTTGTGAGGATCCGCACAATGTGGGCAGGTGCAGTAGCCTAAGGTTGGACAGGAATAAAACATGACAATGGCAACTACAGTTGACAAATGTTTCGAACGGTAACTCATATTTAAGAACTAGACAGAATAAGTGATTGTACTTTTAACTAGTTTTGTGAAGCGCTTTGAGCTATAAGGCATATATTTATGTAAGTTAACTGCGCTATATAAATAAAGTTTATTATTATTATTATATTAAATAATGAATTTTATCTTTATTTTTATAGTATGTTTCCAGCTTTTTTGTCACTTAGATGAATTTCCAGACCCTTTCAAGGCCCAAGAGAGTTAATATAAAATTCAATACCCTTGCTAGGATCTCCTGGATCTGTGGGAACCCTAAAGACCGTGGCAACACCAAGCATGAGGTTTGAAAGCCTCGTTAAAAGACGTGCCCCATGTAGTGGAGTCACCCCTCTGGGTTTCAAAGAACTAAGTTTGAAAACAATAGCTGGTATGATCCCACCATTCTGAGATTCAATTTGTTATCAAACCTGCCCCTGGAGGCTCATGTACAAACACCACGCCGACTCCTTGTCTGATAGACCTAAAGGCAATTAGAACATGAAGAATTAACTATAAAGTAATCTAAGGTAATCGCTTGAAACACTTTCTTACTAAGCTCAGTAAACTGCATCTGATACCGCGTCTCATACTTCCTCTTTTTTGGGGGGGGCTTAATTGGTCTCTCAGAACTCAGTAGAGGAAATTTGCAGTGACATCTTGGGCATCTCAGCTGCTCCTCCATACTTTGCAACCTACTCACTGAAAAAATGGCACAAGTCTGGGCCGATTAGCAAAGCTGAAGGTTAGCAGAAAAAAACAATTCTTATAAAAAACATAACTTTTAACCATAATACAAATAATTGAAATAAAGAAAAAAAAAGAGAAACCACCTACAGGCATTAATATACTCTTTGTGAGGATCCGCACTAGGTGGGCAGGTGCAGTAGCCTAAGGTTGGACAGGAATAAAACATGGCAATGGCAACTACAGTTGACAAATGTTTCGAACGGTAACTCGTATTTAAGAACTAGACAGAATTTACCAATATGTAGACGGACTTGATAAACAGCCCAAAACAACCTGCTCTTATAAAGTTGATAAAAGTTATTTCTGAACTAATAGTTATATAAATAGTTATATAGTATAATAGTATACAAATAGTTATATAATAAACAGGAATAATCATTTCACAATTTCTTCATTTTAAACCACTAATGCTTTGAATAAAATCATGTCATTTCCATGTTTGCTTTTCCAATCAACTACTATTCCATTTTCTTCCAAATATCAAATTTTATCAATGCTAAATAAACTTCAATAGCATTTAAGAACAGGTAGCTTTTATTATTAACCAAACCTGTTAAGCTGCTGGAGTATGAGTTGTGTTTTTGGCTTTTAATGGCACAAGTAGTCGAGGCTCCAGCTTCTATGAGCAGCTGCAAACAGGTGAGGTGTCCCCGATCCGCAGCCAGGTGCATCGCCGTTGTGTCAAACCGGTCACATGCAGACAGATCAGCTACAATACACAAAAAAACTATTACATTGTTGTCTTCTAATCTTCCACCAACAGTGACACAATAATTAGCAAATTATGCATAAGTTTCCTATGCACATTTTGTTTTGGTACGTTTTAGTACCTATGCACATGGATTTCACACTCATACAGCAAGACTTTTAGCGCCTTTCCACAATACTCTATGTAAACATGTGCTTCTAAATGAATGTTTATCTCAACCACGTATTGATAATGTGAATGTGTGGTTTACAGTATAAAGTCCTCGCTACACAGGTGCAGACGATTCTACACTCATACCCAGGTCATGTGTATCCTTTCCACAATGTCTCTCAACTGCCTGGGGAGTATACACGTGACATGGCGTGAATAGAATGTTATTGTTCGAACTCTCTTATCTAATCTATCAGATAGCGATTAAAAAATAATGCCAGTCTCTTGAATTAAGAATGAAGGTGTATTGTACATGTAAAAACAATACCCACCTTTGTATTCTATTAACAGTCGCACCAATTCTTCATAACCCTTTTGAGCGGCGATTTGAAGGGGTGTGAAGTAGTTTTGCGATTTGTAAAATAAAAACCGCACATATTCGACTGCGTTGACGGATGCGCCAGCTTCTAAAAGTTCCTTCACACCAGCGATGTTGTTAGCTTCAGTTCTTTTAATAAGTTCACGTCCTTGCTCAATTTCTTTTTGCATTAATTCAGAATTTCTGCGCCCACGCGCAGATGAAGCAGCAAACATTTTGTGAACAGGAAGTGGGTTTACCCAGCAAGTACTTGCCCTATTTGTAACTAGTCTCTATCATTCAGCCTCTCTTGCTCTGAGGTGTGCTGCACTGAACAGAGAGCTTAATTGATTAAGGCTACAAATAAGTGCCTATTCGCAGAGTTATCACTGCTTATTTGCACAGCTGACTCGGCGGGTGAGTTGGTGGTCTGAGCCCCTAATGAAATTTTCTTTGCGGTTTATCTGATTTCACTCGAAGCAGGGTCCTGAAACCCAGAGAGAAAAAAGGTGATCTAATTTTTAATAATAACCAATTATGTGTGTTACACCACTACGTATAATGTTATTGTTTCATGTTTTGTAATTGCCCTATAAAAGTGCACCATGTTATTTCTAACTCGAAAGTAATATTAGTTGGATAAAAGAGGTGTGAGGTGAAAATTTGACAGTGTTACTTAGACTTAGTCTTAGTCTTAGACTTAGACAATTTTCACAATCTCCTCCAATCATAGCCCTACACGTAGAGCTGAGTTAATACCCTGTATATCTCACCCAGGAACGAACATACGCTGTATATTATACGGCTACTCCAATCATTGATCGCAACTTATTGCGACCTAGTGGTGGTTGTTGTAAATAATCGATGGAGAATAACGTAGATTGAGGTGAGCAATCTTCAATCTTCAATTGTGAAACCCAAAATGCCCGAAGGCGTACCGGGCACATAGAAATAGAAGTCCTGAAATTGTCACGTGCAATGTTTTGCAACTATTAGGTTAAAAAACCAATACCATGCAGCGTCATCCTGTGAATGTGTGATCTAACCTAAATTTCATAGATGTTCTAATCACATTTGCGATCGCAATTTCACATTCAAAAGAAGAGATGTGTCTATTGTGTCGAGTGTGAGTTCTGTGACTCAACTGTGCGTGAACTAACCAAACGTATTTGTCCTCAAGACGCGAGAGCGCAGCTCAAGCTAACGCTCTCGTGTATCGAGGCCAAATACATCTGGTTATGCGTGAACATGATTGCCCAGTTCTTGATTACTACTCGTCAAACTATATTGTAAACAGGTCACCATCAGTTGCAGCTCTATTAATAGGTAGCCTTCAAAAGATAAAACTGGGCTGGGATTCTTAAAAGTATGTCTTTGTAAGTAGGATTCATTTTATCAGGATTACTAGAAAAGTAATATTCTTAAAACAAATCCTAAATTTTTCTAGATTTTCTTATAATTGAGGTGTTACCATGTAAATGGATTCTCTAAAGAGAGATAACATATGTTAGTATATGTATGGCGACATGGTCGCCTGCAGAAGCCCCACCTCTATACTCCATACCATATTACATAGCCTCTAATGGGACTGGAACCCTGAACTACTAGCACTATCGCATCTAAGTGATAAGGACATGTATACACTTAGAGAAGGAATCCTCTAATATCAATTCTGACCCCAAATCTTGTTTTGTTCATAAATTAAAAAAATAACCTTATTCTCAAATGTATACAAATATACAGTGCTGCAATAAATAAGGTGCAGTATACACTACAATGAATTACTCAATTTATATTGTTAATTTATTCAGGACTCAGAATTTTCCTGTGACTCATTGAAATTTAAGTTACAAGTCCCAGTGACTCAGCTTTTTCAACCTATTAACAGGTTCCACTGTACTTACACTATGTACCATAGATTGCTTATCTCAAAGTTTCAATATTGGCTGGTCAGACCTGATGCAAGGACATGGGCAAAAAAGACCAATATGATTTTAGGCATAATCCATCAAAAACATCTGTATGGAAAAATTCCTTCTTCCCACAAACGATTGCAGAACAGACAAACAAATGGTTGGTTATCTAGAATATTGGCTCAAACATTTTACTGGTCCCTCGTACTGATTTAGCATTACAGCTTGGAGATAACGAGAATCTACTGCATGCATTTTAT
Organism: Streblospio benedicti; assembly: GCA_019095985.1. Lineage (NCBI taxonomy): Eukaryota > Metazoa > Annelida > Polychaeta > Spionida > Spionidae > Streblospio > Streblospio benedicti. The sequence continues at coordinate 2,951,221 of CM032668.1, forward strand.
AGATCATGAAAAGGAAGCTCGAACCAGATGAAACTGAACGACAAGGTAAAGGAAAAGATGGATCACCACGTCATCGCTCTCGAAAACTGAAGGTTCCCAGTCCTTCCCAATTGTCTTTAGGCGAGTCGATTGCCCCTGGTGCAAAAGAAAAGATGCAGCCGCCAGCAGTTAGGAGAGTTGGACCGTATCTAATAGGTGAAAGGCCTTGATTTTTATACAAATGTGTGAAAGAGAAAATCGGGATTTTCATGTGAATTTATAATCTTTCAATGTTTTGACTAGATACAAATGTATCTGATTATAGTCATGTAAGTACTCGTTCCCAAAGTTGAGCCACAACAATATCAGGACTATTGAACTTCCAATATAAATACACATTCATGTAAAAAACTTACCTCATAAACTTACAAACCCCATCGGTGTATAGATGGGCGTATTCGTTATTTGTAAAAAGATAAATGTACTTTACAGTGGTCTCTGGTCTTGTTTGAAGGTTCTAATCAAAACATTTATTTACAACTAGCTGTTTACCCGGCGTTGCTCGGGTTGAAACAGATGATATCTGGAACACATTAAATGCTTCTCCCTCCCCATCCGTCCTCCTGTCCTACATCCCTCGAACCAGTTCTCGTCAGTATACAGGTCTGTGACAGATTAAATACACCTCCATCACCGTCCTCCCATCGTCATATGTCACTGCCATTTACACACTAAATGTACTAAATATGGTAATGATTGATCCCTCTAATATCCCTCCCCCAGCTACTGCTACCCATGGTAAACACATGCGGATTAAATGTCCCACTCATCCCTACCCTTCCTTCCAACCCCCCTCCCCTCTTCTCTCCCCAACCCTCTCTACCCCATCCCCATCTAAACAAGTCCATAATTAATGCACCCCTTCCTGCTGCTGCTCTGATTGAAACGGATGAGATCAAAAACATATTAAATGCTCCTCCCTTCCCATTCTTTGCCCTGTCCCACATCACTCACACCAGCTCCCGTCACTATACAGACAGGTCTGGGAAAGATTAAATACACCTCCATCACCTTCCTCTCACAGTCATATGTGACAGCAATACACACACTACATGTATGTGGCAATGCTTGATCCCTCTAAGAGGCTCCCTCCAGCTACTCCTACCCCTGGTAAACACGTGCAGACCATTAAATGTGCATCTTAATCACCCCCTTTCTTCTGCTGCTTGGGTTGAAATTGATGAGATCTGGAACAGATTAAATGCTCCTCCCTGCCTCACCACCAGCCATACCCCCACCCCATATAGACACCAGCCATGTCCGCCCAGGTCTGCAGCAGATAGAATGCACCTCCATCACCATCACCAACCTCCCCAGCTCCCTCGTTGTATGACTGTACGTGTGACGTGCAACGTACGTTTGACATATACATTTAACGTATTACATACCTTTAAAAAACATGGCCCTGTAAGCAACCTTTCTAAAAAAAATCCTTTTTCTTGTTTTTATCATTAAAACAAATTTATTTGGTTTGAAATGTGACATTATAATGACCACCAAGTTGTCCTGATTGTACATACATAATTTGAAGTGTGTACGTGTGGTTAAAAAGCCTTTTGTGACACAAAAAATTGCCTCTTCCTTTATATATGTAGATGCTGGTTTTGTTTTTAGGGCCACTTCAAGTGGGATCATCTCCTGTTAAAAGCATCGTTCAGTGTTTGGCGAGAAAACAAGGAACAGACGATTTTTACACGCTCAAGGTTCGTAATAGGTCGCCTCTTTCTCAGCAGAAAACAAAATTTTTAATTTCAGTAAAAAGTTTTATTTTGCTTCCCGGGAGGTCTTAAAAAGGTCTTATTTTGGTTCTCTAAAAAGCTGAGGACACCCGTGATTGTTCTTGTAGATCCTGACGATGCCAGACACGGTGCAGCGAGAGTCCCAGGAGGACCGTCAGGGCAAGATGCTCATCCACACGGAGTACTCACTGCTCTCTCTGCTCCAGGACCAGGATGGGGTTGTCCACCACCACGGGCTCTTCAAGGTCAGTCTGGGTGTGGGTGGGTGTTAATGTGTCTGACTGTGTGTCACTTGAGTCTGACTGTGTGTGTCTGTCTCTGTCTGTGTCTCCAAGACCAGGATGGGGTCGTCCACCACTATGAACTCTTCAAAGTCAGTCTGTGTGTGTCTTAATGTATTATGCAAGGTGCAATTGTTCTAATTTTTTCTTTCAATGTTAGTTTTAAACTTCTATCTATCAATAATTGTACATAGTTTATTATTATTGTTTTATCTATATGGAAATTTTACATGTATTTATGCATAAATTATACATGTTAATATCTGAAATCAATAAATATAAGAAAAAAATATTGCGATGTTCAGGACGTGGCGTTGGAGGAGCGAGTCACCAAGCGCGGCAAACTCGAGTACACCGGCAAAGCCAAGAAACGACTCGTCCTGGTGCTTGACTGTCTCGTGCCTCACGACTTCTCCAGCAGAAACGACAGTCTCGTTAATCTACAGCACCACGTCATCAAGGAAAAAAAGCTGGCTGAGAAAGAGGCCATATTGATTTTCCTGGACATCGTGCGGGTGGTGGAAATATTGCATAAGGTTTGTTTTTATTTGTTTATCGTATAGAGCAGAAACTTGTTATCTCGAAGCTGTAAGCCTGTGGGGATAACGGTACAATGCTCGATGTAGCCAATATTCGACCAATTGATACATGTATTTGTTCTAAATGCAGTTGAAGGAAACTTGAATTAACTGCAAGATAGCAAACGATTCGAGATATGCAATTTCAAGATAACAAGGTTACTAACACTTTTATTGCTACCCTTTATGTAATTATTTAGCAATGAACTTGGTTCGTGCTAAATGATTGTATTAGTGAGGTTGGGGGGGGCGGCGGCGGGGTAGAGAGGTTGCTTCAAAGTAAATTTATATATGTTTCTATTAGAAGGGATTTTCGAGATTTTTGTTTTTTGGTGGAAATCGTATTGAATTACATGTCAGGCCCAAAAATTTGGCAGTTCTTTAATTTTACAACATTTAATCTTTATCATCACTAAGAAATAAATATAGTGATGTCGTTGTTGTGATATAAGTATTTTATTCTGCATTTGTTCGTGGCCAAATCTAAATTCATGGGAGAATTTGAGTCGATGTTTGCATACTTTAAACGCTATAATTTCACTCGTAATAAAGCAACATACTGCGTTTTACCCGGGAAATCACAGTACACCAGCAGAATAAAGTTCATCGACATAAAAACATCAAAATATATTGTTACCTGCACCAGCCGGTTGCACTTAAAAGGTTCTATTATTCAAAGTATTGATGCTGATTCTTATTATCACACTTTGAGACCATAATATTCTACATATTTTAAGAAATCTATCGAATACTCCCCAGATCAAGACGACAATAATGCTCTTTATTATCGCCCTACCTGTCTGCTAACATATCGTTTATCGAAAGGGCTATATTAACAATATGCAACAACCATGCGCGCTTGACTAAGGCTGATTCTTTGAAACCAGCATATGCATAAATTATGATAATGAGCATGAAACGTGAAGAGGGTTATTGGAACAACCCTCGTCTCCAAAATGGTGGTCACCACCTATTCATAAGTATTATCTTGGTTTTCTATTGAGTAAACACACTATACGTTTACTTTAATGCTGAGTTGGATAGGTATTAGCTCGTAGATTGTGTACACATGAACGTTTTAGAAGTACATAGTATAACAAACAGAAAACTTAGCCTAAAAAGTAATCAGATGAGAGGAGGGCTGGGGGTTGTTGACAAGTACCATTCTTGCATGATGAGGGTTGTTGAAATTAAAGATGAGGGTTGTTGCAAATGACATGCTTTTATTTATATAAATTAATATTAAATTCTTGAAAGTGTAATATATCATACATTTACTTACATTATATAATACAATACAATAATACATTTTACTAAAACTTGTGTAATAGATGGGAAATTCATTATAAACATCAGTTACAAATATTTTGCCCAGGGATAGGACATTTCATTTCAAATGATTCTTTGGTCTCAATAGAGGTAATGGCAGTTCCATCTCTACTAATAACTGCATAAGGCCCATCTGTATTCAATGGTAGAACCACCTTTTATCTCTGAATCGGAGGTGTTGGCCGCCATTTATAAGACGAGGGTTGTTGCAATAACCCTCTTCAGTGCAGTGTCCAAATCGCATCAGCAATAAAAATAAAAACAAAATATATAAAAATATAAAATATGTGTTTTTTTTAAAGATTTATAAATTATGACAAAGGTGAATTTATTGGTAACACGAATATGTATCTTATTTTAGAAGTAAACAACTATAATTATGTCTGCAAGTGGATAAAATATTTGTGTTTTAATTGTGTGTGTGGGCCCGCCCAATATGGCGCCGGTAAGTTGAAGAAACATGATGTGAGGTGATAATTTATAATATTCTCTTAAAATATTCAAGTAAAGATTAAAATAACTTGTCTGCGATGATTCCTCATACGGTTATACATAAAGTTATCTAGTTTTAATTATAATGACACTGGTGTTATACCCCAAACTGATGCCTTGTGTGTTGAACCTTTTGACAGCCATTAAATGTGAAATGAATTCTAGGGGACCCGGACCATTCAGTATTTATGACAGGGTGGTGTAGGAGGGTTTTAGGGCAGGCCATGAACTTTTTTCACAATGTTTGGAGGGGGGCTATCAATTTTTCACACACTTTTAAAGGGGTAGGTGCGGGCTATCACTTTTTTCACATAAAATTTACCCCTGGGCCCCTGGGGGGAGGGGGGCTATTATATTTTTCACAGCAATTTTTTAAAATCCTCCTGCCCCACCCTGTCATAAATACTTAATGGTCTCTAGTGTATCTACACTAACATAATATGGTCAACAACGAACATAACATGATGCGGTGCCGTAGGCGCCGGGGGGGAGGGTGCGGGAGGGGGGATATCCCCCGAAATTTTTTGAAAATGTGATGCATTTTTCTGCAATCTAGTGAATAAATTACAGCAAAATTAACAGGGCATAATCACCTTGAAACATCTAGTTAGTGGGATTCCTGTTAGTGTATTTTTCTGTCAAACCCATCTTCTAAATCTTATTAGACCTATCCCAAAAGATTGTTGTCCTCATGATTCTTATTGGACATTGAACTATTTTAGGTCTTTCAAGTTCTTAATTTGCCGTAGGCACCGCAGGGGAGGGTGCGGGATCGGGGACACCCACCTTCTGTGTGGGGGGCCAGGGGGGTGCCCCCTAAATTTTTTTTGTAAATGTGATGCATTTTTCTGCAATCTGCTAGTGAATAATAAATTACAGCAAAATAAAGAACTTGAAAGACCAAAATAGTTCGGGAGGCTAGGACAATTGTTCTGTCTGTCTGCACGCTTTCTAAAAAAGTGATATCATGTGTAATAAAGTGAACAATTGATAGTTTAGGCGGCTTGTAAACATTGATTATTGTCATATTCACATTTGGGATTTTAATGCCACTGCACTTGATATCTTTTGCTTTCGTTTCTAGTATTTCATAGTTTATATCTTGAAGGATAAACATACATACTCCTCCCTTGGCATTATTTTTTATTTCTTGTGGTCGTCTGGATTCTGGGCTATTGGATTCTGTTCTACTTTGTACAGTATAGGTCCGAATATCAATTTTAAATATTATTTTAATTAGATAATTTTAAAGTTATGTCATCTAGTGTACATAAAGTTAAATAAATTATTGACATGTAAATTGGTTCATTAGTTTATCTTACTTTTATGTATATTGTTAACAGAAATTAATAATTTTAATGATACAAATTCTCAAAGAGTAAAAATTCATTCAAATACTAAACTACGACATGAAGACATTAATTAACCTTTACATTTTTTCTTAATTAATTATTCATATCAAGGACAAATATGTCACAAATTATTAAACAACAAAGAATCGTTCTCTGTGTATATATTAAATTTTAAAAACCGAAACACTCTACTGAATTGAAATAAATACAAAAACTTACAAGTAAAACATTACAAATAAAACATTACAGTTATTTTCACTGGTAGTTATGTCATCTAGTGTACATAAAGTTAAATAAATTATTGACATGTAAATTGGTTAATTATTTTATCTTACTTTTATGTATATTGTTAACAGAAATTAATAATTTTAACGATACAAATTCTCAAAGAGTAAAAAATTCATACAAATACTAAAATACGACATGAAGAAATTAATTCAAAGAACACACTTAACCAAACAGGCCCAGGGCAATTTTGTAAATGGAAGATTTACTGTGTCCTGTATAAAATTATGGATTTCTTTGTCTAGAAATTTGGTTATGGCTTATTAAGTTTCTTTCATATAGAAAATGTCCTCTACATATAATTCTAAGAAATTGATTAATGGGATTTTAACATGTTTAATTATGAATAAATAATGTAAACAAAGTGTACCCGGTCACAGGTGACAGCCGATTCGGATTGCACTGCACTTGATGCAGTAGAAAGGTCCAGGGGGAAAAGGCTAGATAAAGCAATGAGACAGAAATAGAACTACAAGTAGCAGAGCCTAATGAATCCGTATGAGATTTAGAAGCTGGCTAAGTATTAACACGTCTAAGCGTCTGGGGAGGTTAGCCTAATGGTCTAAGGCGCCTGTCCATACACAAATGATCGGTATGGTGTGACCAGATCGTGGGTTGGAGACCCACAAGCTTCTAAATCTTTACAGGGTTCCCTGAAAATTTCACAATGATATCAAATCAAATAAAAAAAAGTCACGAATCTTTGCTGCATATTGATAAACTCATCTCATCTCAGGTAACCCATATATTACTCACAAACCTTTGCAGCGTAACATCGTGCACCGAGACCTGAAACTCGGGCAACATGGTTTTGAACCGACGAACCGGCGTGTGACGCTCACCAACTTCTGTCTCGGGAAGCAGCTCATCAACGAGGAAGCCGCACTCAGGGACCAGAAGGGGAGTCCTGCCTACATCAGTCCTGACGTCCTCAGTGGTACGTACTCACTGAACAGTGACTAATGCTTCTGTACTTCTGTGGAAAGAGAGTTCGACTCATGACCGAAGTGTCATGAGTTCCATCCACAGTTGGGTCTAGTGGTGGTTGTTGAACAAACTCAAACCTAACTAGTTGTTTGTCATGACCAAAGTGATTATAAGTATGGAACATGTATAATATATGAATAACCGTTATACTGGAAAAACTGTACCCAGTAAGATTATTGCTAGACACTATTGAATATGAAAATGCTAAAAATATAAACAGGAGCTCCACTGTTATTAGATTTTCAAAAAGCTTTTGACTCTTTGGAGTGGAACTTTATACAAAAATGTTTAAAAGTAAAGGTTTTGGTAATGACTTTTAGCATTGGCTAAAAATTAGATGCAGCGAACTTTCTGGTTTCACCAAAATAAATGGCTTTATCTTGAGTAAAATAAATACTCAGAGGCATCCGTCAAGGGTGCCCATTATCAGCTTTACTATTCATAATTTGTACTGAATATATGTCACTTTATATCAAGCAAAATAAAAATATTGAGGGGATATGTCTAGACGATGAGGACAACTTAGAAAATTAAGATTACATAATATGCAGATGATGCTTGCTTGTTTCTTAAAGATGATTCATACAAAGACTCAATGATAAACTGAAAAACTCAACTTGGTTTTAGTGAGAGGCATTGCATACAAATTTAAGCGGGGACCTGAAAATCCATACAATAACGGTTTCATTTTTCTTACCCCTCGGGGCCATGTTAAATGGTAGCCCTCTAATGGCATTTACATTTATTTTGCCCCAGGCCAGCCATACCTCGGCAAGCCGTCAGACATGTGGGCGCTCGGTGTGGTGCTCTTCACAATGCTCTACGGACAGTTCCCCTTCTACGACTCACAGCCACAGGAACTGTTCAGGAAGATCAAGGTCGCCGAGTACACCATACCTGTGTGAGTACACCATATCCACCAACATGTGTGTTGTACACCATACCGACTTGAGTAGGGGGGACTAAGGGGAGGGAGGATAAAAATTATTTTTTATGATTTTGATGATTTTAAAAACAATTCTATATAGGACTTTTGAAGTTCTAAAATAAACACATAAATGTCAAATAACGATGAAATAATTACTATTCAAAATAAAAGTCAAAAGAATAACTAGAAAAATTTAAATATCCCTTAAGAGAACTGTCAAAACACCTGATGGTGACCGTGAGAAATGTAAACCGAATGATTTTCGTCAGCTATAACTTATCTGTGCACATAAGAAGTCCGCTGTCTCTGCAATGTTAAACAGGACGTCTGCCATTGACAGAAAGCTTTACATCTGACAAAATCATTCGCTTATGTAATTTCCCATGTTCTCATGTTTTCATAAACATGACCAAACACAAATGTATGGTATTTTTACAGAGTGATAAATATCATACATGAGAAATATAAATCTTATTTGCTCTGCAACTACAATTTAAAAAGCATCGTTTATTGATACTTTGTTTTGTATTCCGTGTTTCTTTGTGTTGTTCCACCTTTTCAAAATTGTTTTCAAACTGTGATATTATTGAGTATTTAGAATTCAGTATTATTATTCCTATTTTATATTTAATATTTTCACTGTTTTTCTCATTATTTGTTGATCTATTTCTCAGGAGAAAAATGGCGAAAATATTAGAAATTAATAAAAATTATAATACTAAAGTCTAAATAATCAATAATAGTTTGAAAACAATTTTGAAAAGCTGGAACAAGATATAGAAACGAGGAATATGAAGAGTACCACCCATTGGCAAGTTAAACAACTTTGTTATCATTTTTTTTCTTTTCTGACAGCATTATTTTTTAATCAAAAAGGATTTAAATCAACGCCTGTTTGTTGTGGTTTCCGTAGGGACGGGCGCGTGTCGGACGCTACAGTTCATCTCGTCCGGTCTTTGCTCATCCTTGACGCATCATCGCGGCTCACAGCAAGTCAGGTGATGGACAAACTCAGCTCAACTGTCTTGCAGTGGTAAGTCAAGGATGGTGCTACAGTGGGACCATTATTATACTAACTTTCATGCCATATTCAGGGTCAGGCTAGCCACTCATCCCCTCGTATTGACAAGTAAAACCTTGTGGAGGATGAGTAAAAGGTTTTACCAACTCGTCCTTTCAACAAGTAGCAAATTCTGGTCATTTTTGCATTCAGGTATAAAGGTTGTGCCATGGCGACGAGTAAATTTATTTTTTTGAGGACGGGTTGATTTTTGAGCATTTCTCGTCCTACTGACGAGTAGCACTTTTCTACCTATTCCTCACCCTGATATTTCCAAATAGTTAAAAATAAAAATAATAATAATTACCATTTTCAATTCAACATTATCCTGTTCAGAAGAGGGTACTGTTTTATGGAAACTCATATTATTATTTTGTATTTTAAACTTGAACCTGCACCTGCTAGTATCCTCTGTCACAACGTGTTTTTTTTTAGGTCTGCGTCGAGCAGCCTTGACGCGCGGCTTCAGGTTGTTCCCGACGTGGACGACGACGCTGAGGATGGTTCAGCCTCAAGCAGCCGAACATCAGCAGCCTCGTACAGCCAGCCTCGACCCGGAACCAGTGAGTTCGAGCTCAAAATACGGGTGAGGGGATGTTTTTTTGATAGTTTATTCACTCACTTTTTTTAAATATGTCATTCAATAATTTAAAGTTTATTGTTAAAAATTGTAATAGTTTATTCAGTCATTTTTAATGGTTTATTTAATTTTGTTAAATAGTTTATTCAATTATTTATTAAAGTTTATATTTGAAACTGTAATAGTTTATTCAATCATTTTTATCGATTTATTAAATTTTGTTCAATAGTTTATTATATCATTTTTACAGTATATTTTGAAAATTGCATTAGTTTATTCAATCATTTTTTGGGGTGCGGGTAATTAATTTTTGTTCAGTAGTTTACACATTTTTTAAAGTTTATTTTTAAAAATTTAAATAGTTGATTCAATCTTCTTTTTTTAATTTGTTAACATTAACAAAACATGACACACAGTATAAAAAATTTACAGCCGCCATTATAAAAACTGTGGCACCATCACCATCTTTTTCTTACTTTCTGCGGTATTCCTATTTTTTCTGTGGTTTTTTTAGGTCCCTGAGTATTTACTCAGGTGACCTATTGCTATGGGTTGGCGTTCTTACCGTCGTCCGTCGTCTGCGTCAGTCCGTCGTCCGTCATCTTCTTCTCAAAAACTGCTGGGCCAATCTTAACCAAATTTTGTATGTAGCATCTGTAGGGTAAGGAGACAAGAAATTGTAAATTTCATGACCCTCCACCCCAAAGGGAGGTAGTAATGGGGTAAAAAGTGTAAAATTATTGCTGCCATTTGGGCCCATTATTAGGTCCATTTTACTAGTGAATCACATTCTTATTACTATTTGAATGCACCATTAAAATCAATATGCTATAACCACAAACTCCAGACACATCGGCTCCAAAAAATGTAACCACTTCTTGGTAATAGATGATACTGCTATAAATCAATAATCAGCCAATATATTCACATTATTAGGTCCATTTTACTAGTGAATCACATTCTTATTAGGCACTTTTCATATATTTCATGACTCCCAGGGAATTATTGAGGAATCCCTGAAAAACATCACAAACTGCTTATCTCGTAATATTTGTTGATGCTCATGACCGGGGCCTCTTGTTGTGTTTTTTTACCATTTTTCCGTTACAAAGGGGTAAATGTCCTAAGCCTGATTTGGTATCTCCTTTGTTTTCATTTTTTATGCGTTTTCTATCTAAAAAAAAATATATATATATATATATATATATATATAAAAACACACATTTGCGTACATTGTCTGTCAGGAGTATGAGGCTGCGAGTGACGGCGCCGTCCTCCCCGTGCAGGCGCTGCCTCGCGCGTCCTGGTCACGCGACACGGCGCCCGGCACGCCAGCCGGGGAATCCCGCCCATCACCAACGCCGGAGAGGACGCCAAGCCGCTCACCTTGGAGCAGTACAGGTGGACAGCCTTTCTTTCCTTGTATTACAAGTTTGTAAAAAAAACAAAAACAAATCGATAGAAAACCACTAAGAACACAACAGTTTGTAAAAACAAAACAAAAAAAACAATAGAAAACCACAAAAAATACAACACCGTACTCACAGTGGAGCAGTACAAGTGAGTGCACGCACAAAGACAGTTTCAGAAAACGGGGAGGTGTTCGTTATTGGTTCATAGAAATCAGGGAAAATTCCAACTGAATCAGGGAAAAATGAGGAGAAATGGAAATGAAAATGCTGTGACTACCCTGAATAGGAGATATGCCAAAACCCATGAAAATAAAATATTTTGCGGGGAAAATATTTGCATGTGCATCCTGCTCCCCCTCCCATGGATGTGGTCATAGCTCGAACAACAGATTATCAACACCTCTCTATTGATCAACACATCTGTAATAAGACCATTTCTCGTGGTCCTAAAATTTCAGAGAGATACTTCGAAGAACTTCCCTGGAGAGACCACCTCGGCATTGAGACCATTTATGTCGGTTTTAATTAAGAGGTTCTACTGTAGTCTGTTCTGTTATTTTTACTGTTTAAATCGCAGTTTTCAGCAGCATTCTTCATCATTTGAATTAAAAGTACATTGACAACAATGTAATTTTCTTCCATAGAATAGTAAAAAATTGTATACAATTATTTACAGTATTACAATATAGTATCATAAAATCATCTTAGTATTCTTATTTTTGATGGTATACTCAGTATATGTACTCCAATGCACTTGGTTGTATAGACGGCTAGCATTTATTCTCCAAACAATATCAGCGTGATGCGTGATGGGTATGACGATTATTTCAGGACGCACCGCCACATGCTCCCACCCCCACCGCCGCCATGACAACAGGCGCATGTCACCATGACGACCAAGAGGACCATAGCAACAAGAAAGCCATGGTTGTGATGATAACATGAGAAGTGCAGAAGATACAGCTGCCGTCGTGGTGTCAACAGCCACATAGAGTGATCACAAAATCTCGTCTGCTGTTGTTGTTACCAGCGTCAGGATTAGATGAGGAAGTGCTACTTGTCAACAGAACGAGTAGCTTTTGATGATATGCTTTCATAGTATGTATATATTCACTGTTACATGTATATCGTTTTCAAATTATCAAAACATCCAAACATAATTTTGTTCTAATTGTATTTAAATTTCTTCAAGCTCATAGACTCCTCATCAAAAAAAAATTTGAATTGATGAGTCTCTAAAGCTTGAAATTTTGATTCGATGATTTGATAACTATATTCATGTAGCAGTGAATATACACATACTATAAAACCTATGCTGCATATCTAATTATCAGAACTTAGATAATGTATTGATTCTCCTCACATTTCCTTCATCCTGCTCAGAAAGTGACAAATTTCGACTGATCAATACAAGCAGCGGATGAGAGTTAAGCATGACCCTCTAGTGACCTGTAGGGTCTCTAACAGTCTGTCACTGACCACGCAGTGACTGTATTGTCACGTGAACGAGCGACTCAAGTGAAAGTGAGTCTGACTGCCTTTTGAAGGTAACACTCAAGTTTTAAAAGTCGATTTTCCATGATACGAGCTGGGTTTAATAGGTTTGCTATGTTCTTCAAAACATCAAGTAAGGATAGTATAAACACACAAGTACAATATCAAAACATCGGCTAGTGATAGGGATAGTTCTTAGACATACACTAGAACCTTGTCATCTCGAATATGTATGTAACAGTGAAATGCTCGAGATAGCCAATATTGAGATGGCCAACTGATCTGTAAATAATGTGGACAAAGGGAAATGAAACCAATTTGAGATAACGAAAATTCAAGATAAGAATAGAAAAGTGTGTGTGTGGAAAGTGTGTCACTGTGATTGGGGAGGTGGTGTGGGAAGTACAAACTGTGGTGTTGTAAACACAGGTGAAGTTCATGTCTTATTATTTGAAAAATCGTGTTATTTTGAGATAGAAAAAAAATTGGGTGATAAGTGAATTTTATTGAGATGAGGCATCTGAATGGAATGATATTAATAACTGGGTTTTTTTTAGTTTTGAACCTATCTTGTGCATGTTGTGATGTATATTTGAAATGTTACTTTATAATGATGTACATTTTCCTCTGCATTTATTTATTTTATCACAACGTGCTTGCATGTCATTAAAAAAAAACTTTTAATTTTACAGTTATTTCTAACTTTTTAAAAGCAGAACAAATAAATGATATTTATTTTGATTTTAGATTAAATCAGAATTGCAGATTACGGTTTGTGTTGATATTGTTGCACGTTGGTATCTTGTTCTGCTTTATCGTACCAAAGATAATTTTATTTTCAATAGTATAAGATCTGTATGTGACGTTGATTGTATATACATGTAATATGATTCATCTTAATCTTAATATGATTAATCTTGATAATCTTAATCTATCGTAATGCCGAATTTTAGTTATCAATTCCTATGATGTATAAATACCTTGCCTCAGTATACGGATGCTTTACGTTTATTTGGACAGTACGATATGAATGTTTATCAGCATCATCGTCCGTTCATAAATCCTACTTGGAGTGTGAGAAATGATGTCATATACGTGAGAATCTCTCAACATCAACACTTTTATGAATGCAAGCACTGCTTGCAATGTCTTTGGTATGCAGCATTTTAAATGCGACTAATGTAGAAGATATAGATTGTCTGTGTTATTTATAAATCCTTAAAAAGTTAACTCTGTTGCCAGGATGCATGTTTTTATCAGTACAATGACTCAGGTCATTATGACAATGGAATTTCTGTAAAACTGCCTTTTGCTTACATGGAATCTCAAGCAGAATGTTTGCAGACGCATCAAATAAAAAAATATATGTGATTTAAAAAAAATTTTTGTATATGAATGATATATATCAAAACTATGTACAGTCTCTTCCAGAACATATGAAGAATGTCATGAAAATGATAATGTTTATGTTATAAGAAACCTTATCAAATTTACAAATTTTTGTATTGTAACCAGCAACACTCATGGGCCGAGACAACACGGTAATAACATCTCAATTTGTTATGAAATTGATTGAGAAAATGCACAATAGTAATGTATGGAACTGATGCAGTATTATTTTTCATTGCTAAGAAGCACTTGTTTTGAGATTTTTAAACTAATAAACCATAACAAAACATTTGAGTGTTTATTTTGTTTTTAGCTCACCTGTCAGAGACATGGTGAGCTTTTGTGATCACCTTTCGTCCGTCGTCCATCCGTCCACAATTAATATTTGCACAATAGTTTCTTTATTTTTCATTCAATTTTCATCAGCTTCACAGAAGTTGTATGCCTATATTATCATCATGCCATAGTTGATACATGCCCCTTGGGGTAAAATTTAAACGGTCCATCAAACGTTTTTAGTATACGGCATTGTCACAATACTTGGGTCAGTCAGTCACCACCACTAGCATAATGCAAACTGCATTTGTTTTAAAATGATAGGAGTCACAGTGCAACCTTGTTTTGCATGATACTCACTTTTTTTAAAGGAAGGATCGTAAATAACGATGGGGGGGGTAAACCATTTTTTGGGGCGAGAAAAAAACTGCAGTACCCTCCCACTTTTAGGTAAGTAATTTTACGCGACCCCACATCAACCTTTTAAAAAGTTGAGTGACCCTTCGCTGAAGCAAAAATCCTCTATATAGTCATTGCATTTCTGGACAATTTCTAAAAGAAAATATTTTAAAAAATACCGTAGCATAATAAAAAAAAGTTAGGCGACGCCCCCCGCCCCAACAGGTGACAAGTGCAGACCCCCCCCCACCCACTAATGAATCAGAAAAGTTGGACGACACCCCACCCCCACCCCCGGTATCATTATTTATGATCGTTCCCTAAATTAATTTTTATATGGTGTACAGCACTGTGTTTCATATCTTAATTTTTTAGCGTCTAGCACTGGTAAAGAATTTCCAATCTAGTTTCAAAAAGATTATTGGATGATTTCAGGTTTATTTTTAATACATATTTCAATTCACATGAATCCTCAGTCTATATTTTACAGCCAAAAGTTTGCTAAAAATAGAACATCGATGCAGGTGAGTGATTTAGGCTGCCTAGAGCCTCTTGTTTTTATATTCTAGTGCACAATCAATGTCGTTGAGCCCTCGGGTTGAGCCACTAAAACAATATTCATGTTCACTTCATTCATGCTTTTTGCATTACGATGTTTTAAATTTTTTAATTGAATGAATTCTGATTGAAAACTTTACATTTCGAACATCAAACATAGTACATCATCTTATTTCAATTATTTTTTATTTTATTTTTTTTTTGTAGGCCAGTGTACGTCCGCACTAACAAATTATAATATAGTAACAATACATTGATAACAATCTACCTTTTACTAAAAGTGCCGGAAATTTTTAGATATGGTAAACTATCAAAATTGGTAAAGTGCTAGACTATAATTACAATATTAGTGTTTAATTAGTCATTTTACAAAAGTCTATATTTACATTATAATATATGAGGAATCGTAAGGAAAAAGACACTGTAAGTGTATCTTCATGGAGAGGTTTCACTGTATAAGGTGGCGTTGTGTTGTCAGTTAATGTACTAGCATAACATATTTGTTAAACGATTATGTACCATTGTGATCAGGGAGCTAGTACTAGAATTATATATAACTTAATTTGAACTCAATCTATTTGAAACATACTTGCTGACGTTCCACAACCTGTAAGCTTCATCGCACTTTCACCGAACTGACACTGATCCGCATGGTCTTGATAAGTTTTTGGTAGTAGAGAGGCAGTAAGGAAGCGGTACTGTTGGATGGCTTAATGGTTAGAATTATGGTGATTTGTTTATGCATTGTTTGCAGTTGGTTTTAAATCAGTACATTGTACCATTTTATAACATACAGACTTGTTGAGAATAAATGTAAATGTGATGGTTTATAATCATGATTCTAATGTGCTCTCACGACTTTACAGTTTACACCAGGTCATTGGCACACTCAATAGTCAGCGATTGTTCATTTCTCATATATTTCCATTGGCAGCCCATTCAGCTACCAATGCTAATCATTCATACAGGCACTCACACACGTTCAACCCAATGACCTGTACCTAATTAACGTGTAGGTGCCACGGAACTGTGTGCAACTATTTAGGGATGAGTTTGCTCAACACCCACCAATAGACCCGACCGGGAATCGAACCCATGACCTTCTGGTCACGAGTCCAACTCCCTATCCACTCGGCCATTGAAGCACATCAAGAGAATAGCTTTATGTATAGGAGTCATCCTTTTTAGTATAGGAAAATTCTTTGACGGTACACATTATTCGTAATTTATTTTTATGAATG
This sequence comes from Streblospio benedicti, assembly GCA_019095985.1. Taxonomy (NCBI): domain Eukaryota; kingdom Metazoa; phylum Annelida; class Polychaeta; order Spionida; family Spionidae; genus Streblospio; species Streblospio benedicti. Next base: position 2,967,640 of record CM032668.1, read on the forward strand.
TTTGTACACCACTTCATCAGACCTTGAAAGTTGAAACTCAGTACTAACAAGGCATATCACAGCAGAAAAAGCACCTTCCACCCCACATTTGACACTCGTTCCATGGCGGAATAATATGGTAAATTAAAGTACATCGATTTGAAAGTTTAAATGCATTTTGTTAGTAAAATATAGTGCTTTAGTAACAAAGAACTTTTATATTAAATGTCGTATTTTTCGATGAATGGGTGGCAAAATGAATGCATTTTTGTGTGTAAGTTAATAGAGCAATGCGGTCAACAAACTTATGTTCGCAGGGTTGCATGTTTTAGACTAGTCTGATTTCACAAAAAAGCCTCTAGAAAAAGATCTTGAGGCATTTCAGACTAAAAGTTGCCAACCATGTTTTTCTGAAGTAAAATTATGTGCTGAATCCATTTTTGGTGGTTGGCAAGCTGAATTTTCACTTTGAAGGGCTCAAAATGGGCTTTTACAAAATGGCCGCCGCCGAACACTAAAATCCGTGTACATAATGATATGATAATGATGTATCATAATAATAATGATTCAAAATTTGTGTCTAATCCTACTAAATTTAGTGGATACAAACAATATGCATTTGCACATTAAATCTAACATCAAATGTCAGCCATCTTGTTTCCAAGATGGCCGCCACATAGTAGGGGTCTAGTCATAAAAATAATAGCGGTCATGCGTGTTTTTGTTTGTAAACAAACTAAGGGTACCACGTAGAACAGTCGGTTTTCTTGGTGAGTGGGAACTGAGCACACTATGGCATTTGTAAAGTGCATATTCTGAGAGGGCATGCAATATAAAATTAAATAAACCCATTTTGGTATGTTTTCGAAGCAGTTGAATATGTATGAAATTAATACGTCTGAGGGCATCCTATGACACGTGGAGGTTCATTTTGGCACTTCTTGAGGGTACCTGGATATGGCAACTTTTCACGACAAATCGATTTAAGTCATCTACACACACAAGGTTGCCAATGTTTTCTTATATGTGGTGTCCATAGCCGTGCGTTTTCATGAACATATGTGCTAGTTGGGTCTGCAAACTTTTTCTCTGCTTCACATCACACATTTCACTGCAGATAACACAAATGCCAGCATGGCAAAGAAGTCCTTCTCAAGATTTAAAAGTAGACGAAATAAAACCCTCAATCAGGCCAATCTTTGCACCTGAAGTGATGGAATCCCCGGTGACTTCGAATCTCATTTCCTGCAAAGTGGAACCAGCCATCAGAGTGGTAAAACCAGAATGTTGTGAAGCAAAAGACACCCTTGCAGTGCATTGAAAGCTATAAATGCCAAAGATTTTGCATTTATCATCACACACCAACAGGGTAAACATGGATGGATACAGTTCAACGATTGACCACCCACAGAGCACAGTTGGATACACACCTGTAATCCAAGCACCAGCCCATGAAATGGTCTGAAATGGACACACACAATTATGCAAAGATGCATGTACATATCAACAGAGTTAGTACAAGAGTACTCTGCAATTACGTAGATCAAGCACTGTTTTACAAAATTATGGAACTGAGGTGGTCTATTCCGGAATATGGAGAAAAACTTGTGATGAGGTTAGGAGGTTTACACATATCCATGAACTCGTTGAAGGTCATTTACACAGCCGCCATTGCAATACAGTGCTAAACTAAGAGTCAGGGGTGGGTGAGGGGGAGGGTAGTTCCTAGATGGTTCAAGTTTTACAATCAAATATACAAATAAACATATACATTGTGTCCTATAAGGAGTTCAGACAAGGACAGAGTAAACATTTATTTTCAAGTTTAAAAAGCATTTCATGTATTGGTTTCATTGATTAACATTTTAATAGAAAAAATATCTCAATGGGAGAATGGCTTCATCATAAATCAAATAACATGACTATAATTCAACAAATTGAGCTCAAATGTAAACCTTGAATAATGTTCACTATATCTGTGAACATTAATCCCAAAGCAAATGGCATTTCCTTCACGTTTAATTATCCCTTATCACGCTCTATAATTATTAACTTCCCATATCACAGTCAAATGAGATCATTTTGAAAATCTGCCCTCCAACCCCCAATCCCAGCCTTGCACATTTAATTTTATCCCTCACCTTATACCATTTCATCGATATTGGAACTTGTGCAGTGCATGTGCACATGTGAAATTCTTTTCAGTTTTGTGGGTGATCTGTTTTTGTTTGTAAATTGTGATCCACTGAAATGATATTTGTTCATTTCCTGTATATAGATCCATTCCATATTTACACGCTTTTCACACCTGCACACATTTCTACAAATGTTTTTACAAATGTTGTTACTTTTCAAACGGTTATTGAACCTTACCAATCCAAATCAATCACTTAATATGCAGTTTTTCGATTGGCCTCCTTAATGCATTTTGCCTAAAATAATCCATTTTCAACTGTCCCACTTTTGCTGAACATTTTGTCATTTCGCATCAAAGTCACGAGGCTCTGTTTTTGCTATTTTCACAAAATCTGAAATTAAAAAGTGATTATTGATTTCATTCTCATATTCAGTTCTTTTTTATATTCAGAATGTTTTATCACAGGTCATGGACAGGTCCAGTCTTTTTATGTGTATATATAAGGAAAGTACATTGATAGTGGACTTTTTGTTCATGGGCGCTTACGCCCAACCCCCCCCACACACACACAAAGAAGAAGAAAAAGGCTTCATTAAAACTTGGATCATATAGAATGACTTATGAACAAGCACTCCGCCTCTTCCATAACAACTGACCGTCGTAGCTGACCCCGGCCTCGTCGCCGCCTGCACACAGCAGCATCTCGCGCATCTCGTCCTGGGTGTAGTCCATGCCCAGCGCGCTGAACAGCGTGCTCATGTCGTCCAGTGACACCGCGCCGTCCTCATCGCGGTCAAACACCCTGCAAAACCACAGTCACAGTGAAACAAAGGAAACAAACTGATTTGCATTGGTCAAGCATTGATATATTGTGTGCTTCTCTGGCTGAGTGGATAGGGAGTTGGATTTGAGACCAGAAGGTCATGGGTTCGATTCTCAATTTGGTTGTGGGTGTTGAGCAAACTGATACTTAAATAGTTGCACACACAGCTCCGCGGCATCTACACGTTAATTAGGTACTGGTCATTGGGTTGAAAGAGTGCGTGAGTGACCGTGCGAGGGATTAGCATTGTACTCTGAATGTGCTACCGGTGCAAATAGGTGAGAAATGATCAATTATCACTAATTATCAATAAGTGTACCAATGACCTGGTGTAAAATGTAAAGTCGCGAGAGCAAGACTTGGAGCAAGACTTGGATCACGACTATATATATAAACCATTTCACTGGAGACATAACATACTAACTTGAAGGCCTCCTTGAGCTCGTCCTCTCGGTCTGGCAGGTGGATTTTGCGCTGCATCATCTCACAGAACTCCTCAAACTCAATGGTGCCATTTCCTGCAAACAAACACTTGCTGAGTCACGATGAACTAGTGTGTGGGTTACCTTAAAGTTTGGGCTGGAACAGCAGACAGGCAGTGCTCCTATACACAAGGTAGGGACGCTGAGGCGATACAGCATCTCATACATTGTTGAGAACATCATGCAACAGTTAGGAATGCCGTATGCCCAGTGTAGTAAAGAGCACCATAGTTGTAGTATCGGGCACTGTTGTTGAGTTCGCTATAATTCACAAGTGCTGTACCAAAGAGCTTTGTACGTAAGCACGTATTACACCAGTTAAGAACAGCATTCGCCTCAGGCTGGTTAGCAGGCTACTAGTTAAGTCACGCCAGTCAAGAGCGTCATATCGTGATATATGCCAGTGTAGTTACGATCTGTGATGTCCAACACTGTTGTGCGTGCGTCACTGAGCACACGTCATGTCCAGAAAGTTCCACGTGTCTGCGCACGCCGCACGTACCGTCCTCGTCCACGGCGTTGATGAGGTCCTGCACCTCGGCCTCCGTGGGGTTGAGGCCGAGCGCACGCATCCCGGCGTACAGCTTGGTCGGGTTGATCGTGTCGTCCCGCGTCGTGTCCAGCACGTTGTACGCCTCCTGCAGGTCTGGAACAACATACGTTTAAACTAAGTATAGTGTTAATCTACTTCACTACACTAGAGGTTGCATAACCCGTTTTCAGGTCTCAGGTGAGATTCTAGACGAGTCTGGCGTCACTCACTGGTTAGGTAGGCTGTGTGTGTTAATCTACTTCATTGAAAACTGAACATCGTGGAAATAATCGTTTGGTTGTTTGGTTGTTTGTTTGTTCGTTTGATTGGTTGGTTGGTTGGTAACTAAGTTGGTTAGTTGGTTGGTTGATTTGCAGGTAGATGGATTAATGCATTGGACTGGCCATTCTAACAGCACTAATATGCCAGCAAATAAAGAATGCTGATTAGTTATTTTAGAGAACTGAAGCTTTCTTAATAAAGCAGTTAAAACTTCTCCTACTTCATCTGTGAAACACTTTTAAGATTGTCTCTCTACGCCTTCAATTGTAGCAAAGATATTATAAATATTTCATAATAAGTATTCTATAATTTCTGTGATTGTAGTCAAGCAGTACATACTGGAGGTTGTTTTCAGGTCCGTTTTCAGGTCTCCGGTGAGATTCTAAACGAGTCTGGCGTCACTCACTGGTAGGTTAAACACCGAAAGGATAAAAAACATGTCCATAGGATTTTTGGCTATCATGCATTTAACTTTTCTGTTTGCAACCCCCCCTCAATCATCCCACCCTTTTAAGGGAAATAAGCTGTATCTGCCATGTTCCACAAACCGCTGAGCTGTTTGCTGCTGAAGCCCCACTCGTTGCCGCCGCCGTCGTCATCATCGTCGCCCGCAGAGTCCGAGCCGCCTTCCGACCCTTTGGGCGGCGGCGAGGCGCCCAGAACTGAAGCGAAACAACAGTCACGTGACTTAACATACTCTACAATCAATGGACACACTTTTACTCACACGGGCTTTTACAATACAACATTCAACGTCCATTCTTATGGACTTCTGAATGCCGTATGTATACAGGCTTAGCTACATAAGCCAGTGCGTGTGTGACGTGGGATTCATTTGATTTTAACATATTTGACCCCTCATATCTTTTGAAAGCAGATTTGTTGTGTCACGTACCCCGGGCCCCGGACTTACGCGCATCACCTGATTTGGCGAAGCTGGTCTCTGGCCTGAGTGAATCCTCGCCAGCGCTGGCCTCCTCCTTTACCCCTCCTCCGCGGCTTCCAGGGGCACTCTGAAGCAACAACCTCCTCACCAGGTACATGTACTTCACTGTGCAACATACACGGTAATACGTGCCTGATATCTGATGCATTCGACCCTTCCTAACTAACTCTCAAATAGATGGCAACGGGGACGGTGTGAAAGGAAAGGTCCCCTAAGGGGGGCTGAAAATTGTGGAATGTTGGTGAAAAATGCCAAAAGAAACAGGGAAGTGGGAAGTATGACAAAAACTTGGGGGTGTGGGCTTTCTTGACCATTATACGCCCCACCCACACGTACACACATTGACTATTACATAATGAAATTTGAAAAACACCCAGATGAGATTATTGAGAAAATGAATAATAATGAAATTACATTTCACACCCACGTTTCTTGTCTGCCTGTATACTCGCTCATTCTGCATTAAAACGAGAAACTTTTGAACACTTGTGGTGCTGTGAAAGTCTCATGCTATTCTGTTCTATAACTTATCTAGTACACTACAGCCACCTCCAATGAAGACCACGTTTCTATTGAGCCCACTTATATGATACGATAATTCATACCTGTTCCAAAACTTTACAGTGAGACCAGCGTGAACAACCAGATCAAGAGACCAAGACCTCTTGTGGTCAGACCTGGCTGGTTTTAACAGAGATGTTTCACTGGATTAAGTGCCTGCGTTTGAAACCTTAGCCCGCTGATCTCATGTAAAATGTGATTTGGCAATAAGAGATTATTGACGGATTATCAGCTGGCAGGCTATTAATACTTCGGGCCTGCGAGCTGCGAGACGCGTCGTAAAGCCCTAGTCCCACGGTGCTGATAATTGGGACGCCGAATCAGTGTTGTTGTCGTAGCCATTGATATTGCCACTGGCCTGACCTGTATCCAGTAACATGCCTGTGGCATTGAGCAGTGTGCAATCTGTTAGGGATGAGTCTGCTCAACACCCACAACCAGCCGTTGCTGGCACTCGAACTCGCGACCTGCTGGTCACAAGACCAACTCCCTATCCACCGGGCCACGAAAGTCCACAATCGGTAAGGTCTGCCACGAGCTTTATTACAGGCGTGATTACTTGATAGGATCTGCGCACGGCGGGAAACATGATGTTATCACTTACGTTCTATATCAAGCTACAAATCAGGTTAAGAAAAAATACACTCTCTAATGTACTGGTCTTCAACTCTCTATGACAGACGATAATGTAGATATGAGAGTTGAGAGGAGTTCTGAAATTGTACGTACAGCATAGCAGTATAGTGAGGGGGGGCTGAGGGTTAAGGGGATAACGGTAAGATGACATAAAATCCACGGTTTATTTATATTTTGGTACAAATCACATGGTGTCAATGTTCAATGGTTCTTCCTGGTTGTTATTTTATTTCCTAGGTAATCTTTATGTCTGTCCTAGCTCCATGACGTATAACGCACGCTTACGAGTCTACAGAGCTCAAAGCTTAAGTCGCGTGCACAACTGACCAAGACATAACCTCATAAAATGGCAATACATTTCAAGCTATAAGAGAGCTTAATAAATGCGAGCACATCATAAACCTAAAAATGATACTTTACGACCATTCAATAAGACAAGATAATGGTATAAACATAATTTCATGTCACCTATTGACATTTGCCACCAAAGGCTTCATTGAATTATGCATAGAACTTATAGATCATGACCAGTCCATGTGCTATGTTATTGCAAGCCATCCCTTCTGGGTAATTACCACACATATACATATAAATAATGTAGCAAAGCTGCAGGCCATCCTAAATTATCATATATAGCGACGAGATAAACACATTTTATGCTAATTCCACAAACTTATCATCCTGTTATTTTTAAAGGTAAATAAGAACCATCTCCAATTATCAAAATACAGCAACTAGAAGGGGAATACTTTCTATGCCATTTCCATAGACTTGTCACTATATGTGTAGACAAACTACACCCATATCACATTGCACTAGAGATCCATAATAATCCGTGAGAGAAACATAATCCTACCATGGCGCTGCGACTGGCTTTAATAAAACTGCCACTCTTCTCCATTGTCTATTTATACGAGCGACGAGCACAAGAAACAAATAAATCCGCCAATAGTCAAATAATCCCCTTGTCAGTCAATTATTTACTTTGACACAAGTGCCTTTTCACAGCGCTCGCGCTCAAACAAGAGGACTTCGCTGGCAACACGTAAAGTTACACGCTGTCTTCGCCCAATGAATCTTTCATGGCGGCGGACGCCGGCTCTTTCTTACCTCTACTCAGGCGTGTTGATTTTGAACAAATAAACTACGAGATTGAAATCAATGTAAATGTACGAGTAGCAAGAGGTTCTACAGAATAGCGACCCCATTAGGTCACACCACATTAAGGGCACATGAATCATGATATTATTCTGCAGCTGTTGCCCTTTTTATTATTATTTATAGGAAACCAAAGCTTCTAGCATACAATTGCATCTCTAGTAGTTGGAACTTGGGAATGTTCAAATCCGATGGCTGAGTGTTCGAGATATCTTCACTATACTGTAGGCCTACGCGGTTAAAAGTTAGGAAAGTGCAAGGAAAGCGGGATAGTGATTATCTGTTAGATTACGCCGTGTGTTCTGTAATAGTTGTAGCCCATAGAGTCACAATGGATTATTTTTAATGTATAATACATACCTTAACTGATCATGAAGTGCACCCCGGCTCTCAAGCGATAGGCGTTCCCAGCACATAAATCCACCTTCGCAAACACGTCTTCAGCAAGTATATTTGGCAATTGAAAGACAATAACATTGAATACAGAATAGGCCCCTAACACAAAGAATCTTTTCACAGGCCAAACTCTACAACCACAGCAAAAAATAAAAGATACAATACAATACAATACAATACATGCCTAACTGAAAAATATTTCAAAATCTGACACCCTGTGATGTCCTAGTCACACAACAGAAACAACTTGTCCGTAGCTATTCAATAGTTTGGTTGCCACAGAAAAGCGTTCATTGGAACACTGTGATACGTGTATAACAAAATGTACGTACGCTTATAAGTATTCGTTATGCCAAAATTTTATTTGCTAACTATAAATTGCACTCATCTTCAATATATTTGTTACTATGTATTTCAAGCATCTAAAATGAATTAGGCTCTGCGTCCGTAGTCTCCCATAATCTGTCTCACTGCTTCTGGCAGGTCCTTCACTCAGAGAATTACCACCATCGCCTTCCTTGTATCGTCTGTTCATTTCTTCTTCTTAGTGGTGTTGTCCTACTTCTTTATGGTAGAGCTAGGTGAGATAGCCACATTTCATTAACGTTCCATCTATGTGCTGTCATTCTGCTTCTCTGCCCATCCCGTCGGTCACAACTGTGTTCGCCGTGCAGGGCAGGGGGAGGGGGGGTGGAGTCCTCACAACACTTATTGAGTCAAAATTCGTCCGTCTCTGTTAAGCTATGTTTTCAGCTTTAGACCACCAGCAGTTGATGTGTCACTGAATGTCAGTTCTCCATCTTCGATAAGAGCGACACAAAAAAAATCTTCCAGAGCGGCGATCCCATCGCAACACTTTAATAGATAAACTGCCAAAATTAAAAAGTAGGCGTGATCATGTAAGCGTAATTTGGAATTTTAGTGAAATGTGTTGTCTTAAAACTATTGAGATAAAAACACTCAAAACGCTTATCAGGTTATTGATTTCAAGTGGTAGGCCTACTGACGAAATCTATATATTCCATGTTGACCACTGACCCTGAACACCCTTGACCTCGTCTGCTGGACACTTTCTGTCACACAATCTGCCTGCCAGTACATTATCTAAACAGAGTAAGCAGGAACATTGCAATTGATTTGAAGTGGTACCTAGTCCCACGACCCACTTAGTTTTAGCAGACAGTCTTGACCTCTGAGGTCTTGACCGTCTGTCAGTCACTTTCCGTCAAATTAAATATCTCACACATAAGGACCCAATGTTGTACTGCCCCAAGTATTTCGAAAGTATTTTTCAAGTGGTACCCAGTTCGATTACCCCAACCCATCTTTTGACCACCTCTGGGATGTACCTGGTCCCCCGATTCCCGACAGATGCGCAATACCATGGTCAGGTACGAAAGTTTAACATGCATATGCCGATATCGATATGGTACCCGCTTCGACTAACCAAAGTGGTCTGGACTGCCAGTCTAAGTCAACAGTAATCTGCTAATCAATAATGGATTTTCTTTCGTTCCATTGAATTATCAATTTTGATTGGACAATGACACAAAATTATTAGTTCCTGAAAGTCATCATTGACAATCACTGGCATCAAAGGCAATCACTTATTCATCTATCAATTAACGTGTCGACAACAGTTGGGGTAATTACTAGATAGCAAGGGGTAGAACAAGACAGATGAGCTGATCTCCCGTCGACTCAGCCATGGATCTACTTTGTTGGCTTCTTAGAGCTGTTGTTTTGCCCACGCTTGTTACAGGTAAGAATTCTATATGTTATATGTCTTATATACCATAGGTAGATCCTGGTGGCGCATAAGGCCAGTGCACTCCCTCGTTTTTACGAATATACTTCATTTTTATGGAAGTTTTGGCATGTCCGCCATCGATCCCGCATACAAAACCCATGATATTCCTTGGTATCTGCAAGTGTATACAGGATATGATATTCATTTAAAAATTTCCCCCATACCACAGAACCGACCACTAGGAAAAGCAGCCGGTCATGGTAAAAAGTGTACTGCCCTTGATGATGATGGATTGACTCATCGTTGTCCGATGAATGTCTTGTCTCCTGCACCTATGTGTCTAATGTTTGTATCTGCGATGACTGATCAGGCCGATGCGTGAAGCGCAGGTCTGATGAGTCTCCACAGACAAAAGCTGAGCCTCCAACTTGTGGAACACTCAAAGCAGTAGCATGGCGGAGCCTTCGTCTTTCAATTAATCTCGTAGTTCTTTCTTCCTCGAACAGTCTGCAACCCTCACTGCATCTATTACGCCAGAGTGTGCGCTCCATGGCAGTGGTCTCAAAGGATTGAGGGGCGATGTCATAGCTTTTTAGGGTTTCAAGAAGCACATTGTTGTATCTTTTCCGCTGTTCTCCTTGTGATCTTATTCCTGACGACAGCTCGCCGAACATAAGGGCCTTTGGAATTCTTTCTGGGCCCATGCGCACAGCATGTCCAGCCCAGCGTCATTAAGCACGCGTAATCATGGCTTCAACACTGGATTTACCACGGAGATCTAACACATCAGTATTTGCAATTCTGTCAGTCTACCTTGCATATTTTTCTAAGGCTACGTTGATGGAATTGCTCTAGAAGTTTGATGTGACGTCGGTATTGAGTTCATGTCTCACAGCCATAACGGGGTGTACTCAAAACCACGGTTCTGTACACCTAGATTTTTGTACTGGGTCGTGTGCATTGATCTGACCATAGCCTGTGCTGTAACCGACCATACGACGGACTGGGCTTGCTAATGCGTGCTTTGATTTAATCATCAATCTTGGCATTCTGTGCAAGGATACCTCCAAGATAGCGGAATTTATCAACACATTTTAGCTCCTCTCTCATTTATCTTGATGGGTTCTGTGCTTGAAGGTTGCCCTGGTTTGGGGTGGTGGCCGTATCTGTGACAGGCTCTTGAAAATTGGTCCACCGTGTGCTGGGCATCCTCAAATGAATGTGCAACTAAGGCACAATCGGCATACAGAAGGTATCGGATCAGCATTGAGGATGTTTTGGTACGGGCCTGAAGACACCTTAGATTGAATATGCTCCCATCACTTCTGAACTTGATCATCACCCCTTTGTCACAGTCCTTGAAGACATCATGGAGCATGACAGAAAAACAATTGTAAACAGCAATGGAGCCATAACACAGCCTTGCTGTGTTCCATTACTAACCTCAAGCGGTGTTGAAAATTAGCCCTGATCAACAACACGACAAACCATTCCATCATGAAAGGATCGTATTATATTCACCAAACGAGGGGGACATCCAACTTTGAGGAATATTTTCCATAGACCTTCACGACCCACTGAGTCTAAAGCCTTTGTGAGGTCAATAAACACCAATGAATTATCAATTTTGATTGGACAATGACGCAAAATTAGTAGTTCCTGAAAGTCATCGTTGACAATCACTGGCATCAAAGGCAATCACTTATTCATCTATCAATTAACGTGTCGACAACATGTGGGGTAATTACTAGAGAGCAAGGGGTAGAACAAGACAGATGAGCTGATCTCCCGTCGACTCAACCATGGATCTACTTTGTTGGCTTCTTAGAGCTGTTGTTTTGCCCACGCTTGTTACAGGTAAGAATTCTATGTTATGTACCATAGGTAGATCCTGGTGGCGCATAAGGCGAGTGCACTCCCGCGTTTTTACGAATATACTTCATTTCTATGGAGGTTTTGGCATGTCCGCCATCGATCCCGCATACAAAACCCATGATATTCCTTGGTATCTGCCAGTGTATATTCTTCTCTATGCATTTTTCTTGCACTTGTCGTGCAGAAAACAGCATATCTACAGTACCACGACACATGCGGAACCAACATTGACTTTCTGGGTACACCTCATTCACAACATTGGTTACAATGCGGTTAATTATGATCTTGCCAAGTATTTTGCCAGCTATTACCGGGAGGGATATGCCGTAATGGTTGTCACAAACATACTTATTGCCCTTGTTTTTGAAGAGGTGGACAAGCAGGGCATCCTGAAAAAATCTTGTGGAACAGCTTCAACATCCCAAATTGCAATGAACAACTTTGTACGTTCCATTGCTACTTGATCCCCACCATGCTTGAATATTTCAGAAAGTAAGCAACTTGATCCAGCTGCTTTTCCTGATGAGAGTTGCTGAACAGCTTTGAGAGTCTCTTGTACGGTGGGAGGGCCATCTAGTTCTTCATGGATGGGTCTTTCGGTGGGGGTGGGGGTCATCAATAGCTTGGTCTGAGATCGTTGACACACAATTTAGCACAGTACGGCCCTTATTATAAATGTGGATAACTTGGTAATTAATGAAGGTAGCGGTGAAGGATGACCAGATCGATATTCTTTTTGCTTGTTAATTTTTTTTATAGTAATAATGAGTCAAACAGTAGTTAAAAGCTTTTTACTTTCACCACTTGTATTTTAAGGCGTCAAAACAGTACCAAATCACACACAAAAAAAGAACCATTAAGTGAGTGTCGACTTATAAATTGTTTGTATACCAGATAAGTTCTATAAATGTTGTACACATGTAATACGTTTTGATGTGACCAGGACGATCTAGTATGTTATTTTGTCTTTTTCATTCTTTTGCTGTTAACTATTAAAAAAACGATCAAACCTTTTCCTTTACATATCTTTATTATATTTACATGTTTCAAGTCAACATACTCCTTCTCAAATTCTACTCTCACTGTTCTGCCAAGCAAGCTCCTACCACTGTATCGACATAGCTGAACAGCCATCTTCCATTTTACTATATCAAGTGGCCATGACGGGACTCTAAATGGCAAATGATTGTAATAGATCCATTGGATTTCTTTGTTTAGATTCTAAGTTTCAATTCTGAAATAAATCAGTGTATTTATTACCTGCAGATATTTCGACTTTAATTGTCTCTCAGCCTTTTACAAGCTGACGTCACACTAGATGACAGGAAGTGACGTCTCATCAGGAAGTAGGTCAGTGACGTGGGTCGTCAGCTGGTGACAGCCATGAGTCTGCCATCAGAGATCACATGGTCAGTCTGAACTATGTACTTGATTGGAACAGTGCGGTGATGTTGGTGGAGGCTCCGGTGTGTCAGAGATGGATGGATCGAGGGGGGGGCGTCGCTGTGCAAGAGGGTGACAGAACGGTGGTCTGAGATGGGAGCGCATGATTCTTATTACATGTATACGATGGTAAACTGGGGATGAGGGCGTCTCCAGTGAACGCCCCTCCCCATGCGACCCCCATCACTGACCTACTTCATGACGCCACCTGACATCCTGTGCGATGTCAGCTTGAAAAAGACTGGCTGAATAACAAAAATGAACATATTTACAGGTAATAAAACGTGGATTTATTCAATGATTATCGCTTAAAATATATAGATGACAATTGATCAAGGTCGAATTCTATATTTAGGGAACGCTCATAAATAACAGTACCAGGGTGTGTGTGTGTCCAATTTTTGTGGCTTGAAGAAAACGTTCAGTACCTTCCAACTTTTAGATAATTGATTTACACCCCCCCCCCCAATCAACATTTTAAAACGGTGAGTGAACCCCCCACCCCCACCCCCACCCCCGCATTTCTGGACAAGTGCTAAAAGAATAAATTTTCAAAAGGATACTGTTGCATACTAAAAAGAAGTTAGGCGGACCCCCCCCCCCAACTGCTTTCTGACAAGTTCAGCGAGAACCCCCCACCCCACCCCAACCCCACCACCCTTCCAAAAGAAAAGGAATCAGAAAACTTGGACGGCACCCATACTTTTTTGGACGACCCCCACCCCCCACCCCACCCCCCACCCCACCCCAGTATCACTATATATGATCGTTCCCTTATTGTATGTGAACTGTGTGCTGTTCCTCTCACCGTTCCAACCTCTGAAACAGCAATAGTCGATACTACCAACTGCAATTATTCTCTTCCATTTAGTCGGATTTAAATTACTTACATAAGAAGTGTATCAAATGTTTTTGAAGTGTTTCAAGTTTTATCGATTCTCAACCATTTTATCACAGCGATGACGAATGTAGCCCTCAACAGGCCCAGCTTTCAGTCTTCTATGTATGCCGCTGAAAAGGCAGTGGATGGGAACACGTGAGTAGCACCCTGCCGTTACCTAGACATTACATAACAACAAAAGCTCACAACTTAATTCTTTTTCTAGTATGGATGGTCAGTTTGGAAGTAGACCTACAATTTCATTTTTGTGGCAGAGATACAAACTATGAGCACGGCTCCTGCACTCATACGCGCACTGACGTTCAGGACGAGAGCGCGTTCTGGCAGGTGGAGTTGGATGACATCTACCTCATTCACAGTGTCAAGATCTTCAACAGAGCAGATTGTTGTGGTAATTTTATGAGAAAGAATATGTTTCTTTACAGACGTTAGAGGGTTTATGATATCAGTGATATCAGGATTATCTCATGGGTGTATCTACCCTCAACAGTGGAAGCATTGGCAATAGGTATCAATGTTTATTAATGTTATTGGAGTGTTGTGGAGCGGGGAAATAAATGGCTTTTAGACTTAGAATATTAGTATTTTGTGAACCCTATAATAGAATATGGACACGCATCCAAAGCTTTTCTTTCCATGCTATTGTATTATCGAAAAATATAAATAAGTCCAAAAATGTTCATAATTTTAAATCTATTTAAGCTTTTCAGCTCTAAAGAGCCCTAACCATAACATAACTAGCATATCAAATCACGTTATGATTTATAGGCTAAGCTTAAAAGCTCTAAATTTCAAAAATATTTTTAGTGTTATGTTTTGATAATAAAGTAGCATAGAACCAAAACCTAAGGACAAAAATGAAACATAAAGACATGACCGTGTCAGCACACAGAACTGCCACATGATTTGAACTCACTAGACTCATTAGCAAAATATATGAGAAATATCTTGTGTAGATTTAGTTTATTAGTTTTTTACAATTTTTTGTAATCTTCACAGTATTTTAAAAAGTACAAAATGCTAATGTAACTTAATTTCTATCATTGGTTAACTTAATTTCTATCATTGGTCTTCAGATCATATCTTTTTATGTTAGGCAATATGATATTGTACATTTCAGGGGGGCGTCTCCGTGATTTCTTTATCGGTGTTACCCTGTGTGACCACACGGAGGCAGGACAGCCAGTACCCGGCAGCTACCCTCTCTGTCGTCCTCAGTACTCTGGAGCTGCTTCAGATGGGGAGGTTCTGGACCTCAGTTGTGATTCAAACGTCTATGGTCGCTTTGTTCTGATCCAGCTTTCTGCTATCGGTATATTGACGCTATGCGAGGTAGAAGTCTATAGTACAGGTGAGTGATATGGATGGAGGAACACAATTTTCTGGTGTAGACTGTGAAGACAGCAATCGATACATGCATAAGTGGTGGCTGTTCTTTTCTATACTAAGCACCAACTACCTAGTATAGTGTCGGAAAAGACCAGTAATATTCACATTAAAAATTACATTGCCCCTTAAGGGGACTGTGAACTCTTTTCTTAGGATTTTATTAAACTTTGATTTTCTCATTCATTATTGCTTCAATTCTTACAAATTACACCTTATTTTGTAGATAATTATCTAATCTAATGACACAACATGTTTTGAATTGTATAGATTGATGAAAAAAAATATAAAGCAATTAATGAAAAAATGACAACTTTGCCTGCAAAGCATATAACTGATAGTAAAACATCGAAATGACCAAAATCACTATTCAGTTACAAAATTTGTATATTTATCTAGAAAACCTTGCCTCAAATTTTTTATATTTTTCCTATTTATCATTTTACATGCATTTTAAGTATTAAAACCACCTATTTTCCGAATTTTCTTGCAAATCAATACAAAAACGTTCATAATTCACCAACGAAATAAAAAAATCAAAATCCCTAGTAAGGTTTTCTTCAGAATGCATACATCTTCAAATATATACACGTTTGTGAAAATTTGATTTCATGGTTAAGGAGAAATATAAAAAGAAAAATTCATCCACTATGCAAACTTAGTTTTGAGAAAATGGGCTTTAAACATGGCCAATCAATATACATTGACATTAGTTGCTGTCTACAAAATGTATCATATTAGAAAAACTATTGATGATAAAAGGTTCATTTTAAAAAGATGTTGTTCTTTATCATTTATAGCATACAAAACATTGAAAATGTAAAAATTGAATTTTTAGCCCATATAACCTTATAAGCCTGCAAAGAATGAGTCATTGTTTTTCACTCCAGCTTGGTCTTTACAAAATGCGTTGTAATGGGAAAACTATTGAAGATAAAAGGTTCATTTCAAAACATGTTGTTCTTCATAGTTTACAGTATAATGAATATTAAAAAGCTGAAAATAGAATATTTTTCCCTTAAAGAGTTCACAGTACCCTTAATTATCTCCACGGTTAAAGTTTTTTTTTAATGAAATGTACGACAAAATAGTTCACATCGTTCACAAAGAATGCAGATGCTCTGGCAACGAGCTGCAAACACAGTTTACTTGATAATATGATGTCAAAATTGTCTTCATATTTACACCTGCATACGTTTGATTCAGGCCTGTACAGTGTGGCCCTGTTGTCCCAGCTCTACAGCTGGACTGGGGACGTTGTGGACACGGCGGACGCGGCATGCAAACAGAAACAGACGACACTGATCCAGTGCTCGGCGGCTGCCCCGCAGTGTCCTGCCGGCACGCAGCACATGAACGGATACGCTCTCAGTAAATAATACTAGTCAATATAGTGATGATTATTAGTGTTAAAGTTATTTTAATTCCTATTCTTTGACCTATTAACTTGTGTATAATTATAATTGGTGTAAAACCTCGGGGGGGGGGGCTTCACTATCGCATTAGTACGGACGTGCCTCGAAACTGGGCGTCTTTTTTCACATTTCTAGTATATTGCTGGGTGTCTTTTTTCACATTTGTGGTATATTCTGGGTGTCTTTTTCAGATTTTTGGTATATTTATAAGGATAAAAAATATATTGATATTCATTATATTCATTCTTGATACACACACACACAAAATAATCCTGATGCAAACATGCACGCAAAATTCGCACACACCACACACACACACACACACACACACCAAATTATAATGCACGAGAGTTATGACTTCTAAGAAAATGTCAAAAGCGCTGCTACAGACACACACACACACACATTGACACAATTGTACACACACACACACACACAGACACACACACACACACACACACACACACACACGCACAAACACAAATAGACACACACCCTGATATAATAAATCATAAAATACATCAATTCAAAATAAAATCATCAGCCGGTTATAAAACCTATGAGACACAGTACTTTACAATAAAATAATCATTAATTAAAATCTCTTACTTTTTAATAGAATAGATATATGTATTTCTTATAAAATAACAATCTCTAATAAAAGCACCTAGTTTACATATTATATTAGGGTCATTCATAAAAACTTGCAATTGTTCAATAAAACTTTTCATATTAATATTAGGATAAAACATTTTGACTTGCTGCATAAAAACATTTCGGGTACCAGCATAAAGAGGACAATTAAACAGAAAGTGAATTTCATCTTCAACCTTATTATCATTGCAACATGGACAGAACCTATTCTCTACAGGTTTCTGTTGAAACCGTCCAATTTCAATATTTAGTGGCAGAGTGCTTGATCTCAACTGGGCTATAAAAGATCTGCAGGATTTTGACATATTTTTACTGACATAAATTTCTGTGTTATAACTATCTTTTACTTTTGTATATAAACGAAGTTTTGATTGTTTGTCTTTATCCCCTTTCCAGTTCATAATCTCATTTTGCATTAGCTTATTTGACACTGCTTTTATAATAAAATCAAAATCTAAATTATCAAGATCCTCAATAGCAGTGTTAGAATCAAAATTAATATCAACCATCCTAAGGATACATCTGATGTTATAACTCCAAGTGCGACCTTTGTGTTTCCAGTCCCACAAAAATATTTTCTTTGTAAGTCTATTATTCCCCATACTTAAAATCCTTTGCAACAATTTTAGCATCAGTACTCTCCGTCGCACTACAGGCGCCTCCCAGCCAACATCACCCTGAATGACCACATTTGATGTGTAACGATGCACACCCAGAAATGATCTCAATGCTCTGTTTTGAACTATGTTTGAGAGTCATATTTGTTATACCCCCATACCCCGGCTGCATAGTCCATGATGGGTGTAACACAGGTATGATATAACTTATTAAATGTATGATAACCTAGGTGATTATTTCTACATTTAGTGACAATAGCTCCAGTTGCCCGAGCTGCAGATTCGAGAGCAATTTAGCTGTTTGAGAAAAGTTAAGCGTTTCCTCGAGCACACATCCTAAGTATTTATACTTTTCTACTACTGATATATGATGAGGCCCAATCTTGAACTGAAACTGAGACCTCATAGAAGACGCTTTCCTGAAATGAACCACATTTGTCTTAGTTGCATTTATACTCATACGCCATTTCCTACACCAGTCATGAATATGATCCATCATAGCCTGTAAGTTCTTTTCATTTTCAGCTAAGATCACTATGTCATCTGCATATAGTAAGATATTTATAAATGTGTCATTAATTGGAACCCCCAAATTAGTACTGTTTAATTCAGTAGCTAAGTCATTTATATAAACACTGAAGATTTTTGGAGAGAGATTGTCACCTTGTTTGACCCCACCTAGTGTCTTGAACCAGCCAGTACAGTGTTCTCCAATTGTCACGCTACATTCTGTGTTGGAATAGATGACAGCAATAGAGTGAAACAGGTTTTTGCATACCCCCACTGAGGCCAATTTATACAAAAGACTTGATCTATCGACTACATCAAATGCTCGCCGCATATCCACAAAACAGGCATAAGTGTCCTTGCCTTCAGTCTTTCTATTCCTTACTATGCTTGAAATGACAAACAAATGATCTATGCATGCTCGCAGCTGTCTGAATCCATTTTGTTCCTCAACAACCTTTTTATTTTGCTCCAGGAATATGCTAAGCCTTGCATTAAGAACCGAAGCATACAACTTGTAAACGTTTGAAAGAAGACTTATTCCCCTGTAGTTACTTGGGATTCTTTTATCTAATTGTGAACCTTTTGGAATTGGTTTAATGTAACATTTCTGCCAAAATGTCGGGATGACTTTCTGTTTAAAGCAAAAGTTAAACAGCCTATGTAGCAGTTTCGCTGACGATTCATTTTTTAATATTTCATTAGGTAATTTATCACAGCCAACTGCTTTCTTTAGTTTTGCCCTCCTTATAGCTGCATTGACTTCTTTAATAGTAATGTCCTTTTCCATCAAATCCAAACAGCTCAGATTATGCATGTCTTGTTGATCAGAAGAGTCTAATTTTTCTCTCATCTCTAGTATTTCTTCATGAAATGATTCATCAAAGTCACCTTCATTCTTATATAAATTTTCATAAGTCTCCTGCCACTTACCCAGTACTTCATTTATATCAGAGATCGATTGTCCTTCATTATCAATCACCTCTAGAGGAATTTGGTCCCTTTTTGATTTTGGTCCGAGTCTTTTAATCAATTTCCAAAACTCGATAGGGTCATCACTATTAAGATGGTCAATTCGCTCACTTTGTTGAGTTAAAAAGCTTCTCTTTTTCTTCTGATAAGCACGATCAAATAATTTTAGAGAGTATTTGTACACATCTCTCTTTTCAGATTTGTTTCTAAATGTGCCTCTGAACTTAAGAAATTGTCTCTCAGCAGTAACCATATTCCTCCACTTAGTTGTAAGTTCTTCATCCCACCAAGGTTTGGCTATGAAGTTATTCTTTTTCTTTACCTTATTATGCTCTAAGGCAGGAAAATGGTGTTTTATTTCTTCTTCATATAGGCTAAGTATTTCACCATATATGTTATCAACCTCCTCTTGTGATGATTGTAATAGCTCAATTCTATTAATTGTGTCTGCTATCACTTTTTGACAATGTTCAGATGAAAGGAAACTATCTGGAACGTTTCTTATGTGTCCTGCTTTGGAAGGTAAGTTGGTACAAGGTAAGTTGGTACTTTTAAGGTTTTGTTCTTTTTCCCATGGGTAATATTGTATTTCAGCTAGAACTATCGAATGGTCGGGTAATTTCCCTGATGGTTTATAGTGTAACTTATCGCACAGAGCTCTCACTGGTAAAACATGACATTTGATTACATCTTCAATTTGGCTATGATTAACAATCAAGTAGTCAACGACTGCTTTGCCTCTACCTGATATAGAGGTAACGTTATCCAGGTGAGGAGTTATCCTACCATTTAATATGCACTGTTTGCTTTCTTTCAGATATTCAATAAAAGCTTCACCATGACTGTTTGTTGTAAAATCCAGGGGTTTTCTATCACAAATGGAATCTACATCTGGAATATAATCTAAGTGTTTCCCTACTCTTGAGTTGAAATCACCACCCATTAAAACATGATCACAATCTGATGCACTGTAGGCAATTTGCAACAAGTGGTCAAAGAAGGTTTGAGTATCTCTACCATATTGGCTTCTTTCCGGCGGTAAATAACAAACAGTTATACTAATTTTTCTATCTGTTGACTTGCTGGTTAGAATCAAGGATAAGATACCATCAAACGCTGAATCACTTACTTGAATATTATGACTATTAGCAATGGAAGACTTGACCAATATACCTACACCACCAGAGGCACATTTAGCTGTTTTCTTGATAAAACTTCGGTTTTTACCAAACCACTTATAATTATTCACAGTGATTTCATGGTTTGGAGGTAGCTTGGTTTCCGTCAGTAATACTATGTCTATTTCCAATTTCTGTATTAAGTCTTCTCTAATTTTTCCATTATCAGTAGTCCATGAATTCACATTCCATGTTGCAATTGTCATGCAACTGCAGGAAGAAAGAAGAATGCCCCTTAGATGGAAAGTGTCTCGAAAAATCATTAGTGTACCAAGCCTCGGTAAATGTCCACAATCAACCCACTGCAACCTATATTGGACTAACTGAGACATCTTTTAAAACCCGTTATGCTAATCACAAACAGTCATTCAGCAATGAAAATCTGAAAAAATGCAACTGAACTTAGTAAACACATATGGAAACTGAAAAAGAATGGAAAAAATAAAGTAGAAAAAGTAGCTAAAGCGGATATAATAATAAAACCAAAAAAATGTAACCTGTGTAATTTAGAGAAGTTTTTTATCATATACCATAATGACATGGCCACCCTTAACAAGAAATCAGAACTTGTAAACACTTGTAGACATAGAAGGAAATTCTTGCTAATGTATTGATTTTTTGTTTCTAAGAATTCTGTAAAATACTATGCTAGAGTTGTTAAGTACTATAATGTTGTACACCATCAAATAAAAAGGCCCCTGACGATTGCTAAATTAAAGCATGAAACAGATCTGTAGGGCAATGGAATAATTGTTGTTATCTCAATCTAGACTTATATATATATATATATATATATATATATATATATATATATATATATATATATATATATATATATATATATATATATATATATATATATATATATATATATATATACATATATATACATATATATACATATATATACATACATACATACATACATACATACATACATACATACATACATACATACATACATACATACATACATACATACATACATACATACATACATACATACATACATACATACATACATACATACATACATACATACATACATACATACATACATACATACATACATACATACATACATACATACATACATACATACATACATACATACATACTAGAATCTGAGTTTGATATATTGGTGTGTCACCTTTTTCTCGGATATTGGTTTATTGGTGGGTCACATTTTCTCAGATATTGGTATATTGTGGGTCACTTTTTTTCAAAAATAGGTATATTGGTGGGTGCCGTTTTCAACCTGTCCGAGGCACGTCCGTACGCATTTTCTGACCAAGTCCCCACCCCCAAGTGTAAAACGCTATGTTTCATTATTTTTGGATGACAAAATAGAGAAAAACTAATGAGCAAGTTTGAATAGATAAACCATAATTTGTACAATTTGGGTGTTGTTTCCAGCACACCTACAAGGTGGTGGCAGCATGCAGTGGCTCCCGCTCAGAACTTGCTTCAACGGAATCACCGTCGGTGACATCATGACGATCTGTTTCTACAGGCATCAGAATGAAGCAACACTTGACACTCTGCTATGGTGACTATTTTTTTATATGATGTCATAACGCGAGAGTGCTAGCAATGTGATGTGTGTAATACAAAATCTTATATTTATTTCTCACGTGAAACCTTTGCAATGTTATGAAAGTAGTCAAAAAAACACTGGTAAGATATTTATTAGTATGTGGACGGTTAACCGGATAACCGGCTACGGTCGATTTTCTAAGCATAACCGGTCCCTACATTGACAAACCGGTTATTGATTTTGATAATTATTTTCATGCCCAAGCTATATATATCCATATATTTCATTAATTTTGCGTGATTTAACTAACATTTTTGCCTTTCTGTTGAACGTAAAAGACGAAATGCATAAACCACGATTTTTTTTTCAAACGCTAATATTGATAGATCTACAGGGTGTCCAATCAATATATCCAGTACCGTTTCGCTTTACGTTTCTTGACTCAAACAATGTGGCACATCTACAGTATCTACTAGAACTATCTCACATACCATCGTTATGATGATGAGCGATAATCGGCGGTCAACCGGTTTTTTACATGTTCGGTTTTTGCAATGGCCGATTAACCGGTCTCAATTTTCTCGAACAAATCCAATGTTACACTAATATTTATCAATTTGGATAGAGAGTCTATGTTAACATATTGATAATGGTTCACTTCTTTAGCATTTCCAAGATGAGGGGCTGTTTCTAAAGACCGAGAAGACGCGTTAGATACCACAGATGTAGGCTATAATGCTGACAGATCTGTGTTTTTTCTGGTTGCGCAAGAAAAGAAATAAAAGATGCATGAATATTAAGTGGAAAGGAAGGCAGGGATTCTTTACGAACATAGATATGTGGCATTATGTTCAGGTTTGTGGTCGGTGAAGAGAAAAATTAGAAATATATATCAAAGATACGCGTTATGAAGGGACACAACAAACAAATTCTGTAAAGCAAATAAATTTATCCTTCCTAAATATCTTATCACAATTTTGTCAAAAATAAATCAATGCTACATAATGCAAACTTGCACTGTCTTAACCATACCAATACGTCTTTATTATTACATAGACATTCTATTCCATATATAGCCTGCAGGTGAAAACACCTACCTAGCTAGGACTTAGGCCTTAGGAGTGGTTAGTACTGTCCATAAAAAAATGCTAATACGATTGAGTAGGGTAGATGATGAAGTGAGCATTGTGGAAAAAGACAAGGCATATTACTAAGATATTATATTACACATTAGACATCTGATATTAAAAACGTGGGACGTAGTGGTCTAGACCTACATTAAAGCAAATTGGCGTAAATACGTCATACGTTAAGGAAAATAACGTGCGGAACTTCTTGTCGATGTGGCGCATTAATACATTTATCTAATATATATATATATAAACAAGAGAGTAGAAAATATTACATGGTTACGTTTTAGGGGAAACAGGCACATTTCCCTTAGAGGTGTTTATAAAATCTAGAATGATTAAATTCTGGTCAACACTGGTGAATAATTCTAATAAGTATTCTTCGTTGATGTACAAAGTAGTATATAATATGTATCAATCTTGTAATGAAGCAAATAGTATGAATAGATTTAAAAGAAATTTCAAATGGTTCATTAAGATAAAAGAAATATTAGATCTATCAGGATTAAGCCATATATGGTTAGCTCAACAAGTTGGCGATGTTAATATATTTAACAAAATTGTTAAACAAACTATTAAAGACCAGTTTATTCAAACGTGGAATAATGGTATTAATGACAGCGAAAAGTGTATTAACTATAGAATGTTCAAAGTTAACTTTAAAATTGAAAACTATTTGGTTACTTTGCCAGCTAAATTTCGTGTAGCCTTGTGTAAATCCCGGGGGGCACTGAGTCTAGAAAAGTACGGTTGTGCTAGGGGAGCGCTCAGAAATCTGACCCAACCTGAGTGCTAAATCCCAAAATTCTAACCCAATCTGAGTGCTGGATGGATGATTTTGTACCCAAACCGAATGTTTACATGCCTAGATAATAGAAGCAAGAGACACACATGTGGTTGCATTATGTTTCACATTGGCTTATCAAAGGGATATCCATAGATAAATTGTACATATTTGTAAACTGTGACATTTGATGCAGTGTAATATTAAAATCAATCAGTCATTTTGAAAATTTGATACCAACCTGAGTGCATATTGATAAAAATCCAACCCAACCTGAGTGCAACATGACAACTAGACCCAAACTGAGTGCAAATTTGTGGTGAAAAAGGTGGGTCTTTTTCCCCTAGCACACCCGTCCGCGAAATGTATTGAGTGCCCCCCGGGGGGTGTAAATTTAGAACAAGCTCTCATTGTTTACCTATCGAACAAGGAAGGTATAAAAACACAGCAAGAAATGAGAGGTTGTATAATGAATGTAATATTCTAGGAGATGAGTTCCATTTTATGTTTGAATGTAAAAATGAAATATTATGTAAACTTAGGTCAGAGTTAATACCTAAATATTATTATAGATGAGCAAATGCTTTTGAATTTTTTTTTGATGGCAACAACAAATAAAAATGTGATATTTAATGTAGCAAAATATATATATGAGGGTTTTAAGATCTACTGATCTCATGAATTATATGGTACTTTTTACTATAGATATGTACAGTACATTTGTAAAGTACATTTTACTCTGTTCAGTATTATTCTTGACGTATTGATTGTCATTGGAGTTTACCTCCTTCAATTTTTATATGAATTTTGGCCAATAGCCTCATTGTTATTAGAAATGTATATGTGTTTT
Organism: Streblospio benedicti; assembly: GCA_019095985.1. Taxonomy (NCBI): domain Eukaryota; kingdom Metazoa; phylum Annelida; class Polychaeta; order Spionida; family Spionidae; genus Streblospio; species Streblospio benedicti. The sequence continues at coordinate 2,992,571 of CM032668.1, forward strand.
CTCATACATATCTGTACATATTTTTGAGAATTGATAAATAATTGAAATTGACATGTTCTACTATTTTAAATTGTTGTTACAATGTATAATTGAAGTCCTTACTTCGCATATTTTATATTGTTTTGCACTACGAGGAAAGTCAAAAATAAACATGTTTGGCCAGTACGGGAAGATGTGAACGTGTTACAGTCGTTTATCTTTATTAAGAAGGACCAAGAACACTTCTGGTAATTCATTTATTACTCACAATATATTGAGTGGACACTGGTTTTGCTCTGCTAGTAAGGTGAGCCATTTTTACACGTACATAACATTTTTGTTTACTTAAAATATCATCACCCAAACACACAAGTTCAACATACCGATTACCGCATTTCCGCGTTTTGTAGCCTCTTCCCAAATTGCAGTCTCCCCTCAAATTGACGCCGGGTCAGACACAATTTTAAATCAATAAACGCCTCCCTCGTATAAAAGCCTCCCTCGTATTAAGGGAAGAGTCATTTTGACTTTCTCGGGGGGGGGGGGGTCGGTTGGTTTTAAGGGGGGGAGGGGATTCGGACTTTTAAAAATTATCTTTTAGGGGGGCTCGGACTTTTAAATCTCAATTAATAGGGGGGAGGGGTCATACTTTTGAATTTTGACATTTTGAAAACAATGATATATAATGATGTATAATCATAAAAGTTTAAGTTGAATACTAGGTGTACTTGGCATTCATATGTTAACATTGGTGATCAAAATTCACTGGCTGATAAAAATCATAATGAACATCTACATTTATGTCCTGATAGCATCATTATCATCATCATCAGGCGTTTAAAGCAAGCTGTTTAAAGTCCTCACGTGGAACTCAGTCAAGGGCTTTTTCAAGGTCAATAAACGAGAAGTAGAGTGTCTTGTTCTCTGCCATATACCTCTCTTCCAACCGACGGAGGATGAATATAGCATCTCTTATGCCTCTACCTGGCATAACGCTAAACTGCATGTCACTTATGCATCCCTTGGGGTAACTTTGCAGCAATATTCTCTCTTATCTCTTCATGACCTGGTAGAAGTTTTAGACCACGGAAATTACTTCTCTCCAGAGATTCAGAATCACCTTTACCTTTGAACAGGTTTACTATGAAACTTTCATCGCGGTCAGATGGTATATGGCCTTCTACTACTATGATATTAAGTAGTTGTGTGAGGACTGTAAAACATCTTGGACCTGCAGTCTTCAGCATTTCTGCCACTATAGCAAAAGGCACAGCAGCTTCCCCACACTTCAAGAGTCTCACTGTTTCAATGCCCATCTCGGAGACACTCAACAGGGCGTACCTTTGACAATAAATTTGGGTCCAAGGGAAACTCCACATTGAGAAGTCTCTCATAGTGCTGTTTCTGTGCAAACTTCTTCGCCTCATCATCCATTGCAATCTCCCCAAGATCGTTTCACACACACTTGTCACTGGTCACATCTTGATTTTGTCTTCGCATTTGATTTGCAATGCGATAGATTTTATCCTTGCTCTCTTTGGTATTCTGCAGTTCACAGTCTGCCAGTTCTTTAGCCAAATAGATTACGTCTTGCTCGTCTTTTGGCTGCTATATACACATTTTATCTATCCCAGTCCTCTCCCATACTTCCAACACCTTCTCTTTTCCTGTATTGCTGAACTCACTTCATTATTCAACCGCCAAGTTTGCTTCCTAGGCGGCCCTTTCTTTGACCAACCACATACTTTCTCTGTTGTTCAAGTGACCTCTTTTTCAGGTTCAGCCATGACTCTTCCACAGAATCTGTCAGACTGACTGTCTGGCGGGCCTCATTCATTTCACTTGAAAACTCTGTTTTGCATGTCTGGTCTTTGAGCGTTCAAATACGCATCTTTGGAGTGCACTTTTGACGTTGGGTGGTAACAGCTTCAGTAACAGATCACAGACTAAATCAGGTACGAATTCTTCACACCTTGATCTTCTTAGATACTTTCAGATATTTCTTCCTCAACAGAACATAATCAATCTGACTGCAGTGACCACCTGATTGCTGTGTTATGAGATGCTGCTCCGGTTTCTTGAAGAAGGAATTGACAACCACCATATCCTGGGCTGTCACAAACTCAAGGATACGTTCCCTCTCAGTATTGCGTGAGCCGTAACCATGTCCACTATGAACATTATCATAACCGTTGGGATCATGGTACATGTATATCCATGCCTATCTTTCTCACACTCCGCACATTCCTTAAGACTCCTCTCTTCTCATGTTCATCTAAAGACTAATCCATCAAACATCTTTTTGTACTCCCCATGAATCCTATCTCTATAACCAAGGGCTTTGCCAATTGCTGCCTGTGTCCGTTACACTGGATTTCTCGATTTTGGCAATTACTAGTCCGCGGGCTCCGTATGGAAACACTCCCCCCCGCCAGGAGTTTTCGCAAATATATTTTCTTTGTACCTTAGATACTACTCTTAAAGAAAAATGATGCTTGCCCAAAATATTTGATGGCGAAATGTATTTTTCGGGGTCAAACAGGGGTCATTGGGTCAAAATTTCATAAAATTGCATTTATCTCGATTAATAACGAATTTAGAGTAAAAACTTGTATTGACCTTGGGTAGGAACATGTGTATGTGGAATCCAAATAAAACATCAGATTTGACCTTCGACCTCTCCTTCAAGGTCAAACAGGGGTCATCGTGGTAAAAATTTCATAAAATTGCATTTATCTCGATTAATAACAAATTTAGAGTAACAACTTGCATTGACCTTAGATAGGAACAAGTGTATGTGGAATCCAATTTAAACATCACATTTGACCTTTGACCTCTCCATGAAGGTTACTCTAGTAGGTCAATTTCAGGAATTTTGTTCATTTTTGCGTTTACGAAAGAAATGAACAGCTTTGAATATTTTATTTGTTAATAATCCATGTTAAATTAGTTTTATTGATATAAGCATAAATATTCTAGATTGGAATTACATTATGTTTTATTTTAATCAATATTTTACTAAATAGTTTAATATATCATTGGGTTTCACTTTTAATGGTAGAATTTGAGGCAGCATCAGTATCATTGATATCTTCATAGAGTGCATGTTCTCAAATTTTGTTATGTTTTAGTATTATTTGATTGGACATTGGATTTAAAAATGCGTAACTTACAAACAGAGCAACAAATTTAATACATCTTCATAATACAATGGTCATTGCTAAATCATGGAAAATTCAGTGAAAATGAAATCTAAGAAGCAATTCAAAACAAGGAAAAAGGGCAATATAAAATCATGCATCATACGTTTTAGAAGTATGCAATCTTTCAAAATAGATGAGCTGGTCAACTCCGATCACATTAAAAAAAGAAGCCATTTAAACTGTCTTTGAATATACTTCATTAGATTACAGAAAACTTGAGTATGTTGGATCTTTATTGAATTGTACCGCGAATAGAGAAAATGCACATCCTGTTTGATAGTAGAAATGTTTATTAAATGAGTTTGACAGCCGTATCACCTGAGTGCACACTACCACTGTACTGAGGCTTCTATTCACCAACCACTTAAGACTTAGTTTCTCTCTACATTAACATAATTCATGTAAGTGATTTACTAACTTCATAAATCATATAAAAATCCTTTTGCAAATATTTAAGTACTTGTAATTACAGGACAAGTACACAGGCTGCGCAGGAACCTTAGTAGGTCAAGATTAATCTATTACGGTACCACTCACTAAAAATCCAACATCTTCAAGTTTTCTGTAATCTGATGAAACATATTCAAAGACAGTTTCAATGGCTTCTCTTTATGAAAATGATCAGAGTGGACAAGCTAACTCCTATGATTGGGTGTCTAATAAATTAACTTTGGTCCAAAATGGTTTATCATCATTTTCTTAGTTCAACCTCTGGATCTTAATGTGATTTCCTTTTAGTTGCTTTAAAATATTTGAGATTTTAGAATTTGCTGTAGCATTCTCTGAGATAACAATGGCATTTATCATCATATTAATTCAGTCCGTATATTTTTGCATAATTAGTTAATAAAGTATTAATCAAAATAAAACATAAAAGTAATCCCAATCTAGAATAAAAATGCTTATGTCAATAAACAAATAAAATGTTTAACGCTGCTCATTTCTTTCATAAACGCAAAAATGAACAAAGTTCCTGAAATTGACCTACTAATGTAGCCTTGAAGGAGAGGTCAAAGGTCAAATGTGATGTTTAATTTGGATTCCACATACACATGTTCCTACCTAAAGTCAATGCAAGTTGTTACTCTAAAATTGTTATTAATCGAGATAAATGCAATTTTATGAAATTTTGACCACGATGACCCGTTTGACCTTGAAGGAGAGGTCAAAGGTCACATCTGATGTTTTATTTGGATTCCACATACACATGTTCCTATCTAAGGTCAATACAAGTTTTTACTCTAAATTCGTTATTATTCGAGATAAATGCAATTTTATGAAATTTTGACCCGATGACCCCTGTTTGACCACGAAAAACATATTTCGCCATCAAATATTTTGGGCAAACATCATTTTTCCTTAAGAGTAGTATCTAAGGTACAAAAAAAATATGTTTGTGAAAACTCCTACGGGGGGGGGGTATACGGAGCCCGCGGACTATACCTGTTGCTGTATGAATGCGGGTATAAAATTATGTGCAATTCTGTGCATCTGAGAGGTTACTTAGAGACGGTGCAATATTTAACAGGCGGGGGGACCGGTACATATCGAAAAACTTAACTGAAAAAAGGTCTTGTCCCCTGCTGATGTGATGAAAAAAAAAACTGATGATAACCTCCATTCATAAAAAAAGTCAGCGTCCCCTCCCATGAATATTCGCGTGATTAATTTGTACATATTCGCTTACGTCGAGGTAGGATTTCAGCAGCTGAAAAAAGTACATGTCCCATGCCCAACGAGAATGAAAAATCATCCGGTCCCCCTACTTTGCACCTTGCAAAAAGTACCTGTCCCCCTACCAAATGCACCGGTCCCCCTTCCTGGTAAATATTGCATCGTCCCTTATTGAGGGTATAATTGCTTGTTTGATGTTCCGACTCCTGGCCACTCCTGGGCTGCGTCAATTTGGTAAAAGATTCTTGGTTTCAAAATGGGTGGATAAAATTAGAATATTAAATATTCTAAACGTACTGTTAATTGTTGCTTGTTTATGTAGCTATGTATAAATATGTACAATAGCCCAGATGGGGGTGGGTGGGTCATAGTTTCAATATCATTCGCGTAGGGGGGGTCAGACTTTTCATTTCATCATGATAGGGTGTGTGTGTCAGACTTTAAAAACGAATTTCTCGAGAAAACCAACCCCGAAGAAAGTCAAAATGACTCTTCCCTAACGCCTTTTCAAGGCCGGCGCTTACCAAAGAGAACACCGCCGGCGCCAAGTTGATGTTTATTACCTATGTGGTTGTTTGCTTAAGTTGTAACTTCGTTATCATCAGTCTGATTTTGGCATTTAACATATCATTTTAAAGCTGAAACCATCGTGGATATGACTATCTACACCATTATATGAATATGTTTATAATTACCAAAAGGAAATTATGTTAAGAGTTGGATCACAAATCTTATATATACAGATCACACACTAATCCCTGTTATTATACACATGGAAGCAATTGACGGCGTAAGTTACTTGAGTAAGTTATTGTGGCTTCTTCAGGTGTGTCTAACTTGAGGTGATGAAATAATTTAGCGTTAATTAACGCCTCTGTCAAATCGACGCCTCCCTCATTTAAACGCCTATGCTAGACATGTTTTTAAAACAATGAACGCCTAGACTAAAAAACGCGGAAATACGGTACTCCGTCTCTGTCAGCCTGATAAAAGGTACCTACAGGGAAATGTGTAATACTTCAAATTGAATTTAAAATTTGAAAAATATGTGGATCTGATCATACACATGCAGTTTGAATTGTAAAACAGCGGTCTCATGTTCACTCCATGTATTCTTCTTTAACGATGTATCTTTGAACATTGTGAATTGTGTATGAATATTTTGTTTTAGTTATGTTTATATTTTCTTTGTAAATTGTATAATAGCTTATTTTGAATATCAGATGTCTTATGAGAACTTATTTTACATGAACATCTATTGATGTGAGGTGACCAGTGCAATCGAGTGACTGGCTGTGGTGGAAGTGCAATAAAAATTAACAACATATTTGTGCACAAATAAACCAAGAAATTTCTTTTTATTCAATAATTCAAATGTGAAGAATCAACAGTAGATCATCTTGGTTCTGTGAGAATAAAGCTGCAGCGCGGCAAAACCTTCGCCCGGCCGCACCAGGGGACTCCATAGGTACAATGTCCACTGTGGCCGCCGGGCAAACGCAGCCATTTTCTACGAACGGGCACATGGATTCTGCATCATTGTCGGCAGCAGCAGCAGCCACATGATAGAGCCTACTAAAACTGCCGCTGCTGCTGCTGTCAAACTGCAGACATGCTCATCGTCAACCGCTGCTCACAATCTACGCTTTCCTCGCTGCAGGAGCAGACGACACTATTTACAGCTCGACATGTGAACACAACGACCCCGGACAGAACAGAGCCAAACTACATCGGCGTCTGCTTCTGCCAATAAATTAACAAATCTAATGCAGTGACTATATTCTGTGGACACTGTCATACAGAAAAATGACAGCCCATTAAAAAGCTCACCATAATGAACTTCAATAAATAAGCACCGGAAGCAAGAAATAAATTAAGTCCCATAAAAGAAAAAAGAATGGTGAATTTTTCTGTTTAATTAGAGCAACGTGAACAAAAATTCAAATTTTTTTGTATTTGGTTTCTATATTTTTAGCGTATTTAAGTGCTATAGCAAGCTACTTTGAGGAGATGCAAATTTTTTTTTAAACTTTTTTTAAAAAAGAATTTACACAATCTAAAATAGAAGCGATCTGGAGTGAAAGACGCTAAAACAGAAAAATTCTTAACTATCAACAAGCTGCAGGTTGCCGAGGTTACAACAATCCTTTCTTCAATGCCACATCAGAGTGTAATGTTCTCACATCACTAGATTACGCTAAACACCATAAATATGGGTATATTTCCCATTAGGCTATGATACAAATACACATATTTAGGATGAATACGTCACAACAATAATTGTAAAATCCAGTGATTTTCTAACTTAAACGTAATTATTTTAAAAAAAAATCTGACTATTAAAACACAGTGCTTTGTGCTGTTATTATGTCCCTATCACTGGAATAATAGTTTTAGCTCCCATTCAACCCAGTCCTGTCTGGGAGACCAAAGGACATTTGCCATCGGTCGTATCCTCCTGCAAGATCCAGTTCTTTAAACACTAAATCCTGAATTCGCACCTAGTAACTTATCTTAAAGTTCTATGCCATCTATTTATAGCTGTGCATACAAACTTGCGTCCTTTATATAAGTCGCACAATGGAGTTGACATTAAAAATCGTCACTGATAGTCTCCACAAATTGACTGAAATTACAACATAAAACACAAAGTTTTTCTTCTGCCAACGTATAAAGAACCAGTTTCCAAAGAATGCTGTCTATATTAAGACATTTTCATTTCTTAGCTGAAATTAGTGTACATATAACTACTTGTCAAAGTTAGTTACTCTTCTTTCCAGAGTGCTCAAGTTCTTTTTTTCCTATTTTTTTGTTTCCTAGTGAAACCTTCCAGTATTTATGAAAAAAGAACATTTTACAAAACTGAATAACTTGTGTAACAACAATTTCTTGAATACAGCTAGACTTTAGCTTCTTTTTTTGCCAATTTCTTATTTTGTCTTTTTTTTTTTATTTTTTGTGTTTTATCTTTCATCTATCTTGTTCTTGAAAATCACAATCTGGGCCAACAATATATGCATTGATCTTTGAAGGTTGGTACTATCGTTTGTTGGAAGAAGTAACAATCAATATGTACCATAAAGCCTCTATACGGTTAGCATCAGTATTCCATTTGCTAATGCATTAAATCAAATCTTTCTAAGATCCTAAATCTTTTATCATCATTATCATCATCAAATATGAGGTATTTTGTTTCTTGTCGAAGTTTTCATATGTCAAATCTGTTGACATCACTTCGCTTCACCACTGATGTCTCGTCTTGTATTCTTATCACCGCCTATATGGGCGCAAATTTAAAATTTCAATATTTTCTTTACAGGCATTTGTCGCCTACGGTCATTTTAACGGACTGTTTTACAATCTCACAATCATCTCTTTTCAAACTTTGCACAATCTTCTTCTTTACCAACTCATCAGCAGACCGATCAAATCGCGTGTGTCCCCATGATTTTCAGCACCAGGCATGAGACTGACGCAGTATAACAATTCCACCTCTGCTCATTGTTGACTCTTCAGCGAATTTTCTCGCCTCCGCCGCCGATGTCAATGACGTCGTCGCTGCTGGTTCCATTGGTGAGTTCCGAGAGCAGGTCGGCGCCACTGGTGCGGTGCCTGCCTCCGCTGGTGCTGCGGCGGCCGCGTGGCGTCTGCGAGGAGGCGACGGTGGTGGCGGTGCCGCCGTCTTTGGCAAACACGTAACTCTCGATCGGGTGCAGCTGCTTCTTCTTTCTCACACGGCCGGATTGGCGCGGAGTCGGTAATGGCGAGGCTGAAACATAACGGTGCGATCGAGGTTAGAGTGCGGGGATCACTGGATGTTAACTACAGTAGAAACTGGTTATCCGATTCTGTAGGGAAACCAGTAAGATACTCGCAATAATCAACTGGTCATAATGTGGTTGAAACTAACCGTGAGAAAACAGAAAATTAATAACGAGATGACAAGATTCTACTGTATATTGCTGCTAGTCGTAAGTAGTACATCATGCCTACTTTTTAAAACAATGCTAGAATATGAGAAATGATTGAAAGGTTTGGCATCTAACGTACCTTCCATATTGTGCTGGCGGCGGCGACGTTTTGCCGGCGGTGGTGTCGGTGTGGTTTCCACGGCAACACGAGGGCCGGGTGTCGACGTCCGTGACTCGCCAGATGACGATGACAACGTCGCCACCGACGACGGGGCCCGGTAGTCCGGGTCGTCGTCATCAGCAACCACCTCATCGTCATCGTCATCGGGGTTAACGGGGGTCATCGTCATGGAGGCAAGTTTCTCCTGGAAGGTAATGAATGGTCATACATCATCTTCACTCCGACTCATACTCATAATAATTTGATGGTTCTACTGCTGTACTTGTTTGGCGAAGCGTTTGACAAACAGCACAATAAAGAGCTCACTCACCTGCTGCTGGTGTGCAGCGTCGAAGTCGCGCCGGCGCCGCTCAAACTCTCCCCACACCTTCCACGTGATGGTGGGCGCTGGCGCTCGCGGCTCCAGGTACCGAGCGTCTGCTAGCGCCGGGTCAGTGCTGCTGCCCCGGTGGTGCAGGTGGCGCAGGAAGCGGCGCACACTGGAGGGTCAAGGGTCGCGCATTATGTCACCAACTATCACTACTGTCGTCAGGTTCTTGCAACAATTGGAATTGGGAATCATCTCCAAAAATACGAAATGCGCTTGAATCGTAGTGAACTTACTTCAAATTTTGCAAACGCATGCGTTTCAAATATACTTGAGTACAATTTCAGTAATGTTTCCCAAGCTTGCTTTCAAGAGTATTCAATGCTAATCTCTTTTAGCACGCACATTGTGGAGAAGCGCGTCTCACCTGAGCCAGTGGGTGCACGTGGCGCACTGTATGCAGGCTGCGTCTGGGGCCGTGTACCGGCCGAGCGTCAGGCGGCCCTCCTGGCAGGCGGCGCCGCCTCGCGCCAGCACCACGATCGGCGCAGCGTCGTCCAGCGACGATCCACACCGCGCCACCGCCGACGCAGAGTGATCCAGACCCTGGCGGAGGAGGAAGATGTTTCATTTTTATATGCACGTAAAGTAGTGTATACTGTGTATATGGCTGTGACATATGACGATGGAAGGAAGGTGATGGCGGTGTATTTTATCCGTCACAGACCTGTATTCTGACGGGGGCTTGGTGTGAGGATGGGGGCCAGAGTTAAGGATGGGGAGGGAGGACTGGAGCATTTATTATATTAAATTTCATTACATAAATCACAATATTTTGATATACTTTTTTGCCACTTATTTAACACATTACCACAAGGAAGAAAATTATGAATTAATTTGAAGTTGAAATACTTAACTTCATTAAAACCTTTAAAACATAACTTTTGCTGGTATATTGATTTCCAGTTTTGCTTATTATTTTGGAAATGAAATTCTCTCGCATATATAGACTCCATACAGGGATAATTCTGGGTGAAATACAGTGTATGCCATTTTGGCACACTTGCTCACAAAAAAGCGTGCCATTTTGCAAGATGGTGGGCCAGATCTCAAATGACTTATAAATGGGTGATTGTCATAGAAAATTACTGTTTACACATGTACTGGTAATTGATTTGGAGTATTGACCCAGCGAATGATATCACAAAGTAGCAAAATCAAATATATTGAAGAACAAAACATAAAAAATGTGTGTATAACTTTAAACGCCTCTAATACATCCAGTCATGAGCAGCACACGTAGAAATATATTGCTTGTGTAACCCAATCTACTGTGCCATTTGGCACAGTAAGCTAAAAGTGATTGTGCCAATCAGAAAAACAGTGTGCCTATGGCGCAATGGCGCAGCCCAGAATTATCCCTGCCATATTAGCTCAGACATTATTTTTTTCAACTAATAGTTTGTAGAAAAATTAACTTTTTTTTGTCTCTCAGATCCAAAAGTGTGTTACCTGATAAAATAAAACAGGATTCTTTGATATTTACATGATTACCAATTTTAGGATCAATATGCTTAAATCTTTTTAATACATATATTTTGATTATATACATTTCCTGAATTATGTTAGACTTATTTTCTATTGTTTCATAAATTTCATTTTCATCAAAGAATCTGCCATAAGATCTTTTACATCCATAATATTTTCTTTCACCCAATTTTTTAAATACAAATTACTTTCTTTGATCTTAAAATGTTCATTTCCCCATATTAATTAAAGGGCGGATGGAATATTTCATGGGCAGTAAGTTTATTAAACGGTTTTACACTTTTTGATTTAAAATGTCACATGAGAATTTCTTGATAAATAATTGGGAAAGCCTTAAGAATTGGAAATTTCTAATTTTTGAAACACTAAGCTTTATTAATGTATTCTAAAGGAACACCTATACATTTGGCATGATTCATGTGAAATATATCAGACCATTTTACTCGAATAGTAATAATTTTTGTTGTCCATGAAGCTTTTATTGCTTCCATGAATGCATGAATGTTTATCATATCTCCATTTTGAACCGTATTACATAAGAGAGCTCTTTTTACTTTCATTTTTTCCATTCCAAAGGAATTTATATATTTTACTTTGTAATTATTTAATTACTTCCATTGGAACTGATAATACACTTGCAGGATATACAAATTTTGAAACAATATGACACTTAATCACTGATACTTTAACAAAGAATGATAAATTGAGCTTATTTAGGTGGTGAATATACTTTGTTAATTTCTCTAGAATCTATAATTCCAGTTCATATCTAGACATCTTTTATTGTCATGACCAAGATAAATACCAAGGCATTTTACTGGATTTCCAGTAAATATAATGCCCGCCATAATATGGATACCGTGATCTTTTAATGGACATAGCCATATGCCTCGTGTTTTATGCATACTTAATCTAGGTCCAGCTAACTGTGAAAATGCAATTATAACTTTTACTAACTCTTGAATAGGTTTTTTATATTTTACGCAAATGGTAGTAATAGTATCATCTGCATACAGTATAATTTCATGCTCATTATTTTTTATATTAATACCATGAATAGATTTAGATTGTCTTATTGCAATTGCCAATACATTAATTACTATTATAAATAGAATAAATGATATAGGGCAACCCTGTCTAATTCCCCTTTCCATTCTATAAGACTTAGATATCCATCCATTATTTTTTACTTTAAAAACAGGATCAGCGTATAATAATTTTATCCAGCTACTCAAATTTTCACCAAAGGTAAAACGTTTTAATACTGAAAAGAGAAAGCTATGCTCAACAGTATCATATGCCTTTTCAAAATCTGTACATAGCAAGGCATCTGTTTTATTGTTCGCCTCACAGTACTCAAAAATGTCGATTACGTTACAGACACTAGTACCAATAAACCTTGGTCTAATGCTAGCAGACTGATCAAAATTAATTATTTCATCAACAACCTTTTGAAATCTCCCAGCCAATGCAAATGCCAAAAACTTATAATCGTAATTTGTGATACTTAGAGGTCTAAAGTTAAAAAGAAATATACGAGATTCTCCTTTATGAATCAAATTTAAAAGAAAGATGTTTTTGTTGAATTCAATAGTACACCTCTTTCCTTAGCTTCAACTATCATATTGTGATAAAATGGATAAATAATTGACCAAAATTGATTATAGAACTCTATGGGAATACCGTCTACGAACTCCTCACCTGTGTGTAGTTGGGCGGCGGCTGCAGATCCACGTCGTCGTCTGTTGTCGGCGTTGCCGGCGGCGGCAGCGGGCTCACAACCTCGATAAACTCAGTGCTTGACACCTCCACCATCTCGTCCCCGCCCAGCGGACTGAGGCTGCTGCCTACCGCCTGAGGAACGCGTAACGAAGCAGTGAGATTTACAGCTATTACTGACATATACGGCACGAATAGTCACGAATATTCTCGTCTATGAGGGTTGTTTTTTTCAGTTTCACCTATGGAAATGATCCCTAAAAGTATGATGATCTCGCCTTTGTGTGCTAAGTATGTGATGTGTAAACAATAAATATTATTTAAATCAAATATATTTTGGGCTTATTAATCAATTTACATGTTTTTCAGAAAACAAATGCATAACACAAGATGAGCACTCACGTTGTCTGCTGCTGAGCCGGCGCCCCCGTTGCCGGGCGGCCGCACCACCTTAGCGACAGCATAGCAGTGCTCCAGGCTGTTGGTGGGTGGTGCGGGCGGCTGGTAGACCGGCAGTCCCAGCAGCGCAGCAGCCGACCGGCCTGAAGCAGGAAGCTCACCATGCTTACAACATCCAGCAATGATACATTGCGTAAAATAGAATTTATGAGGTATATAGCATGTGGTCTCATGTTGCTTCAGTTTGTCTTACCATGCAAATAAAAATTAACCAAAATATAGTCCAAAATGTAATCCAAAATTTATTGTGAACAGTTTTCGAACCCACAGGTTCCTTTTCAAACAACATAGAAAAAAATATGAACACCTTAACTTATAGTAATCTTTATTCATAAAATTTATATTTTAATGTGAAGTATGGTACTCTCTTTATATATTATCAAAACTGTAGGGCCTACACTTAATAGAAAATATTTGTATGCAAGGTTATGTAATAAGAATATATTCTTTTTATGCTAAACATTATATTTTCTATTTCTGATCTTTTTTCCATTAAATTTGCAATTTTAATTTTCTTTAAAAATAGAATATGATATTACGGACAAAATAAAATTATATGCAATAATTATATCAGTTAATTCGTACTTTATAAAGCCACATAAAATTAATTTCCAATTAATATTACCATCAATAATTTTTTTAATATTTTGCCATAATTGCTTTATATGAGGACAATCGTATAACATATGTTTTATACTTTCAATTTCATAACATAAATCACAATTTTGATATACTTTTTTGCCACTTATTTAACACATTACCACAAGGAAGAAAATTATGCATTAATTTGTAGTTGAAATACTTAACTTCATTAAAACCTAACTTAAAACATAACATTTGCTGGTATATTGATTTCCAGTTTTGCTTACTGTTTTGGAAATGAAATTCTCTCGCATATATAGACTCCATATTAGCTCGTACATTATTTTTTTCAACTAATAGTTTGTAGATATTATAATCTAATATTTCAATTACTATTATAAATAGAATCTATTTATATAAAGGAAGAGGCGGTTTTTTGCGTCACAAAAGGCTTTTTAACCACAAGACCTACACACTTCAAACTATGTATGTAAAATCAGGACAACTTTGTGGTCGTTATTATATCACATTTCAAACCAAATAAATTGGTTTTAATGATAAATACAAGAAAAAAGATTTTTTTAGAAAGGCTGCTTACAGGGTCATGTTTGTTAAAGGTACGTAATACGTTACACGTTTGTATATGTCAAACGTACGATGCACGTCACACGTACAGTCATACAACAGGGAACTGGGGAGGGTGGTGATGGGGATGGAGGTGCATTTTATCTGCTCCGTACCTGTTTTGACGAGGGGTGTTGGCAGAAATGGTGTGTGTGTCCATATGGCGGGGGGAGGGGGGGACATGGCAGGTGTCCATATAGGGTAGGGGTATGGCTGGTGGTGAGGCAGGGAGGAGCATTTAATCTGTTCCAGATCTCATCAATTTCAACCCGAGCAGTAGCAGAAAGGGGGTGATTGAGATGCACATTTAATGGTCTGCACGTGTTTACCAGGTGTAGGAGTAGCTGGAGGGAGGGATATTAGACTGATCAAGCATTGCCACATACATGTAGTGTGTGTATGGCTGTCACATATGACTGTGGGAAGAAAGTGATGGGAAGTGTATTTAATCTTTCCCGGACCTTTATAGTGACGGGAGTTGGTGTGAGGGATGTGGGATAGGGGAGAGAATGGGGAGGAAGGAGCATTCAATATGTTTTTGATCTCATCCGTTTCAACCAGAGCAGCAGAAGGAAGGGGGTGCATTAATTATAGACCTATTTAGATGTGCATGGGGTAGAGAAGGTTCGGGAGAGAAGAGGGGGTGGCGGGTTGGAAAAAAGGGTAGGGATGAGTGGGACATTTAATCTGCTCCGTATGTGTTTACCATAGGTAGCAGAAGCTGGGGGAGGAATATTAGAGGGATCAATCATTGCCATATGTAGTACATTTAGTGTGTAAATGGCTTAGACATATGACGATGGGAGGACGGTGATGGAGGTGTATTTAATCTGTCACAGACCTGTATACTGACGAGAACTGTTTCGAGGAATGTGGGACAGGAGGAAGTATGTGGAGGAGGAGCATTTAATGTGTTCCGGATCTCATCTGTTTCAACCCGAGCAACGCCGGGTAAACGGCTAGTAGATAATATAGGGCAACCCTGACTAATTCCCCTTTGCATTCTATAAGACTTAGATATGCATCCATTATTCTTTACTTTAAAAACAGGATCAGCGTATAATAATTCTATCCAGCTAATTAAATTGTCACCAAAGTTAAAACGTTTTGATACTGAAAAGAGGAAGCTATGCTCAACAGTTTCATATGCCTTTTCAAAATCTGTACATAGCAAGGCACCTGTTTTATTATTCGCCTGACAGTACTCAAAAATGTCGATTATGTTACGGACGAAGTGCTACATAGTTCAAACTGCTGATCGTACCGTGGGTCGCTGCGTGCGTCCCGGTGCCTGCGACGCCGTGTTGTGCAACCGACCCGGCGCCCGCTGGCTGGACTGGTGCTTTCCTCGCAACCCTGCGACCTCCGCGCCGGCTGCCCGACGGGGCAATCCCCCGAACCTTGTCCATCTCATTACGCAGCTTCCTGAAAACAACAGAAAATATTGCTGATAAGACATAAAACACAGTTGGATCATGTAGATGTTTTATATGTCTTTCCCAGTGCTTGCGGATACATTTTCAAACTTCTCTCTCTCTCTCACAAGTTTGAAAATGTATATGTTTATTCAGCATATAGATCTCCCGGACTTGCCTCCACCTAATGCAACAATGAATTTTATTCTAGACTATTGAGATATGCCTTGGAAAGTATTTAGTAGACATATGCCAATATGACTGTTGAAAATTAAAGATCACAATCATGACATTACAAACTAAAACATTTGCAACATTTACATATGTGCCATATCAAATTATCTCTACAATACAAATATACAATAAAACCTCACTATTAGTCACAAGTAAGAGTCGCAAAAAAATCCCCATTATCGAGAAGTCCCAATGAATTAGCGATACATATTCTGTAACAGCATAAAGTTTTCCCTAATTGCGACGTATCCCGATCAGTGAGGTCTCCCCACGGCGAGCTTTGGTTCTACTGTATATGGTATATAGCTGCGGCCATGTTCGTCTGTTCTCACCGTAGCTTGCGGCGGAGCTTGTCACGGAGGCGGCGCAGTTTCTCCCGCTCCTTCCTCATCAGCGGGTGGCGCTTCTGCTTGTTCCGTAGACGCCGGATCTCGCGCTCCTCAGGGAAAATCGCCCTGAAGGGAAAAACAACAGCGCGTGAGATTTGATGTACAGTCATTCTAAAATCGGAGAAAGATTCACACCCTTGAACGGATGAAAAGTCGACATGCAACCACAGCAGTGTCCACAATAACTTGTACTTGTATTGTGATTCTTACTGTTGTAAAATATCTGTGGATTTGGCTTTTAAAGTCGAAAAATTGACAATTTTGGGACTGTGAAATTTTTACATCATGAATGGGGTTTTTTGTTTGGATTTCAAAGGTCTAGAATTTGATATGATCCTAATTTGGGGGTGGGCTTTTCCAAGGATGTAGGCCTGTGGACAATTGTATATGGTAAATAAAATATTTTTTTCGTAATCAAGATTCTCAGTAAAAATGCCAATGAACAATGCAATGCGTTCACTTGTTACATACCTGTGAGGTGGCGGCGAAATCAAACCCGGCAGTTTCTCCCCTCCCATTGCCGGGGTTGCCGCCGCGGTGATGTGTTTAATCTTAGCAAGTGAACGTGTGAGGTCAGAGGTCGCATGGGTTGCTGTCACTGATGCAGGGGTCACAGGGCCCTCGTATGTGCCAGTGTGCAGAGCAGCATAGTTCACCTGTTGAGGAAAACACAATGTAAACTTGTATATAATGCAGCCATTAAGCCAGATTAAATGTTTGGTTTTATAAAATAGTGAATAATATATGATATGAAAGACAGTTCCAATGATCATACAACTTTTAAAAGATAAAGCAGCCCTCCTCAGCAAATGTGTTGCAGTATATATAATCTTACAAAGAAATCACTGCTCCTGTGTATGAACATTTTCAATTTTATTTTCTCGGAGATCTTACAGGTTACGAAATTACGAAAACAAATCTAACCTTTGTTTAAAAATTAAAACCCTAGACGTCAAAACGACTAGGTCCAAGTATATGATGATTTTGAACGCTCAATGCCTGACTTTTCCGTACCTTCTTTTTGCGCGTCCGCTCTGAACGTCCGTTGTCTGTAACGTTCTCACCATCAGGGGTTGTCACTGCGGCAACTGTTGCCACGTTTTTCCGCTTCACGCCGCGCGGTTTTACCGTTTTGCCGCCAGGAACAGCACTGAAAACAAACAGCAGCGTGTAGGAAGATGGAACTTAACCCATTACTGGTCAATCATGGTAATCTACTGTTGCAGCATTAAGGAGTTAAAGATATTAAACTTGTTTTCTTTTAACCTGTCCACGGCATTTTAATAAGATTCATTATCTAATAATAAATTGTATAAGAAAACAATATTAGTGTTGCATTAATGTAAATATTTTTAAAGATGGAAAACTGCACTTAGCGTTGATATTAATTCATACTTTTAAATTTTCAGATATATAGTATTTTGGGGGCATATTTTGGAACTAAATAATCAATAAGATTCAATTAAAAATATTTTAGTTATTGATTACAACTTTAGAGATCGAAGACATTTTCCCATTATACATGAGTAGTTGTATACTTCTTTAAAAAAATCCTACATGTGTTATGTCATCAATAGAATATTGCTGTCAGATAATAAACTAAAAGGAATAGTGTTAAAAGGAATAGATTGCAAAAAAGGACAAGTTTCTAAAGCACAAGGATTCATAACATGATATTGATCTGTGTTATCTGGTTTGCAGCTTGGAAAATAGCACACAACATTATCAGGTATAAATGCCTACATGTTTTGTAGTTCTCATGTTTTTATGCAACACATTACTGCATTCAGTACTCCTTTGGAGACTCTATATGATGGTTTAAGACATCAAGGAAATACTACTGGTGCATGCTAGTTTAAAAAAACATTTAATATCTGATTGAATCTAAGAATAAATTAAGTTGGCTATTTTGAGTGTATTTTACAATGTCTATTTAACGACTTGTACTTAATACATCATTCATAAAGCCGTTAAACTAACATGTTCTCACGCAATGTGAAACCATGCAATGGATCAATGCCGAAAGAGCCATAATGGATTTACATATATTTATGACCATATTGATTATATGTTTTCACCAATTCTACAAATTGGTGTATACACATGCGACCAAGATTGTGTTGAAAATAGCCTTGCATCAATATATGTGTACACATGTATTAATACAATTCAAGACCAATTCAACCCATTTATTAGTTCTGATCTCAAGCAGTCATGTTCCTGTCTAGTGTTTTCCTAGACTGATAAAATATGCCCTGTGAATCAGACTTTGCATAGAATTTCTGATAAACTATATCAGGAAAGTTCTTTCCAGTCCACAAAGCGCATATTTGCTAATGACACACAGTTTTTGTACCTGCTGTGGTTTATGCGCGTTCTTACCTGTTGTGATCTTTCAGCTCGTCTGTCTTCAGCTTGAACTTGAGTTTTATCCCAGATTTTCCGCCCTCGCTGGCTTTAGAAGCTAAAAACAAGACGAATACACAAATGAAACTAGAGTTTTCATTTTTCTAGAGTGAAACAAGATAGAAACATGACAAAGTATACATTTCTACTGTGGAATCATTCATTAGCAAGTATAAACTGGACAACCAACAAAAATAAAACCATTATACAAATACCAGGAAAAGAAGGCACACACAACGGTTTTGCTTTGTTTTTAATCTACACTGATGAGGGGTTATTATAAAAAAATAACCAGCTAAAACAATTTTAACATAAATAATGTGTCCATTTTATGGTGTAAGTATAGAACTATTAGCCTCTATATTTGTGATTTTGTGAACATAGTTATAGCTCCAATTAAGAATACCGTGATTCCCAACTAATTAAGTCGTCGAATTGGCTGCATTGAGTATTGACCTATCACGTGGAAGGCCCACGTTTCTGGAGCCCACGTTATGGACAAATATATAATCACCAAGTTTTGGACAAACATCCTAATCACAGGTTTCTACCCTTTAGATGCTTCACCACTGATAAATGACTATGCAATATACTGAGTGAAGTATTCAACTATGAATAATAAATTGAAACATTTGATAGAGGACATTGAAATTATCACATTTTGACCATGAATATCATGTGATCATAAAGCTTCGAAACTTTTTTGGCCTTGTACATTAGTTACATATCATACTCCGACATTTACATGTAAAAGTCTAACTACTGTCTAAGTGCTTCTCAACCTTGAACATATTTCACTATTTTTGCCTCAGGAAACATAAATAGCATGAAACAATCCAACGAATTTTACAACTTAATTTGAAACAAAATATAATCTGTCTGAGATATAGGTGTCCGATATACTTGGATAAACTTGAATCTTTATAGAAAAATCCCCGTGTTCGATGCGTACTCACCGAGGCCACTGCCATCGTAGGACATACTCCTCGGGGCGCGCGGCCGTGGGTCCACATAGAAACTGACCAGCGTCTTAGCATCTTCCTGCACAACGACAGAGAACCACGTGCAAACATTTGATCACAAAATGGATTCATTCATTGTGTATTGAAATATGATACATGTATTAATTACTACAGCGAAAAGAAAACCTAAAAGATTAGTATCCAATTTCAATAATTCAACATCCATTTGCGGTTACCTTGGTAACGACGACTGTCGACTTGGACTTGGCTGCGTTGGCGTATCTCACGAGGAAGTCTCGCTGGAGTTCGGAGCAGTTGATGATTTCCAGGTTCATCATCTGGCAACGCTTCTTTAGGATGCCTGATGGGGAGAGAACAGATCATCATTATATTATTACATCATCGTCATGCACTTCTTTGAGATCAATGGGGATAGGAAATTATTACTGCATCATAGTAGCTTAACATATTTATCGCAGCAACTAGAATGGTCGTCCCAGAGAGCTGGATGGCTAGCATTTGTGAAGCTTCTTTAGGCTAAAATCACTAATAGTCAGTCCAACAACCCCAGAAAGGCCAACAAACACTTACTGCATGTAAAAACAAAATCCCACTCTGCATCTCTGTGTTATTATTCTGAAGCCATCAATTGCTGATGACTCAGAGGGAGGCCTTACGAAATGACAAAAAATTCCATATTTTGAAACTTGTCTCTTTGATTTAATAAATTCGTAGGTTGTTATCACTGTTCAAAGTGGAAAATAATTCATCCAAAAATGCTTTGACACTGTTTATTCAGGATGCGTTTGAAACTTTTTTTTTTTTCAAAAATGAAAAACTAAATATTAACTAAACATTCTTTAGATAAAAACGTGTTTTGGGGGAGACAGTCCATAAACCAAGTACAGCCTTGTTAAAAATTACCTACGATTAAGACATGTAAATCTGAACATGTGAACGACCATGTTTCATCACATCATGTGTTAATTACTGTAGTTGGTGGCAGCTGCTCCACACAGGCTTCCATATCGGGAAACATCATCATACTAGGCATAGTGTTAATTTGCCATCATGTTTTAATGCTTTTTTCTGTGCATTTCACATGAAATGTCATATCATGTATGTTTTCTTTTTCAATCTTTCCCAAGTCCTTAAATCCATCATCTCGTATATAGCAAGAAACTACTTTCCACGTGAACTACTGCGATGTAAAAGAGGAGAAAGCCCGTGGCGGCACCTTAATTGTTTGGACATAAATATCCACACACTACAGGTGTTCTTCATACATAGGCTTATTTTAATATTGTATATAAACAGAAACAAGAAGTGTGCAAATGGAAAGGTTCCACTGTAACAGTTACAAGCCGCGTGACAACACAACGTGACCCAATATACCAGTTGTGTTATTGTGGAGTTGGCCCAGAGCCAGGATCAATATAAACATGTGGCTGTTTTATTCAGACAGTCGGCTGTAACTTGAATAGCTCCATACACATTTGATAAATAATGCGTACATAGTTCATGCTTTTTTCTAAATTCAATGAAAAGTGACGAAGAGAGTGATAAAAGTTGCCACCTTTAACACATCATGTTCAACAGACCAATTTGCCCTCAACCTTATAGTCACAAATTGTATGTAGATTTTTGGTAAAATAGTAGTAATCAAAACAGTAATAATGAATTACTTCCCTCTAAAAAATTACAAACTGTATACCACCAAACATTCTAAACTATCATACCCTGCGTCAAGGCACACAAAACTATTTGCCAGTCTTTTTGTCTTGGGATATCCTGAGATATGCACAACAAATTTCATGCATAGTAACTAACCAATAAAGCTTTATAGGTGCAATGGAGAGACACTTTACTTTTATTATATTTTGTGGGGTAGACAAATTTGTAGGATTCTAAGCGCCTTTCATCCAAATTTTATCTACTACTACCCAGTCAAATTTTACACACCAAGAAGACAGACAATCAATTTTGTCTACCTTTTTTTACACCCTGCTTCTCTCCTCCTTACCTGTATCCTTAGCTGGCAGCATCTGCTTGTGGATATCGACCAATCGGACGTGTTCACGCCCATTGATCTTGAGTCCGGGGAGGTCGTTCCAGTACATGGACACGAGGCACAGATCTGGGGGGTTCGCTCCCACCAGCGAAGACCCCACTGGAGACTGCAACAAACCGAACACGTACATAGTTTAATGAGCGTATACATTCATCAAAAACTGCCTAAATTTGGACAATATCCAAATATCTAGACCTTTGAAATTTCAATTTAAATATCAATTCATATAAAACCCACCCGCTAAATTGACCCAGTTTTACACTGAGCCCAAGAGCTTTGGGAGGTTGTATATGGTAGTTATTAGTTACTGTCTCCAACCAACAATTAGCATCACTCAAAATAATGACCAATACCTTCAACAAGCATGGCGGATTCCCATGCCGTTGGAAAAGGATGTTTTTTTTGTCTTTTTAATTGCTACTTCCAGTCTGTTATCTGCTAAGATGCTATATCACACCACCTGGCATGTGAGAAACACACCTGTTGTGCTGTATGGTGTGGTGGTGCGGGTTGGACAAGCGATGGCGGCGCGTGTAGCAGTGGCGGCTCAGGTGCAAACAGTGTCCCAGATGTGGGGGAGGCGCGAGGAGCGCACAGCTGAAACAGCACACAGTATGAAAAGGATTTAATATTTGTAATTTGAACCTTTGTAATTGATGATAAAAGTGCAGATATATGCTATGTGGATGAATAGGATACTTTGAATGTTTTAATACAAAGCTTACAATGTAACTACAGTAAATACTTAATTCAGTGACAAACGTGTAGAATAGCCCAGTGGCACTGGCCAAAAAAACCACTGGCCCAAACTATAAGGTTTTAAACATAAATATGACTATAAAAAATTTCAGCCCTGCAATTAATGAATCCAGCTACCAAATTACAAAGATCAGCCCAGTGGACAATAATGCCCAAATTAAGTACCGTTATATATTTATGAGACAGGAACTGATATCTTCTATATAAACTTTTATTTCTGAAGTTAAAAGCAAGTAAAATACCTGCGCTGAGCTGGTTCCGGTGCCGTTATCCTCGGGTGCTGCTGTCTGAGAGAACAACACGTTGAGAGACGAGTTCCCGGCGCTGGTCGGTGCCAACGCACTGGAACTGGCCGGGGGTCGGGAGAGGTCAGGAGGAAGCACCGAGTAGGCTGAGGACATCGGCAAAAGGTCGCAGTCGGCGATGTCATCGAGGTCAAATGTCGGGCTGAGGAATGAAGAACGTTGTGCATTCAACACACTACATAACGTGTCAACATATACCAGTAGACCTATGATTATAATCAGAGGATATGATTACCCAAGTCAGATAGTTAGGGTTTCCTTTGGCCAGTACAAACTTAAATTCTGTCTACATGGAAAAGCCCACATTTTACGCTTTTTTTTTTACTATATTCAATTATTCAAATACTAGCAGGATCTTAGTTTTACTGTAGACGCTGCTAACACAACAAAAAAGCTGCAGGGCTCAAAATTAGCAAGGAAAACTTACACAAATGTAGAATTGTACTAGTCTTACCAAAAAAATGAGTGTTACGAAAACTTGGATATTCATTGAAAAATTGCCCGCGAGTAGAAAAACTGGACTCCACTTTACAAAAGGCTGAACACAATGGTCCTTCAAATAGTGATAAGCAGAAGTATGACTCACCCGGTGGATGCCGCGCTGTGTGCGAGGCTGTAAGGCGCTGCCGAGTTAGCGAGGCTATCCTCCGCGGACACCGGTGGCGTCTGCGGCTGGTCCATGTCGAAGAGTCCTCCTCCTGTGCTAGTGGTGTCTGACATTCGTTTAGCATCATCGTTGGGGGCGCCACCTTCACGGGGAGGCGGGGCCGAGCCTAGAAGCTGGTCCGTGTACAGTTTGAGGTCTGCCTCGCCCAGCGAGAGCAGCATTGACCCCACCTCTTCCACCATCGAGTCGTCGTAATGAAGCTCACTGCCTCCAACGCCGCCCCCGCTGGGAACCGAACTCGTGTCCACGCCGACGCTCGCCAGGGAGGTGTCGAGGGCTGAGCTCGTGGAGCAGCCCAAGAATGACGAAGCGCTTGTCAGGGAGGTCGTGTCCAAAGCGGAGCTTGACATGGAAGCCATGAAGGCCGATGAAGACGATGCAAACGACGAGGCGATGGCGATATCGGCGCTCGTTGTTGCTGTGGCGATTGTGTCAACTAGAGAGCTGGAACTCGCTGAGGGTAGGAAAGTGGAGGCGGAGGAGGAGGCGGACGAAGCAGCCACATCGTGTGCAAATGATGATGACGTTGTCGCTGTGGCCGACACCATATCCATGGTCGATGTCGTGGTGACAGTGTCCAAAAGCAGGCTGTTTCCTGACGATGATGACGACGAGGTCAGGATAGTGTCCAGATATGCAGAGCATGAAGTGGAGGAGAAAGGGAGGGTGGCTCCTCCGCCAGAGGAGGTGGTGGGGGGACAGTCTGCTGTTGACGACATCACTGTGCTGCTGCTGTTGCTGCTGCTACTGCTGCTGATACTGCCAGTGCCTAGGTCCATTGACGATGTTAACATCTGATTGTCCAGATTTAGTGACAAATTGGATGAATCTGCTATTGATGTGCTGCTGTTATTTAGCGTTGAAAATGGCGAGTTTGACACTGATGATTGCGTCGTTAGGAGCGTGCTCTCTGATGCCATTATTCCCATGGCTGACGCCGACGACGATGTCATTTGGGTGTTTTCCGACGAGGCGACGGTGGACAGGGAATTCCCTGATGTTGTGCGAACTGGATTTTCCGTCGACATCAACAGATTCTCAGCCGACGATATCACAGAATCAGCGGTATTCGAGAGGATGGAATTTTCCACAGCGTTTGTAGAAATTGAGTCCATTGTTTCTGAAGAACCACCAATGGACGCAGTTTCCAGCTGTGATGGCGTCCCTGCAACACTGTCAATTATTTTCGGCACACTGGTGTCGAGGCTGAGAGATGGAGCAGCCTCGCTTCCCGGCGTTGTGCTGATAGGAGGCTGGTCAAATGGCTGATCAAGGTTGTCTGTTGTAGCTCCCACATCTGAAAGACCGAGATCGTCTGTTGCTCCTGGCAAAGGCCGATCAGTGTCAGCAGGTGTCGTCACGACGGTTTCAGTGGAAACGTCAACATCCGAGTGCATCAACGAGCTGAAGTGGTCGAGGCTGAAACAAAGGCATGAAACGGGCTATAGTCACTGCATGAGAGGATAGTGCATTCATTTCGCGCTCTTTTACGATAAAAAATATGGTCTAAAAGGTATTACTCTAGCAAGCTTTTTGATTACCTTACATGAAATGGTGTGACGATGTGATCAATACTGTTTCATAAGGAGTTGTGTGTATTATCAAAAACATTCATAAATCAGCACCAAACAACCCATAGAGGATTGTTAATATATTGTGAAAATAAAGCACATTGAAAGAAAAACAAAAACAATGATTATCCAAAAGAACCATTCATTGAGGAAGTTTACCTGATCTCCATGACAAGGTCAATGACCTCAGAGTCGTGTTCGGGCGTTTTGTCTGACAGTCCGTGGTTGCGTGAGTCGAGAGGCAGCGAGAGACGGTCAGAACCGTGAGGGCCGTCGTCTCCTGGGGGTGAGAAGAGTAAACATGTTTGTTCAGATTATATTTATAGGATTATTAACGTTTTTTCCTACGGGCCATAGAAGAAATTCAAAATAACTGTTAAAATACATGTACATGCGTAAGATGGTGGAAAATAATTGAAAAATGAAAACTAATTGTGTTTCTTATTTTAAATCTTGATTCAGACAATATATGAGATCGCACATCAGTTTGAAAAGTAAAAATATTGAAAAATAAATTGTACTTCAGCCAGTTACAAAATTATTAAAAAGCAGTACAAAAATAGCACTGATTTGTTCTATTGACGAGTGAAATTCATCTTCTAAGGTGTACTGATCTGAACACCCATATTCCAAGGCTCACATATTCCTTATTAATATGACCAGATTCGTACAGGTTGGTAGCCTTACAATTTTCCATGAAAAAAATTAGAAGAAAAAAAATTATTAAAAACAAAGAACTCCCTGTAAAATAAGAAAAAAAATACAAGTGCAGAAAGTGCTAAAAGTAGGCAGCTGTCAACCTAGAATAGTGAGGTGCAACGTACCTGTGACACTCGGAGCTGGTGAGGCGACATCAACACCAAATCGCGAACTCTTGTCCGTGCGCGACAGATCATGGTACCAATCAAACACGTTGATACCACCAACCTAGTCGATAAGACACAGTTCATTTTAATGTTTTTTTGAAAATTAATAATTGTAACTGCTTTTTTATTTAACAGACATTTTATTTTTACATCTCTGCTGTTCATATCTATTGTGTTACATATGTGATAAATTAATTAGATCTAATCTCATTCACAGAAGGTTGCATAGTATTCATTCAGTTTGAAACTCATGCATAATAATTCTTGAGTCTTATTGGAGTAAAATTGAATTTTGCATTATTTTTTTTTTTTATAATTAATTATATTTTTCAAAGGAAAAATCATTAAGTTTTCTTTTTCTTCTATGCTACTCAGGCCTAAAAAAATACATCATATAATTATTTCTATTTTAACTGTTTCTAAGTCTGAAGTCTCATTTTCAAATTTCAAATTATTAAAACTCATTCTACAGCAGCATTAGGATGTGTTTTAAAATTTAAAAAAAAAAAAAAAAATCATTGCAGTGGAGACTTTAGACTTGAAATCGGTTAAAATAAAATGGATTATATATTTATTTTCTTTTTGTAATTTCTTTGAGGTTCGAGTAGCAGAAAAGAAAAACAACTAAAAATGAGAACATATGCTACATACCAAGTACATAGTTATATCAAATACTAAATCAAAGTTTTGATTTCATCTCTTGAGTCTTACAACTACATCAATTTTTACAAGGAATACCCCAGTTAGATTTGTTAAGGACTTTTATTTCTTATTAAAAAAAACATTTTTTTTTCATATTTGTAAAAAATAAGTATTTTTACAAAAAAAAAAAAAATGAAATTTGCGTCTGCTGTGAGCTGTGAGGCGTACCTGGCCTGCTGCTGGCGTTGTGCCCGGGGCTGTGGGGTTGACGGCGGTCTGGCCCCCGACTCCCCCCACACCCACGCTCTCCCCACCCGCAGCAGACTCCGCCACCGCGTCGTGGTATTTCCGCGGACGGCCGCGCGTTTTCTCTTCGTCGAAGTAAACAAACTCATCCTGGTAGCTACAACATCAAAATAAAACCACTACATTAATTTTATGTTCAAGATTGAATACTCATTGAATTTTGATGAACATACATTTATTTTTCTATTTCTTTTTTTTTTTTTATTTATTTATTTTTTTTTTCAGTCTCAGCTACTGAGAAAGGAGAAAATTATTAACTATGATAGAAATTTATTTATTTTTAAATGAACTTATTGGAGATTTTTTTGTCTGTTTCAATTGACTTCCGTTGAGTTGGTTAGCACAAGTATTTGCATCATTATTATCATCATTTTATCATTATCATCAGTACCTTCCCGTGATCTTTACATAGTTCCTGTTGTCTCTCAGCACCCGCTTTGTTGGCGTCTTCGGTGTCTTCGGGGGCACCTGTTTCTCTGAAGCTGGGAGCTGAAGCTCAGAGGTTAACAAACATGACGAATCGGCCGATGCGGGGGTCATGGGCGTCATGGGCGGTGACTACAAAACAAAAACAAACAAAATAAAACGTTATCAACATACTTAAAAATATCGGACCGGTTAAGTCGAATTTGAAGGGAGTAGATTGATGACCTCGAGTTATCAGAACCTCGAGTTATCAGAAACATGTCTTCAACAACCCAATGAGCGATAATGCAAGAAATATGTATTGTGGTCGCTATTATATGGTACTCTATGGTACTACATGTGATGTTAGACAGTGGCTGTTCTGGGTTTTTATAACAATATTCCGACCTTCTGACCATGTCCGTTAACAAACATGGCTGCATACACAAAGAAACATGCTTTCAACTACGGTTTCATTGTTTAATAGTACACTTGTACAAAGCCCTTTGTCTTGACTGGTCATTGTTACGCAAGTACTAATTCAAGGCTATTAACCGCGAGCTGTTTCTCCCTCCCTCCTCTGACGAAGGCTCTGTCAACAAACATGGTTTAAATAGCACTTCGGTGTTAGTACTTCGGTGTTAGCACTACGGTTAGAAGTTTACTACGCCTTTGTCTTGACTGGTCATTATTACGCAAGTAATAATTTCAAAGCTGTTGACCACTAGTAAGTATCAAAGAATTAATCAGAGAAGCTGACAACCCGTTCACCGGCAAATCATAGTTAGGCAGCGTTCTTTGATCTATTGTTTGGTCGGCATGTGCACCGGTTTGTTGCGTGTAAACTACGAATATTTCGACGCTAAATTCTCATTTGGTCGAGATAAGTGGGTTAATGCCTCGAAGGGAAGTGAGATTTGGGTCGAATAACACGGGTTTCTCGAGTTAAAAGGGTCGAAATAAGCGGGTTATTTTTAGTAGCAATCAATAGTAAGTTTGAAGGGAAATTAAAATGTGTTCTACTTAGGCGGGTGGTCGACTTATGCGAGCTCGAGTAAAACGGGTCCAACTGTAGTTCCCTGTCTGAATAAGACTACACTGTATACACATCTACATTTCACATCTGTGGGCACATCAACATCATACTTGAAATTCATTACATCGTAACAAACAAACCAATCATTTCACTAACGACTACATAAACTACTATATCCCACAAGCTACTCACGGTAGCGTTTAAGCTCGAGTCTGATGGAGTGCGAGAGAGTCCCTGCTCCGTCATGGTGGGCGACTCTCCCCCCTGTGACTGGGGAGCCCCCAGCCTCCTCAGCACCCTCCCCAGCAGGCCCCAGCCTGAGCTGCAGCCTGCGCTGGTTGCGCCCGCCCGCTGCCTTGTCGCCTCGCCGCGTGTACTTGCGTTTCTTCCTGCCACCGCCGCCCGCAGTAATCTTCTCAGCCTGTGGGACAAGGTAACAGATGATTCAGAGATCAGTTACAACTTACAACAAACATTCATGCAAACATAGCTTGCTTTGAGAACATGTAATGTAAAATCACAAAACACAATTTATATAGTTGTTTTCATTAAATTCCCACATGCACTCATCCTAAGCCTATTCTTTACAGTTAAAATTAAACCTCAGTTTATTCTTAATTCTAGTAATCACTCCACGCTGATCGATTGCTGAATTTTTTGCATTTTTGGAGTTACATTTATGATTAGTGCAAAAATAATTGTTCAAGGGCTCTGATTAAGATTATTTTCAGTTTCATATTGACAACCCTACCGAGTTTTACTCCAGAGCAATCGTCCGCTGCTTAAATGATAAAAATCATGAATGGAGTATAATTCGTAGATGACGAGCCTCAAGACAAGTTATAATTTTGCTTACGCCTGCTGCTGCTCCTGCCATAGGCTGTGGACTGCGAACTCCCCGGCCTCCGCCAACGCCGACGGTTCCCGCAGCGCCGGCGCCCAGCAAGCCAGCCCCACCGGCTGCGGCTGCACCACCACCGCCGCGCCCCTTCTTGCTGTACTTGCGCTCGGTCTTGAGCTTGGACTCGGTGGTGGCGATGATGGAGCTCTGGATGTCTGCGTTGAACTCGGTGAACATGCAGTAGTCGTGGTCGATGAGCGGGTGGAGCCGGTGGCAGCTGCCTGATGCCGACACGTCGTCAGGGAGACTCGACAGCGATGCCTGGTGGCGGCGGAAGGAACCAGATTTGAGTTATAAATGACACAACGAACTTTAAGAGTTACGTTTCACAGTTTTGAGGTGCATTTGGACAAAAAAGAATGCATCTGAGTAGCAATCTGTAACTTTGACATAATGTTATTGCAGGGTCCAGATTAGCCACTCGTTCGCTTGTATTGACTAGCAAAAACTTGTGGAGGACGAGTAGAATATTGCAATTCTGGTCAATTTTGCATACAAATATAGAGCTTTGTGCAAGGAGAACGAGAACATTTTTTTGCAGGATGAGTAGATATTTGAGGGTTATTCGTCCTGCTGACGAGTAGCACTTATCCACCTAATCCTGAACCTGTTTATTAGCAATCAAATGAATGGAAGTCCAAATGTGATAAAAAGCCATATTTGTAACAATAATCCACATTGAGAGTGGGTATTCATTGAAGAAAATAGATGTTCTAAAAATACTTTCCCTTATTAACCACAACTATATCACATTTATTTCCATATAGCATACAGTACTGGATGACTATGGAAGCCAGCAATTTTTACATATTAAGTCAAGCATGTTAAGTCCTTATCACATCTTTTCATACAAACTGGGCAGAATATAAAATAGCCCATAATAATCCAAAACAAAAACTGATGTTTGACAATTCTGACATCCCCATTGAACATAACTAGCACCTGGTTAAATAACACAACTACTATTTTCGTTAGACCATAGAAATTGTTTTTCGGGGACTAACAGTTTCCATTTTTGGAGACTTACTGTTTTCTGCGGCACATGAAATCAAAAAGACTGTGATTCAACAACAAAAATTAGTAGGATGTTTATTTGAAGTTAGCAATGCAATGTACTTTGAGCCTCACCTGTTTTTTCTTGCCCGCGCCACCGCGACCCTTGGTTGTCGTGGGTGTTGTCGTGACGACGGTCTCCTCCACCTGGAGCGTTGGCGATCCGAGCAGGAAGTCTGATCCAGGTGCGACGGGGGTGTGGCAGCGGGACGACCCAGCCGCCGACAGGGGAGAGAAAGCGTCACTCGCCACCGGTGAGACCGTCCTGATGGTGGAAGGTTCGTATGTCAGCATGAGCAAAGATGCAGAGAAATGCAATTACAAGCTGACTCCAGTTTATTTGGAACACTTTCAGACTTTTAGAGTATTTAATTGTATAGTAACTGATGTGTGAAAATACGAAAACACATACAATGTTGTGTTCTTGTAAATGGTACCATTTAATAAAATAATTTTAGACTTTGAGAAGTTGCGAACACACAATGATTGCTTCACCATACACAACGATTAAGAGGCGAATCAATGCGAAGGATGAATTGTATTTTCGAATTTTTACAAAGTTTTGTCCAACACATCTAATACTTTTGGAAGTAATCCCTAATAACACATCATCACGACTGAAAGGATCATGTTGAATAGAGAACAAAAATGAAAAAAAACACAAATTCAACATACCTTGCCGTGTTGTTTCCAATACTCTGTCCAGTGGTGTCCTGTATTCGTGGCCATGACAACGACCCCACTGACCCAATGGCCGCCTTCTTACTGATTCCACCAACAATTCCGGTAACATCGTCCGTGCCGAAAGGAGCCACGTAGTCGACCACACGCGATCCTGAGATCTTCAGGTTGATGGTCGATACTGAATCCGATGAACCCGTCGTTGCTGCTGTCGTCGTTGACAACAAAGACGTGCCGGCCGTCGACATGGGCTGACTAGAAACTGCCACAGGCGCGCAGAGCCGCAGGGTTCCTGGGGTGGCGGGAACCAGCACCGTAGCCGGCATGCGGGGCTGCTTGCCGGTGCTGAGGATACTGGTCAGTCTGACTCCAGTCACTGGGCTGGAGGTCTGTGTGGTCAGTCTAACCCCTGCCGCAGGGGTGGTCAGTCTGACAGCCGCTCCCGCGTGTGCCGCGGGTGCCAGAATCTGCCTGGTGAGGCGGCCGGTGGCCGAGTCTATACACAGCACGGTGCCGGGCTGCTGCTGCTGCTGCGGTGCCACGAGCCTGTTGGCGATGGTGGTTGCCGTGACGCCCGCGAGCTGCAGACTGGCCGCCTGCACGGCGCGACTCAGCTGGAGGGACGTGGCTGCCGAAGGGGAGGAGGAGTGGGAAGCCGCGCTCGCCGCCGCCAGCTTGGTCTTGCTGGCAGCCGCCGCCGATTGGGTGACAGTTTTGTTTGTTGACTGGCTGCTTGATTTTGTCGCCGTGGTGGTGACTGAGGTGGATTTCATAGCCGTTGTTGCTGTGGTTGCGAGTGACGTCTGTTTCGGCGTCACTTTTGTTGGCGTCACCGCCGCTGCCGCCACTGCTGTCTTCCCCGCGGCGCTGGCTTTGTTCACCGTAGCGGCGGTTTTGCTCCCCGTGGTGGCTCCTGTTGGAGGCGCATCGTCCTGGATAATGTACTGATGTTTTCCCATTGCCGCCGGCGCTGTGGTTGCCACATTGCTGTGGTTGGTCTGTCCAGCCACGGTCACTGACGATTGCGGCGGCGGCACGAAGAGATACGTCACCGGCGACGAATTGATGGGCTCAGCGGTGGCAGTGGCAAGTGCTGGAGAATCGTCGTCAATGTCGACAACATCCAACTCGGCCTCGGCGCTGGTATCCGTACTGTCATTGTTTGATGCTTGATCCACCTCCGTCACTGCAGAGGTCTGATCCACCGCAGACTCCGCTAGCACTGTTTTTGTTGTTGCTGTTGTGGTGGTGGTTGCTGTTGACGCTCCTGTGTTTGTCACTGTGGTGACGTGGTTGTTGAGGTGTTGACCGCCCAGCAGTGACCGCAGCACTGTGTTGCCACTGGCCGCTCGCACCAAAACCTGGTATGCAAAAAAATGGTCAAAACACTATTTTCAAAATGCCTCAGATAAGTACTAGTCTACTAGTCAAAGACTCATGTTAAACTAAAAGGACAAGTAGGAATTTTACCTTACTCATCCTCCAGACGACCATCTTTTCTCAAAGCCATAAAGTGTAGAACATGTACAGAACAATAATATTTTTAGAAGACAGGTAACTAACGTTTTGGTAATACAACCGAGTCCTGTAGACTAGTATTGTTCAAAGGTTATATGGAGCACTGAGGGGGTTTAAATGTATTCCTGTACATGTCCATCCAAACACCCTTAGCTTTATTTAAACAGTCAAGTAAGGGGTCAAGGGGTGGGGTCTTTACACGTGCATTTTCACTGGAATTGCCATTGGAGCAAATTTTCAATGGTCAAAAATTTGGAGGTGGGCATTAACATGTGAGTGGGCCTTTTGTTGTACATGGTATCCAAATTTGAAATAGAATAAAATAAGGTGAAGCAAAACGTCACTTGAACCTTTTCTATCAGTTTCTCTTTACTTACAATGTTCTAGAGTAAATTGATTTTGCAATTCTCTGACGAACCAAACGTCCTACCTTCTGTCCGTTGCTCGGAGATCCCGCGATGATCCTCGGTGTCGGTTTGTTTCCTGTCGCCGGCTGAGACTCACGGTTCACGATGACGATCTTGGCTGGTTTCTTGGTGACTGGGGACACGAGCTGGGCTGTGACTGGGGAAGTGGCCGGGGGCGGAGGGCTCATCACGCCGACACGCGGCTGCAACAAGCACAATACCAAATTTACATCAGGATGGCCAACAGTCATGTATTTGCCATCTTGAACCCAAACAGAGGCTCTTCCCCATGTGACCACAAAAATGAAAACAAACTTAACACTTTACGTGAGGTTCTGTAAGTCGTTCACTGCTTTCCTACTGTTAAGTAAAATTTAGGCGCTGTGCTATCCAGTAATATGGCAACAGTTTTATCGAATTGACAGGAAGATAAAAAAAAAGCAAGCGTGTGAAATTTGTCCATATTCCACTCATTTCATTTCATTATTTTCAACCATATATATTAGCAGCTAACATATGAGTAAAATCCCTGCCATAAAAGCTATGATGATAATATGCAGTACAGTACATAATGATTTCCCCAGTAAAATATTTATAACCCAGCCCAATAGCAAAGTAATCATATTGTGAACTTATTTGTATCTGTGATTAAAAAAAACATGTGCAATGTACCATCTAAAAGCTTCCTCAGCTAAAATGTTTGTTCCTCAAAAAGCGGAAGATTCTAAGAATGAAAACAAATTTAGAAAAATATCTTTATCATCTGTATTTGTTTTAAGATTTTTCAAACTTATTCATTCATCAGACTTGCAGTAAACTGCCGTATTGAGATAAAATCTCACTGGTACTTGAGATGTAGTTCGTTCAATGGCAAAATTTCTCGAGAGACAGTGTTGGCTTCTACCAGACAGCCTCAGATGGATGATCAGGTACCAAAAACTCTTCTCACTCGTTTTAGTAAATTACATCAAATAAAATTTTTGAGTATTTGTTTTAAGTCTAACTTAATTGCAAGCGTCTTATAAAAGGGCAAATAGATTTTTTCTACTGTACAAAATGCAGTGCAATTTACAATCTACAAATGTATTTGAGACAATGTTCCAGAACTACCCAGTTTTGATTTCCTCTCAGCAATCCATTTGAGATACAATTCAGAGCCCATTTGTTGGATCAAAATTCAGAGCTCATTTGTTGGATCATATGGCCCAGCTGTGTCTTGTTTTCACCTGTACCGATTTAGGATGTCTGTACCCAATATAAACAACACGGTGAGTTGCTGTGACAGCTGTGGTTGTAGTCTTGCATCAACTGGTTCTTTGACACGCACATATTACAGAGCGACATCAATACTACAGTTGGACCAGCTTATCGTTAGTCAAATTCATTAATTATAAATCAACAACCCGAGAAATAAGCATTTCCCTGCTTTACATTACGAATCATCCTTATAACTCGAAATTTCAGAAGTAAAAATTTGACTAAAACGAGCTATACTTCATCAGTTCTTAGACTTGATATGCATCATCAAGAATTTCTCATTGTTATACATAATGCAGCCATTAAAATGACAATCTTTATTACGGGGCCATATACTACTCCTGCTGTGGCTGGGGCTGTGAGTCGCTCTGTACAATAGTGAGCTGAGCTGAACCAGCCGTCACCGCCAGGCAGCTGCTCAGTATTGAGGCTGCCGCAGCCACGTATTGATCGAGACGAACCCCTAACTGCCGTGGTGGTGGCAACAAGGGTGTGGACTCAGTTTAGTTTAAGTTTACTTTTATATATTACATTTATAATGACCATGTTGGTATATATCAAACAATTAAATTTTTTTTTTTCAAACAGACCAAAAAAGTAATGGGCCAATAAAGATCCGTAGACTGAGTCACTATTCTTTAATTTGTTAAAGCTAACTTGATTGAGAGTGGTAGGGATGCTTTATGGTTGGGGGCTTTGGTAGTCGTGGTTCGAGTCCTGGGAGACTAAGATGAACTCTTATTGATGCGGAATTAGCGAGCTTCTCTATCCTGCTTCTAATCATAGAGCATGCTCAAATATAAATTGCTAGCTATGTTTGATAAAATGGGTTAGAATCTGTAGACCTATGGACGTTTTTCACACACTTTTTGTAATGTCTTAGATTCACAATTGAACGGGGAGTGTGTCGATTTGGTCAAAAAGACATTACACCACCTCCCAATATTCCCAATCTTTTCTTAATCTTTTTCCTATTGGAAAAATTCTTTCAAAAAGAAAAGCTTACAAATCAATGTTAACTACTTCCTCCACAGAGACCTTCGTACTCCCTGCACCCAATTCCCACCTACCTGTACACCAGCACTTCCCTCCGTCGTGTCTTGATCCTCAGCACCGAGTGCATCGCTAGCCTCTGCTCCCCGCGCTGGCTGCCCTGGCGCTGGACTATCAAGGCTGGAGGATCGCGAGCTGTATCCTTCATCATCAGTCTCTGTTGTGGATGCTACACGGCGGTTTGCAGAGGATGCCGCTGTTGTTGTTGTCGTGGCAGCAGCGTACGAGTGTTCCGCACCACCGTTAGTGGACCCCGGGTTCAGTCTGAGCACTGTGAGTGTCTTGGCACCTGTGCCGACGACAGCGCGACTCTGCGGCACCACAACGGTGGTGTTTGCTGCCTCTGTCAGCGCCGCTACTTTACTACGCGTGCCGTTGACAATTGTCGTGGTGGTGGTGTTGTTGTTATTGTTGGGTGTCATCGTGTCCGTATCCTTGACTACAACGCCCGTCGTTGCCACACTAAGTGGGGACGTGAGTGCGCGCGGCTTGCTGATCCCGCTCACTCGCCCAGAGCCGATCATAGCAACAGCCGAAGTGACTTGGTTGCCGTGGGCGACGACGGCTGCACTGTCGTCGGCGGTCTCTCCGACTTCTCCGCTAACCTCCCCGCTGACGTCACCGTCAGCGTTGTCTTCACTCCCTGGAGAGTATAGCGTTTTATCATGTATCTGTGCCATAAAAATATGGCGGACGGTATTCATAATTATCATCGTGGTCACTATTAGTATATAAATTTTGGTGAGTTCTTTCATGAAATGTTTTGCTGTTTTGTTAAAAAGGTAGCTAGTATTCATTAATGTCAACAGTGCATGGTCAAAGAAAACATTGAGCTTTTAGAAAAATATCAACATTTTTGGCTACCTGAGATTGGTTTTGGATAGTTAGAAATCAGTTTAAGCCTATGCCACATCTGGCAGTACTGCCAAAAACTCATCTCACAGGGCATACGACTTTCCAAATTCCCCACAGACTTTTTTAGGTTGTCAATTTAAGGGTGGGCTTTTTACATGCACGCCTATTTGCATTCGACCGTTGGATGGTTGGTAAATGGTTCATACCATGTGCAGGTGTACAGAGGGTGTGCATATATTGCGTATACTGCGCGCGTGTACGTACCGTTGTTGGTGCCTGTGTCGCTGTGCTGCACTGCTGCGAGGGCCAAGACGTCGAGTGGGTTGTTGAACTCGCCAAAATGCATACCGTGCTGCCGGCGTCGCGATCCGCCGCTCGGTCGCCGTGGCGACGACGACATCCGCCTCTAGCCCCCCGCAACCATCAGAGCACAACAACGCCGCCGCAGACGATACACTTGTCTTTATAATACAATGATCCAAAAGAATTTCAAATCTTTCCAACAATATGAGAATTTTGCGAATAGTTTCTGCGTTTTTATGGGATTCTTGTGAAGGCTTCTTTCTTTTCTTTCTTCTGTGTTTTGTCTGTGTTTTTGTTATTCTTAATTTTCTGTTCTTCGAGGATTTATAATACTTGGTCAATTTCCTGATTATTGGACGTTTTTTCGTTCAGTTTACTATGAGATTTTTCTTATTTCATTTAATGTCTCCTGAAAAAGAAACGCAGAGACCTAATCAATCATTAGTATTAATTTCATTTATATCATAATATCACTTGAATATAATCTTTACAACTGGTCAATGTACATAGACTAAAAGGAATTGGTTATCAATATTACATTTACTCCAATGCGGCGGTTAATTATAGAATAATTACAACTCTCAATATTGAGTCTCCAGTTATTCCCAGTTGTTGAATCGCCTTTCGGCTATACTTTATTCTATATTTGGCCTGATCAGGAAGTCTAAAAGGCAGACCCGAGATCCTGATGAAGTGGGATGTCTAATCCCCCTCATGATTTTGACCAGATCCTGAAGTAAACTAGCCCAGGATGCGTCCCCAACCCTCACTAAAACCTCCTGGATTAACCCCTGTAGCTCTATCAAAACTTACTCATTTGCTTCCTGATCCATGTCTAACAATTTTTCTAACTACACTGACTATATCAAGCACGTGTTTAACTGAGCTGCTATTTAACTGCATTGTATGCACAGTGGAATTGTCGCGTCATTTACTGTATGGAGACTTAGGGCTGCAAACACAACTGTATCACAATGTGGTAGATATAGTGGCCAATATAAGAGAAAGAGAGTGAGAAATGAATCTTTATTCTTGCCTGTACTAATTAATATGAACGTATGGGATGACACTGCCAATAATCACTGCTCTTCACACTCTTTCCACATGTACAAATCTATGTTTATGAACAAACCATTTCCTTCGCTAAACATAATGGGGTTAGATTCTGTATGAATTACCTGGCGTATGCATTCTGTCGTCTCCTTTTCAGTTTAACTTTGTTTCTGTTTTCTTATTTCATGTTACTGTCGATAATGTTGCTTGACGTTTTTACTGTTGCAGTTTTAAATTTTCATTACTCTGAAAAAAACAAGAAAAAAAATATGAAACATAGCGTGATACAATCTATGAGATATGAGACTGGGAAAAAAGTCTTCCATACGAGTCCTTCATGTTGGGAGGAGAGGCAAATCACTGAGAAATTGTGGCTTTGATCAGTGATATCAGTCGATAGATGTCTATATAGACCTAAAACATACACGGATTTCCTTTCACGGATGTACAGTGATATAGAAAAGGTAAAAATTAACTGTTATGTACACTGATATAGACAAATGTGGACATGAACTATTAGCCCTGAATCTGCTGTAGTGATTGCTTAGACTTTGCTATGCATTTATTATCATAAATAATTCACGGCTATTATCAGACGCTGATAAACACTGAACTTTGACCCGTTAATTCTGTAGGTTGTTTTCTGTTTGAAAGGCGAAACTTTTCTTTTATTACAGTTTAGATATTAATTTTGCAATAAAATAACATGGGACCTCTTCTTTGCTTGGACAAATAAGATAGGGGGTCGTGTCGTAACATTAAACGCATGCAATACAATATAATAATCGACTAGTCTATTAGAGATTTGAACACATGCAAATATTTCATGGTTTTCCTTTGTTAGGCACTATCCTATCCACTCCACCATGTTGCATTATTACCCAGACCCCCACCCCCAACTCCTCACAACAGTCTCCAAATACACAAGCTTAGCTCACCATAGACTTCATGTATGTCTGATGCTTACAGTTCCTATTGTTCACTCCTATTTCAAAAGGTCCACATTATTTCTCAAAAATGCATTGCTTTGCAACAACACAAAATGCCAGCATTGTCCTATATTGGTAGCTCTACTGTAAAGCTTGAGAGCCCCACCCCATGACCATGAACTTAAGTAGTGCCTAAGTTCTATTGTTCCTGTGACCTTAGTCCACCCCCTGAAACATTCTCTACAGTACCGGACTACAGACTTTCTCGGACTACAGACTCTCGGCTTATAATGTTATGTCTCTATGTATCAATGCAAACTTCCACAGCAATTGATAACTTTCGAACAAAAAGATCATCAGAGTAAATATTCCAATTGGCAACTTCTTGACTGCATCATATGATACTTAATCGATATACTTTTGGCCGACCATCTCCATTGGCAAACTTTTACCACTTCCCATTTTCTAATGGTTACACAGGCAAAAAGTTTAAAACTGGTTAATTGCCAGCTTACCAGTGCGAATATCCAGATCCCAAAATCCCCGAGAAGTACCCAGTATGTGTGCACCTGCTAAATCTCTAATATAATCCACATTTTTTCAGATCAACTCCCATATTAACTTGTTCCACTTATGATTTGTGTTGATATATATTCAATTTTTTATGCATTGATAGTTTCATTAAAAATTCGCTCCATAGACTATTTTAAGAGATTTGCATGGGATATTGATAAGCAGTGCATGTTGGACAACTCGACTTGTGCACAGACATGGGCAGGTGGCAGAAATCTGTAATCAACTGCTATTAAAAAATTCATTGAATAGAATATTGCTTAATGCAAATTCATCACCTTTTCCGAAATGACAACTGGTTAGCTATATTTACCTGTGGTCACCATCTGGTTTCTGGTTTGATGCTTCATCACAAAGACACGTAATGGTCGATAAGTGACGAGACTGACCTCACTATAACCCCCACTTCCCACCTGCTTCAATATGAGATTGTGTAAGCCGGCAGATGAGTAATCAAATAGTGTGTAACTCCTTGGTAACACAATGCACACGACTCACTTCTCTGCAGCTTGTATTAACCATATGCTAAGAGCATGTCGTACAAAGGTTTCTATCTTACCTCTCTTTTCTCATGTGAAACCCCACTAAGTCACACACTAAGGCAAATCATATAGTGATTTTGATCAAAATTAAACCATGACACCCAGCCTTTATTCTATTTTTTGTCATGCCAACTGCACATAGACTAAAGCCTGTACAAGAACACTTGGACATGGCCTCTAAAGGGGTGTCAAGTGGTCTCCTTATAAAAGTTAGGGTCTGCAAAAATAGTTGTATTTTAAATATGCCTTCTTTATAGAGTTAGTTTTGGAAGTGAATATACTACAGATTTAATTGCAGCACAAGAGAAAGTCACATTTCCCCTCGAGCTGGCGAATTGGGAACAACATGCTTGGATCGAATCGTGTTTACAAGGATCGATCTCTATATGTTGTCTCTATATGACGAGACACAACAAAGTATAGATCGAGAATTGGAATATCGAATGATAGTGATCAACATTAACAATATGGATTCGGCTCGAATAACTATATACTTTATGATCTGAAAGTTAGATCTCAAAGAACAGACAGGATTCAAATATTTCAGAAGGAAAATTTGTAATTGCACAGTAGGGCCTTTGCATTCACTGTATAATTTAAAGAGCCATTACTAGCAAGGTATAGATATTATGATAAAATATCATGGATGTGGTCCTTTGGAAGGCTGTTTATGGTAGAATACAGTGGTTCCTATATTTTATGACTAACGTTGAAAATGAAACGACATGGTTCATCACATTTATGCCTGTAGATCTTCAAACTATCAACTGGTTTCAATGTGCCACAAACGCCTGGTGCTAATCACATACTATCAATGAGAGTATTCAATATAAGACCGAATATTACGTCTCTGACACCCGTGGTCTGTCTCTAACATTACGTCTGTGACACCTCGTGGTTCGTACCAACAACCTACAGCAACACTGCTCCAGGCACATTATAGCAGCAGCATGTATACTGTACATCATGTAATGCTAGTCATGTTACTGCAAAACTGATGAAAATCTTAAATATTATATCAAACCATGGCCTTACTGTTAGGAACCTGAAATCTAGGAGGCATGTGACACAAAACGCATATGACCCACGATATTAAAACAAATAATAGATGTTAAAAGCTTGTATTTTAGGAGAATGCGATTTTTGTCACAAAGAAAACAACAACCATCAGCTACACAATATTTATAAAGGCACAAGGAGAAACTTTCTAGACAAGAGATATTATTTGTCCCCATGAAACAGATATGGCAGTGTGTCTGCTATCGTCTGTGCCAATGTTTCGTGTTACATTCCACCCGCAAGCTATAGCCTGTGCCAATACTACATTAGTTTCCCCACATTCTATCCTAGTTTGTTTCTCTTATGGCCATAGTTTGAATTTCTAAGGCCATAATAATCTTGTATTTTGGCCCTTGACTTCATAGACTTTCTGCACAGGCCCAACAATATCCCATTATTGATATTGGCTTTATTCTTATGGACGGTGACACATGATTGCCAAATATGGATATTAAGATACTGCTATCTACAGTCATCTCTCACCCTCAGTGACAATAGCCTTGCTTCCGTTCTCTCAGTCTATTGGTTGGAGCCCACTAACTCTTAGTCTGGGATCATATTTTGGGCTAAACATAACATATTTGATATAATACATGTATGTACTAATGGATTAGGCCTAAATATCTAATGCAACACACACATCCTGCCTCCTGTACATACTGCCCTATAAGGCATATCCATCTGTACCAGCTTCAAACTGAGTCGATACAGTGCTCACTGACAGTTCTACTCAGAATGCTGCTCAGTCACATGATACACACCCAGATATAACATAATCATATGATACAGACATTTAATATCTACATCTACTAACCTCACGGATATGGCAAGAAAAAGTAGTGCCCGAGACCCAGGAAAAAACTTGTCCCCAAACTTCTTGTTTTATGATTGTCCACAGAAATCCAGGCTCTAGTACAGTACAACCCAGAAAAAAAAATGTGAATACAATGGCAACTTTCTTCAACTTTCTTCTACAAGCTGTTGTCTCAGGAGGGTGATAGGTGTAATAAACAACTTGCTTCATTAGTATTTTTCTTTCAAACCTTCGACTGGTACACCAAAGTTAGTCACATGTCAAATTCCATACGAACATGACAATCTAAATGTGCTTATAAAAAGCTTATAAGTAACAAAAATATAAGTGATCAGATATAAGAAGTGTTTTTACAAATGAAAAAATATTAGTTGAAACAATGCTTCAAAACATTCAAAATCTAAATGAGTACATCGCAATTGTGATTTATTTTCTTCAGAAGTACATAATTGTGGAAGCCAATAAAATACAACAGACAAGTAGTAATTTAATACACAAAACTTGGCCCGAATTCACTCATGTTTGTGTGGATTAATCTATCATTTTGATTATTTTCTCAAACACCCTACATGAAATGATCTAAATCATCTTATAATATAGATTTTCCTATATCTGCCACGCTGATTATGTGCATATAAAGATTCACGCCATACCTCCGCATGTGGCATATGCAACTCTTTTTCTCCTCCACTCTGTGATCTGGTGAAGCAGAAATGGGCCAATACTACATGCGCATAAAGTCTGATACTTACTATGTACCCTGTGGCTTTAGTCTGTTTAAACGGATAAACAGATTGTCAAAGAAAAAGAAAAACTAGACTTGTGCATATTTGCATCAGTAAAGAAAAGTCCGGTTTTGGTCGGTGGTGCCCCAATCACCTGATGTCTGATATCACCACATCTTATTTGGTCCATGCCAAAAAATTTCTGATGACATTTTTCATGCTCTTCTTCCTCATAAATGTTGT
Source organism: Streblospio benedicti (assembly GCA_019095985.1). Lineage (NCBI taxonomy): Eukaryota > Metazoa > Annelida > Polychaeta > Spionida > Spionidae > Streblospio > Streblospio benedicti. Next base: position 3,034,758 of record CM032668.1, read on the forward strand.
CAGCAGCATTTTGTGATACTTAATATGTCTTCCCGTTGCTTCATTTCAATATACTTAAACTTTATATCCAATCAAAACCACATCTATAAAGAGATCACCCACACGATAAATTATTTTTGTATTCTCAAACATCCTATATCACACCTATATTGAGTCTAGTCCCTGGGTTACTTTGAGGTTCTACTGTATTACAAAAGAAGCACAGCTCTAGACATCAGACAGATTGTTAAAAACAGCTGTAAAAGGGGGTGGGGTGGGGGGTTGCTGTATACTCTCACATATCTTTAAAAACATATTTATATTACATTCATTTTTCACTGTCTCTGCGTGTTTGGCATCCTTACCTATTTTACCAGGGATAACATCGCATCAGATTCTATTCATTTTACTCAGTCACACAGATGTGATTGGGCTCTAAGGATTGGAATGGGTGTTGGGGTGACGCGATTATTTCCTATTGAGTTATCAGATGCAAGTGATTGACGCAGCGTCACCACAAGGAGCAGTATTCTTATCCGTCTTGTAGTCCAAGACTGGTATCTGTGTTCTCTTGACACATAAAAAACTGGGTTACTTTATTGCCCAATGGACAACTTATCTTTCTCACTCTAATTTTAGAGTCAAATGAATGTACCTAGGAGCTCGTTCAATGAATTTTCTTCTACCCATGTCCCTATATTACATAATGTCCATAACGTCCCCATGTGATCTCCCCCTACAAAGCCTTCATATAGTTGTCGATCAATGCAGCACGAAAATAGACCTTCTGAGTCATCCGCAGTCAATACTCATATGATCAATGATAAACGCTCGTATCAGTATTATATGTTACACTCTCATTTCAAAGTTCTGCTAATTGTGTCGATATGAGTGAACAAATTAGCTATTCCTTATCTGATATGTTTGCCTCAGCTGGTTGAATAAGGAATGGACAAATAGTTGTGTTTGCATTTGTGTATCAATGGTACAAGTTGCGACTTGTAGCCTGGTCATCAAGTGGTCCAAGTGTGATTGGACACTAAACAGACTGAGTTAGAATTTTATATGCTTGATTGACATTCCGACAGTAACTTAGTACGAAAACACTAAAGTATACTATATCAGCAGAAACTTTTCTCTCCAAAGAAACGTAGATTTTACTCATGATACAATATTTCAACTTCGTGGCAAACTGGGGCCATAAAATTACACTGTTCTAAAGTATTTAGCAAAATGTTGTTATTTTTTGTGTTTTTGGCCAACAGACATAATGGCAGATACATCAGCCAAACCACTATCAGCTGCTTCACATTGCATCTCCAAATGATGTATGGAAATAACAGATCAGTCTAGTCACTTTTGGGGCTCTTAAAAAAAGATCACCATGTTTGAGACAATACCAAACCTTATGAACAACACTAAAGCCCCAGTGCAGTTTCTGTACAGATTTGCCTCTCTCTATATGTTATCGTCTGAAAGTTTCCAGGAACACTCAATATTTTGTGTCACGTTATCACAATATTTGGGAACAATTCAACCATTTGGCAAAACTCATACCAACCAGACAATCATATTTTTCTTACATCTTACTATTCATGTCCATAAAAGCTTTTACGCATTCTTTTCCAATAACGTCACCAGTTGAACACTAAATCTAATACCAGTTTCAACCAGCAACCATATCATAAACTTTGTAAGGAATCATACTACTTTCAAAATTATGTCTAAAATCATATTTCTTATTAGTTGGCAATAAGTTACATGAAAGAATTCTGCTACAAACAAATTATTTCTCACCTGTTTCATCATTTTCTGAGCATTTGACCTGTTTGTTCATTCAATCTGAAATGAAAAATATAAAGATATATATATATATATATATGTGCAGCATCGTGAATAACATGTAAGGAAATCTTAACTTGCCAAAGGTGAACATTTCCAAAGCCAAAATGGTGTTTTAAAATATGCAGGTTTATCTATGCAACACAGTAGGAGTAGACTCCAGCATTAAAAAATAAACAAATTTTGTTAAAATAATTAAAAGAAATAAATATAAAGAACACAGAAAAGTGTGTAATATATTTCCGTCATTAAATTATTTGTGGGTATTTTTACCCATTAAGACTTTCTGCTTCCCAACCCTGCCTGTACAGATGAAAAATTTACATTGATATCAAACATTTACAAATATCAAGTCAACTGTCTCCAAACAGACTGATGCTCGTATAGATCAGCAATAACTGCACTTTTGAACAAGTTCAACGGACACATTATCAGTCACCAACTATTTACAGAAGTGGAGACCTAAAAAATGAAACTTTTCCCCGATTTCCAGAAGCTGGGGTCTGTTTGGGGTCTGTCTGGAATCATCTGATAACCACTAGTGTTTCCCCATCATGCTTGTGTAAAACTTTGTATGTATCTGTGTCTTGTCTATAGTAAGCATGTTCTCCCCACAATATTGACTTAGCTGAAGACATTTCCTCCTTTTAACTGAATCAAGAGGTCATTAGAATATCACATGATCAGTGGTTCAATACTTCAGTAGCCTCCACAGAGAACACGTTATCAGCAATTCTGGTCTTGCCACAAGGAAGTTGTAACTAATGTATATGCCCAGTTACGTTATTTTCTGTTTGTATTATAGAAATGTATTTTACATGAATAAAATACAAAATACAAATCCAAAGAACAACGTATAAAAGGAAAAACACATTTCAGCTGTAGAATAAATTTGGTTACAGAACAAAATATTTGAATATCAGAACTTAAAATAAATCGTGACCTAGACTCATAATTGGGGGGAAAAAATTAGAAATAAAAAATAAATAAATAAAACAATTTAATCAAACTCCAATATTCTGGAAAAGAAAATATTCAACAACTAAAAATCAACAAAATTTGGTCTCAATCTAGTGGTACCAATTCTGTATTCCACATTGTTAGAATGGTTTTAAGTTTACTTGGCTACTAAATTGAAATGGTACGGACTTTACTCTCTATTCTTCTCTATTGGCAAATGTTCACCATTAAATGAGAAGAGTAATTATCAGAGCATAATTGCTTTGTTCCTATTTAAAACAAATCAAAATCCTCTGACATTAAACATTACATATTATAGCTTCTTCTTTATTTGTAATACTAGCTAAATTTTCCATGAGAATGTTTCCATATAATCACAAATCAAAAGATTACATTGAGGCATAATTGGTGAAGCGCGCCCTTTACCACAACCACCTGTCAGGTCTCAGGTACGCGTTTTTCATATTTATAGATGCATTTCATGGCTTTTAGAGCAGAATTTAGGCACAATGGCAGCATTTCATTCATTCACTATTTTTAGACGTACAAAATCTTTATCTGTTAATAGATCCTGTTTCGATCGTTTTTATTGTCAAGTGTGTGGGTTTGTAGGCAGTTGGACTATACAGCTACCTATACAACTAACTGCATCAATATTCAAAAACTGTTTGTCGTTTAATTAATTGGAGCTCAATAAAATTATCTAAATAATGCCAAAATGCACAAAACTTTTAACTAAAGCAAAACTATTCATTTCTATAGTAAATGAAACACGGCTTTCAGTGTAGGTAAAACCTTTATCCCCTGAAGAGAGAGCTCATGCCCCAAATTGGACAAAATAATTCCTACACCTGATATTATTTCTCCATGACATGGTATTTCCAGTGATTTATTCTCCGATATTGCTAATTCCTGACATGCATTTCCACATGATTAGAGCAAATAAAGAGTTACAGAACTGAGGTCCTCAACATCTGCCTTATTTAACCCTTTCACTTTCACTCCTCCCAAAATTACAGGACTGTCCGACAAACTCTTTACATCAGCTTATGTGAGAAATACTGGCTCATTTAGCTGTTAGATTGTATTTTCTCTCTATCATACATAATAATATATTACTCATACACATCTGCAGCCTCTATACGTGGACTATGTTATCTGAATATTAAGCCTCCAAGGAGGCATATCCACTGATAGAGGTTGTGCTGTATGTGGCCATCTGGTATTTGGAATAAGATTCCAGCAGCTTGGAAACATTTCTAGGCGGTGACCAAGTAAAGCAGCATCATGTAATCATTCTCTATTATCTTTTTTCTCTACTTTAAGGACATCCACAACCAAAATAATATGCAAACTACTGATGAATGTACATGTGTAACTGTTATGGTAAAATTGAGTGACAGTTTTATTGCCATGTAATAATGACCGAGACGGGTCCCTACAGGCTGCAGCCACATGGTCCTTGGTACTTGAAATGAGGCGTTTTGTGAACACCGGTATCACGTCCCTGTGCTTCTGCCACACGTACATCACTAAGTTATGTATTTCATGAGCTATGTTGCCGTTTATTACAAAAATTAACAGAAATATGAAAGGCATCAATTCTTACAAGAAATACACTCAATTTAATGCATTTACAGCAGTGGTGATTGCTTAATTGCATAGCTTCCATCCAAACACATTTTATCAAATTAAGCAATACATGCAATCATCAGATATGCAAGTAACTGATATTGTCTCTATGATTAATTTAACATTCTTTGGTGAATTGCGTCACATTGGTTGGGTCCAGGATTGACACATCAACATTTGAAGTTGTAAAGCTCTGTAGTCCAAAGGTTCACACGAATGTTGCCAAGATGTTTCATGGAAATTCTATAGTGTCCTATTTACAATGAAACCTTTTACAACACATGCTTTTTTACTTACAAAAATAATGCACACGTATGTATGTACAGTGCCTGCACATGAAGGCACAATAACAAATGACAAAGTTGACAACATAGAAAAAATAAGATACTGATGACTGTCCCATTTCCAGAAAATTTTAAACATGTTATGTATAGCAGGAAAAAAACTATCTACTAATTAATCATCAATATGATTCCTAATTTACAAAATAAAAAATCCTCATGAAGACTTCGCTAATAAACTTGTTCTGCTGATGAGGAAACGTTCGTGTTCACTGCTTCATTATCCTCTATACATGCTGCATAATCACATGAAATTTACATTGATATGGAATTCATTCAGATCAGGAATTCTATAAGATCATTTGGTTGATACTGAAGTCTGCTTTACACACAGATCTATTATTTGAAACATTCATATATATTTTTTTTCTTTTTCTTTTTTCAATTTAACCTACATGTGTATACGCAACAAGGAACTATTAAAATGAAATACAAAGCCTTTATAAGACTTCAAAAAATATTAATCCAAATATTACAGCCTGAAGCTAGACTAGATCAATTGTAGGTGTGAACTGTTTCTATGTTAATTCATGGTACTCCTTGGGGCAATACTACAAAAAGTGTTCAATATGAGGGGCACCAATGTGCATTGGAGAAATACCCCAAGCTACTGTTACTAGACAGAAATATATGAATGAACAGCGAATATTCATAGAATACTTTATAATTATTTCATAAAATACTGATAAAATTCTAAGAATCAGGGGCAAAAACATGGATGGATTTCCACATCACAACAGTATTTAGTCATATCACATTATTATTGACCCTGGCTACACCCCTGACACTCAAGCAGCATAAGAACTACAGTTTGATATTTCAATATAAAAAAGTACAAAAACACGAAAGTTGGAAATTCCCAGCCACATAGAGAATTTATCATTGCACAAACATATAATGTTGAGTGACAATCCTAAAAGAACCAAGCTATCACGTAAGACCTAATACTAGACTTGAGACTTTTTAAAGACGACAAAAAAAAAACATTGAAAAAGTGCGCAGCAAATTTTGGAGCACTTTAATATGCCAAAGGCAAGAAAAACATGGCCCAGGCTGGCTGTGTGTTGCTGCAGCAAAGAGTTAAGCTGAGTGAGGGAGTTATACTGAGTAGCAGACTCAGCAAACAAAGACGACCACGTGGTATGAGTTCGCACATGGTGCACCCAGCACAGTCATCACACACCACAGATCAACAGTGTATCTACTCTATATGCATGTTTTTTGCATCACGTTGTAGGTTCAAACCCCCCCTGAAATTATCAAATTTAGTCTTTTCTTGCTTTGATTCACAGATCTAATAACCTTTCACTATAAAAGCTCTTGTTTCATTAATACTTTTACGAATAAATTTTATAACTTGCATACATTGCAACTGATACATGAGCATGCATTATATGTACGTATGATCATTACATATTTGACCAGCACCTACTTAAGTTGAACTTTCCTTGAGCAAGGGCAATAATAATTACACGGGTCTACAAGGGTCATTTGAAAGGAGATTGTTGGATGGTAATTGTCCATGGTTCGGTCATTTCTCAGGGAGGTAATTATCTCATTCTTATTCCTGAATTCCTAAAAACATAAGTCTTGCATATATTCTGATTATGTCACTAACAGGCAAACGCTCAAACATTTTACTGTAGAGCCAAAAAAATCCACACCTTTTTGTCACAAAGCTCAGTATATAACCACTACCTCATCTTTTGCATTCCACATTTACTGTGACAACTAAAAAATACAATTAAAATATTGGACTTCAATAAAATTCTGGCTTTTGATGTTAAAATACTACTATCTACAACTTCTACAATGACAATTTCTCCAAGTGGAAAAGACAAAAAACAATAGGCCTGCCCAGTGCAGACTTTCTGTCTGTGAGCAGCGACCAAGTGGGTTCACTGGAAAAGCGTTTCACACATCGACTGACTGCTACGCAAGACCTATAAATTACGCAGTCAAAACACTACTGTGTTACAAAACATTTGCAATAATAATAATAGAACAGATTTAGGTGATTGAAAAAGTCTGGAGAAATGACGCTATTGATGGCAACAGCGGCTGCTTTATATTTTGGCCGAACTATAGAAAGATGTTACAATGTTTGTACTATGATTTCAAATTGCCAAGGTCACCTGACAGGTTTGTTTGTATCTGGGTCATGAAGAGATGGGACAGATACTGTATCAGGCACAGGCAGCCAAAGAGTAATTGTGAGTCTGAGAAAGGGTTAATGTTAGTTAGCAGTAAGAGGGTTTAACTCATTACATGATGCGGTCATGTGAACTGCATATTTTTGGTCCCAACTTATTCATCAAATTGATGGAAAATTAATAAGGAATCAGAAAAATAAGACTATACACGGCATGGTTGGCTAATGAATATGCATAATAACTAGCGAGATGACTAATATGTTCTATTTTACACTTTATAAAGAGCATTTTCTGTTCATTTGCTGGTAACACATCTGATCATAGAACTAACTACGGTAACTAATTTATAATTAGAAGCATTGCCTATCGTCTAGTCTCACAAACACAAGTGAAAATCATTCTTCTAATTATATTCCTTGAATTTCAAATCTCAATTAAAAACAGTGTTTCAAATTTTAGATTGCATTGAATTCTAATATTCATTTAAGTGACCAGCAATGTTGATGTTTTTTTCATTACAAATACTAACATCTATTGTTTGTAACACAATATCATTACAGTTGATCAACTTGAGTCATACTATTTACCACTATCACTACACTCTGTTTCATAGATCAACTAGGGTCAAAGTCTAACAGGACGTTTACGCCTTAAAAATGCGCACAATTTTTCAACGTGAATATTAGAGCATCATACTACATCATTGTACAATTCAGTATATTTCATTCTATTAATAGGGACTTTTATACCATTTTTATGTATTTATCTAATATATTTTACACATCGTACATATGAAAAATATCTACTTGATCTTGATCAGAAAATATTGCAAAAAATCCTCCTACTCCAGATTAGTGTAGATCCTTATGTATTCAAACTTCACAGCTGCAAGGCATGTGACTATTCTTATCAATGAAAAGCATAAAACAAAAAATATAAAACAGAACGCACTGACTGAAAATCTTGGATCTTATAAAACAAACAAATAAAAAATTACATTGAATTTAGATGCGTCAATATCCAACAACGTTCATCATAATATTTTGCCAAACAAATGATAAACCTTGTAATACATATTCATAAATTGGCAGATAATTCATTGATTCAAATTCATAATACACCGTAATATAAGGTGATAAAACATTGATTCACCAGAATCAGGCTTTACATTAGAAACCAGTACCTCCACGTGGCTTGTGACGTGTGTTTGGATCCTGTTGTTGGTCACAGCTAAATATAGTCACTAATCACCACTATAAACTAAGCATTCTACAGTCAGTATAAACAAGTAACAATCTTTATGTAATTTTAAGTTTTTCAGATTTTCTCAGTTTTCTCTCACTTGCATGACTTTTATAGACGTCTAAGGTCCAACAACATTCTCATTCTCTCAATGAATCTACTTGCTATTTTTAGCAACATCAAGGATTTTACAAACAGACTGTAGCACTGGTCAAAAATTTATACAGCATATTGAATTGATCTGACCCCTTTTCTTCATGGATCCTTCTACTGAAACATGCTTTAAAAGAGAACCAAAGAGGTCAATCTCAGAATCAGCTCTAAAAAGCTCTATCTTTATGAAAAAGAAATACTATCACTATGTGCAGTCTTTATGAAAAAGGGCAGGTCTTTTATTTTAACGAAGCTAGCATTGTTCCTGTCACCTACTTCATGAACAATAGTTTCATAGATAGAGATAGTTTTATTAATATGATGGATAAAATATATATATAGCTGTCAAGGAAATACTGTTTTCTCTTTTAGAATACACGTATATTAACATGAATTGGGATATCTATTCAACTTTGTGATTATGAAACTATAACCATATCAACACAAGATAAGAATATATAGTTATGATAAGTTTATTTCAAACAGAGTGAAAAAATAACACAAAGGCAGCCAAATGATAAACAGAACAGTCCATTAAAAGACATTGGCAGTATCCACACCTAAAATGTGAATTCACAAATTTGCCATTAATCAAACAATGCGGAATCACGACTGTTTTAAAGTATTACTGAAGTAGTTCCCAGATCAGAGTTTGAGAATTGCAATTATTCACTCAAACAAAAAATGTTCAAACGTCATGCAATCAGCCAGATCTATAGAAAACCCACCTTCGAAAAATAGATGGTACATAAAAATCACAAAAATTGAAATGTCAGGTAAAAACTGTGAAATGATTTTTATACCTAAAAGTTTATGTGAATGTTTAGGTTATATATATATATAAAACCAGAATATCTGATGCGAGGTCTGGCCTAAATATCTTCACTAGATGCTGTCCGTCTGTCATATGACACTTGTTATACAACACATCTATATCTATAGCCTTTATTGGCATGTGATATTTCATATGAACCACTTACCACTGTTTGCTTTATAATGTTCCAGTTGCCCATTTATATCCGTTATCTGAAAACCAAACATTTTTATTAGATCTCATAAACAGAGAATACATAAAAAACGTACATTTACGTATACCCCTGTGTTTTATTCTATTTTTATACCTTTTGAATAAACGTTGAAAAATTGAGAACAAAGCTGAAAGGGTGGGATGAAAAGTCTTTCATAAATATATATATCAATGGCTTTAAAATGTATATATACACATGTATATCACATTGCTACATGTATCTAAAATGGAAATGCCATTTTAGCCTTTAAAACCAGTTTTTTTCTTCATCAATCTAATTTCATTACCTATAATTACATTCCATTTGACCATAAATTTACTAAGCATTTATCAAGGTAACTAATGATACTACAGTATGTCTAATTGTTTTGATGTGAGACAAACATACATAACATCTGCTTTACAAAAATAGCACCAATAAAGCAAAGTACATTATTAATACAATACACATATAGGCTAAATGTTGGAACACATTTTTTCACTTTCTGTGATATTCAACAAGCCATAGAGTACATTGTTTTGTTTGCATTTTTTATCAGTATTTCTGTAAGAATGCCAAGTTTTAATATGCAATACACATATATGTATGTTTGGTGCCCGGGGTTTGGTGGCACTTAACTATTAAAGCACTATATTGGTGTTGTAAAATATTCCTCTAAATATACTAGTATCTGAAAGTGTCTTTAATTTTCATTATCATTATTTTTATGTATATAGTATATACCCAGGTACTAAGTGATCAAGAAATCTTATTTCTCTTGAGTTCTATAAACTTTTAAAGAACTGTTAGCATTGAAAAAGCAGTTTTTGGTAATACTATTAAAGAGAAAAACAACAATTCGAATAATATCTACACAGCTTCATTTCTATTCAGGAAGTAGAATAATCAATATTTGTGTGAAATCTACCAATTCATACCACCAACATTCCTTCCTTATTTTAGAATAGGTGAAACTTAGAAACTTGAAAGTAGGAAACTTCACTTGACATATCTGACCCTTCAGCCATTTGTAAGCCAGTACTCATGTTCAACCTCATACTGACATGATCAGCAAAATCTGGAAGATTTGAAATTTTCCATCTTTTTTTCAAAGCATTTAGATATGAACAGTTTTCTAAACTGCTTTTTATAAAAGAAAAGAGGGAACATAAAGCACACAAATATTGATTCTTTGGTTGCCAAAAACTCTTTTAGTGGGGCAGATCTTAACACATCAGTTAACACACATTTTGTGGCAGATAAAGAGTCAAAGCTTGAATCAATGTCAAAGTAATATAGTATTACTGTACATTTCCCAGTGTAAGCAGTAGCAGTAGTAGAAGCATGACACATGACAGTGTTTTTAAAGTAAATATTACATTTGAAAGAAATACAGCTGAAGTAGGAAATGAATTCTATTTGTTGACAGTGCTCCAGATAATATAGCAATCAGACATATGCAAAGTGTGTTCCCTACTCTACAAATGTCAAATATTTAGAAGGATGTGGCAAAGGAAATAGCCTGGCCAATAATATAGCTCTTCATATACTAACTTGGTTTTCATCTTTCAATCAATTACGACACACTATGGCAGGTTATGATACATAATTCATTACAACTAGACATATTTACATGTATTTCAGTGAGTACTCTCTCAATGGGAAACTAGCAGTGTATGGAATTAGCTAGTACCAATTAACAAAATTGAATGAGAATATTCCTGGAAGTCACCTGACATGAACCTCTTTTACAGGCTCCTGTATTGATAAATAATTTCTGCAGTAAAAGTAGTGACTTGATTAGCAAGATTGATTTTCCAATGTGAGATCACTAAAAATTGCAAAGTCATAATGAAGATATCATCTTCAGTAGTAATTCATTACAATGAAGTTTTGAAGATTCATAAAAATGAAATGTTAGAAATCAGGAAGAGTATATCAGTAATGTCACGATCATGATGACACGGGGAGGGGGGGGACAATACAGCACACAAATCACTATGAAACAATTTAACATACACACAACATCCAATTACAAATATGTAATGACAATCAGTCTAGGCAACCTACTAATATATGTGAAATCTGAAGCGATTTTATTTTGTAATCACATTTCACAACATATTTTCAGAATTCTATAGACAAATATAGTGAGAGATCTATTCAGAATGTTAATACTAAACATCTGAAATAGACATTATATCACATGATAACACAGGATATAACGTGTTTCATATTTCAATAAATGAGATTCTTCATACCTACAAATTCTATTGTATTCAAAATGATAATGTAATGATTGTATCAATATATTCATAAGAATTATATTCATAAGAATTGAATCCAGTTAAAATGAGCATCAATAGATGTTGGAATATTCCAGCATTTTCCTCTTATTTATTACATCAGCAGTCAAAAGGTTAAACCAGACTTCCACGTGTTTTTTGTTGCATCAGGCAATTGTTACGCAATAGTCAATTACAATGTTATTGCTCATAGCAAAAAAATCAATCTAGCACAATTAAAAATTGATTTTAGTAATTGTTGGAATTAATGAACTAATTGGAACGGAAGTAAGCCTCACATCAGCAGATAAGTCCAGCTTTTCATCAATGATTAGGCATGTTGAAAACAAACGCCTTGATATATGTGTCTACATGGAAAACTAGTTGATTTTCTGACTTGACACTGTTTTCTTCCTCCGATCATTCTTTCGGCTATTAACATCTAAATGTATCTTTGCCAGATTTTAAATTTCTGCCAAATCTTTTCTAAACGAATATTCTATAAGAAATACAGTACACTATTCAATGTGATATCATAAAAAGTCTACTGGGTGTACATGACATCACAAAAAATCCATAACCTAGATCAAAGCGTCATTGCATCTTTTGATCAGATTTTTACAGCAGAGAAAGAGTTAACATAATGAGAGGCCGTCACAACATCAAGTACTGCAGCAGCCAGTTTTGTGGGAGGGATTTTTTCAGTTTTTTATCATCTAATTTATCTTTATCACTTCATTTGAGTTTCAGCTGTTAAATCAACATCTACAACCATCGTAACCAGTATTATACTTTATTTCCATCTCTACAAACTATGATTGATTCATTGACTGAAAATGAAACATTTGGCAGACAAGTTTCCAAATTGTACCTGTTTATAGACCTGAGAAAGTTCATGAAGTTGCCAATACTTAACTACTGTAAAGTTTACTTCTAAATCTAAATGAAAAAAAACATCATCTAAAGCAATTTGATATGTCACCCTTGCTTTTTAATGCTGGAAAATTAGCATTTAAATAGCTTAATTCAATTACTCATATATATTCAACAGCGTAATAAAATGCCAAATGGTATTAGAGGATAAGGACTGGATGGACCACATTTCGGCCACATTCAGTTTGTTACCAGTTTTCATACATCATTCAAATAGCTTACACAATCTTTGACGCAAAACTCCAAAGTAAACTCTAGTTCACTTTGTTACTATTATTACTTTCCTCTCTCAGTTTTGGCCAATTCTGACTTTCAAAATCTAATGATCCTAACCACAGTTTGGGGCCGTCCAAATAAGCTCTTTATTTATCTCAGTCACTCAGTCTTATATTATCATAAAATATGAAAAAATATATATAATATATATATAATTTACTGATCAACTTGTACAACAAATAAAGGGTTAACGTTTTATCAGGTAATGTGATCTCGAGAGAGAACCCTGAGGAGGTCACATAGTTAGTATACAGTACAGCCTCTACAATTTATGTAATCCCAACTTCTGTGAGTGACCAATTCCTGTAATCTCCAAACTGTCATTAACACCTATGACCTTTGTTAAATGGACACCTCTTTTGATAAAAGTGATCTCTGAACCAGTTTGACATAGAAGTCCTTTTCATGAAGTTGCACTGTACAGAAGCCACATGTGTGGCAGAACAGACTGGTCTACAACAAAATCACCATTTCTGCCTAATATATTAATATGGCAATTATTTTTGGCAACATTTTCATATTATTGACAGATGTAATGTCACCCCTTTACAGAAGATTTTAATTGTAGGTCAGATGCATATCTCATTTCTAACTTCAAATCTATGGTCATTAGATCCAACTGCTGAATATGCTAAATGGGCGTTATTTTTTGTGCTTATTATGCAGGTTCAGAAACTGGGTCTTCTAATATTGTTGGCAACACTGCACATTAGAAATGTTCTCAAAGTACAGATTTAAAAAAAAAATCATGTCATGTTGTCAGCTCAAATCAATCCATTATCATTACTACGACACGTGAAGGGTTAACATCGAAATGTGGGCCAACCTAAAAAACCCTTGAAGTACTGTAGTGCTCATATAACTATTTGACAGATTGCTCAACGCACTTGCTCTACTTAAAACAACGACTTCCTTCCAATATTGACAGAATTTTCCTTTATAACCAATCCATCCTATTCTTAATCCTATTACCTACGCGTCACCTCACTAATCCCATTGAACTGTGAGTGTAATCCGTCCACATGTGTCAAATTCATCTTTGAAAGGGTTAAAAGTCCAAGAAAAAAAGAGGCAAATTCGAAAGGCAGTATGCATGCATTGATATTTACAGGAAAGCAAGACAAATCGGCTTCAAAATTACCTTACAAACTTGCTGGTATCCTTAAGTGATATGTTAATCCGCTTTTAATCCGTTAAATCCTGTATTCGTGCGATAATCCTCAGGTGCGTGCTATATTCCAGGTACAAACTGCTTCTCACGGGCGCTTTGTCTGCTGCATGTGGCTGCGTTGCATACGGTACCGGCTTTAGACTAGAAGCAGCACACGTCGCCCGGACTCACTCTGTCATTACTGTACATTCTCGCATGCACGCGGCTTAAAAAGCAATCCCATTCAGAAAAGTCGGTGTCATTTTATAGAGAGAATCAGTTCCCTTTAATCTTAACTTTCAAGTATCAAAAAGAAATCGTATAGAAATTTTCTATTTCGATTAATTCTTTATTTTGTGTTTTCGATTATCAATTGACTACCCATTATTATTGTTTTCTTAGTAACCGTACGTCGCAGCATGACGTCGTATAACGTTATGACGTCAGATTGTAAATATTTGCTGCCTTTTCCCCTCAAAGAATCATTTACATGTTAACTCCTCACATTGGACCTAGACTCTAGATCTAAAAACAAATGACACAGAAAAGTGAAACTATGAATGAAAGATTTTCAACCTATATAATTGTGGATTATATTTTCAAATATAGAATTTTATTGTAGACATAGTTTTATACTACGGCAATACCTACAGATGACAACATATATGTATTAATGCAGGCAGGTAGTAAATAGTGATGCTTTATCTTGTTGTAATGTCTTTTTCTTTTCTACATTTGGATGGCAAGCGTTTTGCAATCTTTGCAATGATTCTCAAGCTATATCTAAATATCACTTTTCCATTTTCATCATACATGTATGTAAAAAAGAAAAAAACCTTCTAATTAAGATGTCATTACCATGTCATGCTTCTTACAAGTAAACCGCACCAATTCCGAAATAAACTTACTCATTTTAAACCATAACAACCAGATCTATAAATAACAAAACATCTAAATCTAGACTGGCCCAAGCGTGAACCCACAGTAACCCGGAGTCACCGCTGAGGCCTTCAGACGAGTCTTTGTTGGCTGAGCCTGGCCTCACATGACTCGGGCGATGTGCCGGTCTGTACGGTGGACAAACAAAAGCAGCAAGCTCTCCTTATCTGTTATGACCCCCACCCCCATCCACAAGCTGTACCAATTACTGAGGACTCTGAGGCAAAACTGTAACGTTTTGTTTATTTGTTTGTTTGTTTGTGACTGGCTGGTTGCTTGTTTAGTTGCATGCTTGCTAGGTTTAATGAGGGGGTATACACACCCCTTGATCTCAAAATCTCAATGAATTAACATGTTACAAATCTCAATGCAAAAGCCCTTTTCTCAAAGCTCAATCAATTGATCTCAATGAATATTGAAAGGTCAAATCTTAATTCTCAATGAATTAAAAGCACAAATCTTAACTCTCACTAAATTGTATATACCGCCCTCTGTAATGAGATAATAAGACAGGGGAGCACTGTGCTCATTTTATGCGCAAATAGCGGCCATTAATGATTACATGAAAATGATTGAAAATAGATCAGGAAATAGATCCGCATTTGAGAGTCCACGTGTCTGATTTTCACTATATTATTATATCGTTTTCTGTACTCACTTTTCGGCATATATTACTAAGAATTGTAACCAGAGAGGCATTATTAGAAATACGTATGACTTTTGGTCACGTTATACCTCAGTGATATGAAGTCTGCACGCTGATGAACATCTTCTTCGTTCTCTCTATCTTTCTCCATTTCCCTGGATCATGTTTAAATGATAAACACCGATTAACTCTATATGGACCATTGTGTAATGATAACATAATTTTCTTAATGATAACAACAATACAATAATACTGGGCAGTTGCTATGACAACTCGGCCTTCATCAAACATTCTCTAAGTCTCCGACTCCGTTACAGTGGCAGATAATGATTGCTAATGTTGCACTTTTTCACACTTTTCATTGCATACACGTTCACCATTTGTTCTGCTAATTATAGATAATGAGCTATCAACTTCTACCATTTACCACCGGTTTACACATCTTTGGTGCATGACTGTTTCGTCCTGTATTTAACAACACTTGCGACTGAATATTCTATGGCTGACATGGCTACTGTATGAGTATGATTGTGTAATACTTGCAGTATTAAACTTTTGACTGCACTGGTGTTGCTCTTTTTAAGCTAAAGGTTGTGTGACACATACAGGAGAAAGTGGCACACTAAAACTATAGTGTGCTCTGCAGAACATAATGCTCTGACATACATAGCTCGTAATGTAAATGTGGCAGTTTATAGTCGTGATCCTAGGCTATTCTCACGACTTAACATTTTACACCAGGTCATTGGCACACTTATTGATCAATTGATTATATCTGCACATACTTGCATCAGCAGCACATTCAGCACACAATGCTAATCACTCACACAATCACTCACTCACTCTTTCAACCCAATTGACCTGCACCTAATTGACGTGTAGGTGCCACAGAGCTGTGTGCAACTATTTAGGTATGAGTTTGCTCACCACCCTCCACCAGACCGGGAATCGAACCCAAGACTTTCCACTGTCCATTCGGCTACAGAAGCACACATGGTGAAATAGTGAATATGAAACCATTTTAACACCCCACCCCCACCCCACCCCCCACCCCCCACACACACACCTACACACACGCGTCACCGTGATAAAATAGTGAGTTACAAGCCCACAAACAGTATGATTTGAGAATTTGAAGAGGTATCAAAGAGGTTTATCTTTAAGATGGTCATCAAGGTCCAGAAACTATGGCCACGCTGATTATACAACACGTCAACCAGTTACACAACACGTGCAATGCCTCCGGCGAACATTAGGAAATGAGTTCGTGGTCCAATCACAGGCTGCAGAACCACTTACTGGTAATTAAAGAAAAATGAAATACAATGAAACAGCAGTAATGAAAGTACAACTTTTTGCTGCAAATTATTGGTCCGAATGAAATAACCTCACTGATAATATTGCCTGGATCCTATACTCCCAACTTCGGCCTTGTGCGTTAACATAATTAGTCTACAAATAAGGCTGCTGTGAAATTTGAACGTGATCATCAGATAGTGGTGTATTTTTTTCTCTCATTTTGTCGTAGTTAATTGAAAGTATGGGTTACTTTATTTGCACGAAAACGTATTTTACGATTGTTTAAAATTAGTTTTTTCTTCTTCTTCTTCTAAAGCACTACATAGTGGACACACCAACAAATTCAGTTTTTGCTCATGATATTACAACTGTGAAATATGCTGCTGGCTAATGAGGTCATGTGACCGCAGTGACCAACTGGTGACCGCTAGTGTACAGTAAAACCCATCCAAGTGACCACTGCTTCCTCCAAGTAGGGATTTGTTTTCTAAGCAAAGCAAATTGTAGTCAATTAAAAACCACTAGTTATTTAAGCTTTATCAGTAACGATATTAAGAGGGTTTATGCTAAGTGGGGTGTTGGATAAATGACTGTTCAATATTGATGTGTGGTACACAAAAAGGCCAAAAAGAGAGATTGAAAGAGAGTGTGATAAAAATGCTGATACTATGGGATATGGGAGGAAAGGCAAAAGAAAAGATAAGCAAAAGAAAGACGTGGGAAATTTAAAAAAAAGGAGGGAGGCACGTAGGAATTTCATTCTTAAAGAGAGACGTGTGTGTGTGGGGGGGGATACTTGAACCCTTAAAACACACCTACTCCATATCAAAACACCCCCATTGCATATGTATGGATTTATATAGCACCGTGTGAGGCCCCTAGTACCTTGATACAGACGCCAAGGGAATCTGACTTTAGGGGCGTGTGGTACTCAGTATGTAAATGATTACTCTGGGTATAACTTCTCTGAGGCATTAATTGGGCGCTTGTTTGAGAGTTGATTAAGTCATTATGTGAGGAACACTAGCGGCACTGTCTATTGTTGAGCCAGTTGGGGAAAGAAACTTTCTTAATTAAATATATCAGATAATTAATTAGTAAATAAGAATACAACATTAATTAATCACCCATTAGAAGACTGCATATCATACAAAGGGTACTTCTGGTTACAATGGGTATGTCCAATCGAATACGTAATCATGAATTAGCATCCAGGCGTCTAGTATTTTTGGCTAGCAAATAACAATCAGCTTGTTTTAAATAGGAATGCAAATGTGGTCGTTTAGAGTCGTGATTCTATTTTTTCTCTCACGACTTTTCATTTTACACCAGGTCATTGGCACACGCAACGATCATCAATTGACCATTTCTCATATAATTACACCGGCAGCACATTCAGCCCACAATGCTAATGACTCATACAGGCGCGCACGTACACACACACACATACACACACAAACAAAAACACACACACACATACTTTCAACCGAATGACATGTAGGCCTACCTAATTAACACGTAGATGCCACAGAGAAGTGTGCAACTATTTAGGTATTAGTTTGCTCAACACCCACCGCCAGACCCGACAGGGAATGGAACCCACGACCTTCTGGTCACGAGTCCAATCCACGAACTCAGCTTCTGAAGCACACATTTTTGTACAGCAGGTTTCAGTTTTTTTCTGGTCGCTGGCAATCATCCATTGAATACCTTTACTGGGTTTCCATGAAAGTTTCATATCTAATCTTATCAAAAGGAATATGTTGCTCAAGGGAGAAGGGGGTCAGGTTACAAAAGTGACTGGTAGAATGAGACTATGGCGTAGTGTCAAATCACCAAAAGTACACGTGTTGTTGTTTTTAATACATAACATCCGAAGCAACAGACTTACCTGGAGAATAAAAAATTTAAACTTTAAATTGAAGATGGTTTGAGTTAGTAAGCTAATAAGTATGAGTGGATATAGAAACTGTCTAGCCGTCAACAGTACCCCAGGTCATAGTGATTTGACTATGACGGCAAGAAAGCACTTAGACGACTAAAGTGCACAATGCACACGGGTGTGGGAATCTCACTTTATTGGTGTCTCTTAATATCGTATTCAGTGCTTTTAGATTTCAGAATAAATGGCTTGTCCGTACCAGCTCGCATAGCTTCACCAACAAAACCTATTGCGTGCTACAACAAATCACGCTCTGAAGTGAGACTGATCAGTACCCGGTAATAATCATGGGCATAAAACGCTATTTATGCCTAATCATGCCCATTGATTGTTTACAGGCGCAGCGGTAAAAGAGTTAAAATTCGAAGGACACCAGAAAGAATTCACATTCATTAAATACTGAACAATTCAAAGGCACCGGCATCATTATATAACAAACAACACAACTCCAACTAATGACATTAGATCGAGCAAGACTTATTTCTACCACCCACTGCCAATGTACAAATTAATATCTATCTAATATGTATTAAATATTCTATGAAATTAGCTTACAGCACTAGGCACATAATCTATAGTGTAGCATTATAGTACAGCTAACAAATAAAACTATACACTATAAATGATATCTAATATTTTACTGGGGACTTGGGGCAATTATTGTTATCCTTCATATAATAACTGAATATACAACACATAAAGTAATGCGCTACATGTATGCAGCATTTATAATTATCAAATGATAAGTATCATTTTGCAAGTAACTACTTATCTACCCAGCAACTACCTGCTCTTTGATCTCACAGGATTCTAAACTTAAAAAATATACAGTGACAATTAAATGCACATACAAATATAGTCCGTTCTTTCGTTTTGTTTTGTCTCGTGTATATTTACTCCACATGGCTGATCACGTGCATACACAAAAATGCTGCTGTGTAAAAAATATGATTGACTTTATATGGTGTAAATGTCTTCTGCGTTTTACATAGCAGCTGCCAATTACGTCATGTCAATTTTACGTAACAATCGTCATCTATAAAATAAGCTATTTTCCCCTGCAGAAGAATAAAAACAACTTTACAAATACTATTAAATGATAAAAATGCTGTGGATAGCAAATAACGGAACAATATAAACTTACGCGTACTGCATATTTTATTGTTTTAATGTAAACACCACGTACAAAAAGTTTTATTAAAAATGGAATAAAATGTGTCAGCCAGGTACGTGCGAAATACAAATTATGGGGTCACAGTTTTTTATGTTGGGTCATCATGATGTAACATACCTCTCTGTTCGTGAGCGATTTTCTTTGCAGAAAAGCAATTTACATTGAAACATCCATAAAACAAGTCCTCATACGGAATATGAACACTTATCATGAAACGTTTATAAAATGATAACAACCATGCATTTCCTGCTGCGTGATTGCCAATCACGTGTTTTTTGCTGACTCATCACCTTGTGTGTCTCACAAAACGAGCCCAGGTCTTTTTGTTCAAGTGTCTCCCCCACCCCCCCCCCCCACCCCCCCATCTTCCCGCCGAATTAAAAACCCACAGCAAACCACACAAAGCAAGAGCAAACGAAATGGAAAATTACAATCGTTGTACGTCACCTGGTCCAGAAGAGACTAACTGTGTCTGTGTGACATTTGTGCTTGGCAAACCAATCCCCGTCCAGTAGGTTGAACACAACATTTCATAAGAAACAACATTTTACGTGTGGGACATGGCCTATCACATCTCTTTTAAGCTAGCGCCGATTTGACCATCGTCGGTTTTCACGGCTTGATCACTCACACTGCCTTAAAGTCCTTGTTCATACCAACTATATATACTGCGTATATAGTCGTGAGCTATAACGATGCGATTTGACTGGTTTTGAGCGTTCTATATAATAATGCACACCGTGTAAGTTGCTTTGCTATGGAGCTTTATAACTCAGGAGAAGTTGTGTTATTATAGATCTGGTTTCAATAGAGGCTCTGCTGTATGTGTGTCTCCTCACAGTTTGCATCATTCATTATTCATGCCCCGCCCCCGTCTGACACCCAGCGGCCTGTCGTCTGCTGTGGCGGTGACTCACGTCCGCCAGTATTGACCGAGTACTCAGAGGACATGCACAGCTCCCGTCAGCCAAGTTTCCCGTCTTGGCTCCTTCTTTTGGAAGAGGCGGGGTGGGAGTATAAGAAAGTGGGATGTGGGGAAAAGGCTGGAAAAAAACCCTGAAAGCGATGAGGAAAAAAGGAAACAAAAAGGATGTTGGAAAATGGGCAAAAAGAGGGATTTTGACCTCTTATAACACCCCTCACCCCCACCCCATATCCTTCCACAATTGTAAGGGGGGGGGGTAGATAATTCATTGTATCAAGAAATCCCTCATTGTTATATATTGGTATAATATACCTAATACACAATCATACATTGTATGGATTCATCACATCTCTCAAGTGTCTTCAATCTACGAGTAAACCGCCGATGTTTTAGTACTTGAACACAACTTGAACACAGGCAGACTATTATATAGTTAGGAATACTACTATTGCAACGTGACATCGTCAAGGCAAAGTAATAAGTAAGTGTTCTTATTTGCCTAGATAATATTGTTCCTATAATGTATACGTTCATAGAAATCATATAAGCAGCTTTCTCATAGGCAGCAGGTTGACGATAAGTAAGGACTGTTACCAATAATTCTGATAAGGAGGTCTATCCTCTCAAGAGTCTATCCTGAGGTATTGCACCGTGATATGGCAATCCTTGTCATGCAGAGAGGTGGTAAGGAGCATTACCATAGTACCCATGCCCTGGTGCTCCATAGGACTGTGCTGCTGGTTCATTATATCCATAAAAGGAAGGGGGTGGAGAAGGATGCCCATAACCTGCTATATGCTGCCCCTCAAGCTTAGAGCTCGAGGTGACCGCGAGTATCGGCTCTCGACAGCTCCGAATGCGTGGCGTCCATACCCATCGTACTCGTATCGCTTTCTGGGGACCGCTAGGACCGTGTCCAGGTCTCCTTGCTGTAGCCGCTATCCACGAGGTGGACGTTGTAGACCTCTCGGTACCTGCCGTAAGACTCACTTCCGTAGGAGTTGGAGTTGGACTTAAGAGCGACGGGAGGACAGTACTGGATGAACGCGCGTCCATTTGTTGTTGTAGTACATGCTATTGTTACAGCACTTTTCCTAGAAAGGGCTGTGCTGCTTGAGACCTCCATGTCCGCCCACCTGTATCATCATTAATGTTTGTATTTATTACTCTAAGTAATGGTTTGATATAAACTATTAGTCATATTAATAGCAACTTTTAATATAGATCACTGTTGTGACCCAGTTTATATTCTGCCAGTTACGGTAATGGTCACGGATTTTTGAAAATCTTTTCTTCTATATAATTTGAGGCATTCAAATTCGATAGCCCTATTATAGTATTTCTGTAACCATTTAAAAGCTCAAGTACTATGCCTATTTATTTCAATTCCAGCTAATTTGAAACATTAACAAGCAGAATGATCAACACAATGGACGGAGGGCAAACAGGGGGCAGCCCTGCCAGCAGAAGGATCGCCATGATGCACTCCTACTCAGGACGCTCATGTATGACGCCAATAGGGCACTTTCTAAAAACCTGAATCTGCCATTGACGCCTATTGTGAGGTGACCACCAATATGCCTCGGAGGCAATTGGACATGTGTGTCCTGCTTATATTTTATTGGAATATATTCTGCGGCCGATCGTCTGGTCATCAGATAATCCCTGGGTGTGGGCTATTGATCAATTGGACTATGTGATGAGTGATGAGTGACCGGGTGTTAAAGATTACAGTAGAACCTCGCTATAAGAGGCATTGGTGATAGTGGGGGTAAAGTGTTCACATTATCAGAGTGTGTTCAATTAGTGAGCTGTCTCAGTTTTAGAGAAACAGTTTACTAACGCTGTATAACAAACACAACTATAAGATATAGTTCTAAGCTTGAGGTTTCCCTTTGAGTGAGGTGTCCCCGTAGAGTGGTTTCATTGTATCAATGGTGTTGCTTTCAAGGTGTGTGTGTGTGTACATATAAGTGGTGGTCATAGTCTATAATTGGTGTTATGTTTTCACAAATATCCTCTAATGAGGGTGTTGTTATTGGTTCGGGAATCCTTGATAAAAGTACTTCTAATGTTATGAGACTCACATGAAAAACACTTTTTTCAAGTTACAGAACTTCTTTGTTATTATTTTTCATATTGCACAGTAATATTTTCAAAGGTTCTTAATTGATAGTGTTAACCGGGGTTCCGCAACACACTATTTGGGCCTTGACCATAACACGTGAAATATGTATGGCTTTAGTACGCCCTTACAACATAAACCATTTCTTGGAGATCATGGTCATGCAATGTCTTCTTTCTCAACTCCCTTGGGGAGCAAATTTTGTTTTTGCTCTTATAGGGTTAATCACTCCCACGATAGTTCAACCGTCTGGCCTCTACTTTCCTAATATGCTGGTGCATGGCAGCATGGATGAGTTTCCTCAACACTTCGGTGGCAGAGCTCTCTCACACAGAATCATTCCATGCCCACGTGTTTGAATTTTAGCTTTATGATATTTGAGTCCGCTACTATTGTTTACCTACATGCATTTCGCACTCGTGTGTCATGTGGTCTGGGATCTCATCACTACTAACATTCAATTTCATTTCATTTTCTGGTGAACACAATTCTTGCATTTGTATAGAAGACCTTTCAGCTGATTTGTTTGAATATAATGCAACAGAAAACGCTTGTGACCTCAGCTGTGTATTCAATAATTGATTACTGAAACATCTGCAAACAGACAAAGGTGAGAATGAATATAGCCTGATTGAATACAATAAAATTCACTATTTCATACAGTAGGTCCTCTCTATCAGGATCATTATCCACCGGAGAAGTGGTCTCAATAGAAAGGTAGTCTCTTTATGAAGGCTCTTGATGACGTCGTTATTGAACGCTTGGAACAATGAGAAAGATCCATGTAAAGGTGGATTATTAACAGAGATTATATTAATTATCTGGATGTGTTACTGGAGTTCCCATGATTTTCATTAATGCCGTATGAATCCAGGAGTTTCACAGTTCTTTGTTTCACCAACAGTTATTGCATTTTGTTTTCAAAATCACAATGCCAGCAAGGTGAAACTTGCCACCTTTTGTGAGTTAGTTTGAACTAACTTCCCCAGGTGATGGATTTTTGAGAATTGTGTTGATATGTTTCGTTATTGTTCTTGATTAAAACAATTATCATTTTTACTGTATATACTGCCACTTTTGTAAAATTATTTTTGTTAGTAATAACAATTTGATGATGTTGATATCAAAATACTTATAAATTTGAATAAGAAATTGACGACATCAATAAAAATTATGTTTTAGATAATAGAAATTAATTTATTTCAGAGCATAAAGGAACATATAAACATAAAACCCCTGTGGATACCAGTTGAACAATTCTAAAACTTAGCTTTTGTACAATGTAATGTAATACGAAAAAGTAAAATTGTACTTGAAAACCTCATAGTTT
>CM032668.1:3065551-3193144 GCA_019095985.1 Streblospio benedicti
GTCTCGATCACTTGCAGAAACAAGCCTAAGAAAGGTTTTCTCCTACTAGTTATGGTCAGTTATCTATTCTACCATTGTGTAATTACATGCATTTAGACTAACATTTCCAAATTTAAGTTTAAAAAAATACTGAGGCTGGTTCTAGGCAATTCCTATTCATATTGATACAAATTTGATTACATGGCACTGGAAATGTCAAACACACCATTATGAATCATGACAATTATATGTCATTATTTTTTGTATGAGTATTCATTACTATTAAAATGACTGTTTCTTTCCTTCTTTTATTTCTTACTTTTTTAACGTAAAATAAAAACTTATAATAGTAGGGATCCGAATAAACAGCTTAGGCGTGCACATTTTGAACCAGCTTTAATAATCATAAGGGTATGATTATTAGGGTCCACCATTGTTACCATTTCTTACAAATTCATGACAACATAACTAATAACTAGAGTATCAGGTAATTTTGAATAGGGGTGATAGCAATGTCTTGTTTATACAGCAATCACAGAGCATGATAACCCAAGAAATTGTGTGAAAACGTATGATTACCAATCTCTAAACAGGGCTACAGGTATGCCGGCCTGCAGTATTCCAGTCAATGCTTCTGCGGAGACACCTATGGGAAGCACGGGTTGTCTACATCATGCACCATGCCTTGTTCGGGCGATAGCGGGCAGATGTGCGGCGGTTTTTATGCCAACAGCTTGTTCAGCACTGGGCTAGGTTAGTAGAGTTATGATTGAAAGAAATATTGCGATTTTCACATGTATTTGCCATGTAATCTTGTAACTGGTAACTAGTAATAATTCCTTATTGGATGAATCGTCAGCAAAATATTATTGTCCTATCACCAATTTTATCTGTGCTCGGGCTCGCCGTGATACGCCCCAAGAACTTGCCCAATAAAATAATCAATGTTACACAACGAACCCGGTTTTGTATTTATCAGTCTTTTCTAAACAATTACAATACTGTTTAAAAGATAAACTGGCATATATTCAACACATTTAACAAGATAATTTATCAGTAAATTACAAAATGCAATAATATGTAGTAATACACAGCATAATCATAATAGAACACGGCTAGACATATAGGCGCCTATGGTCGGACTTCTGCAATACAATTACGTCTGCCGTATGACTGATACGCACGCTGTTCTGTGCAATCTCTTTGATGTTCATAGATTTTCGAGCTTTTCTTAGTAGTTTAATAAAATCAATAACTTTTTCTTAGAAGAAGCAGGTGTGCTATAGTCATGAACATATTTGAAGTGGGTCAAAACTAGTCCCGTTGACAACTAACCATATACGGATTCCGTATATGGACAGTCCTGATACAAGATATTTTTACACGGCAGTTCTGGAGGTCGATATCGACTGGAAATACATGCAAAAGACTGAGAAAATGTATTATTGGGGCTCCGAATGGGGCTTCTCTAAAGTTTTAAAAGTTTATCAGTTGCTACTTCTTTTAGTGCATTATGTCAGAAACTCAGAGTTTCTGAAGAGGACATTTTATTGTCGAAACGTTAAACTGCATAATCTTAGAAATTTTAGAATAAAATATTTAGGACTCTGGATTGGATAATAAAGCGGGCATAAAGAACTGTATATTGATATTAAATAAGTATGGGAGGACCTACTGTAGCTCAAATATTAAACCTTGCAAACATGATTCCATAATCAAATGGATGAAATAGATTTGCAAAAGAATGTAAAATTTCTTTATAATAGATACATACATGTATATAAAAACATGTGTGAAGAAAGTGGGCCAGAGATACACAATGCGTCCTGCATAGGTTACAACGTGCCCGACGCGAATTCAGTGATGTGTGGTGTATAGAGCCTGCGAGGCTAGTTAGGCTATTTATCATCAGTCTTTTGCATGTATTTTCAGTTGATATCGACCTCCAGAACTGCCGTATAAAAATATGTTGTATCAGGGCTGTCCATATACGGATTCCGTATATGATTAGTTGTCAACCGGACTTCTTTTGCCCCACTTCAAATATGTTCAATAATCTAGCACACCTGCTACTTCTAGGAAAACCTCCAAAATCAATGAACATCAAAGATATCGCACGGTACAGCGTGCGTAGCTGTCATACGGCTGACGTAATTGTAGTGCAGAAGTCCAACCATTGGCGTCTATATGTCCCTATATTAAATGAGTAGTGAAATGGGGACATTAGCACAGTGCATGCCTGTTTTGATATCGTCCAATTGAGCTAGTGCTGTGTGACGGCATGCCAACACGTGTCTTGTCACAAGCAGCAGAAGAACTTGCAGAGCCCTTCACCCACCTGCTCCGGCTTTCCCTTGATATAGGGCAACATGGACTATCATGTGGCATTTGACTCTGTTCAACACCGTCGCCTGGCAAAAATACACGCTTTTGGGATTAGAGGCTGAAGTGGCTGAAAAATGTCCTCACAGTCAGACAACAAGTCCTGATGAAGAAAACCTTTGTCCATTTGTGCAAGAGTCTGGCGAGACCCATCCTGGAATATGCCCCTTCGTCTGGCAACCACACCTAAAAATACTGTGCAGTGATATAGAAACATTTAAGAGCAGACTTGATGACCACTGGAAAAACTTATCCTCCCTCCATGCACCAGAATGTCAGAATATGTAAATACATAGCTTAGCAACGCATGTCGCAAAGTGAAGTACCTTTTTTTCTACCCCTGGAACGATGAAAAGACCTACACATATTCCCTACCATTGAGACTAGTCAAGGTCAAGTCAAGTCATATAACACAGGATCATTAACATTCCCAGTTGGAATGACAGAAGTTTCTGTTCTCTCAATGGCCAAAGGGTCTAACGTACCTGCCTTATGCAATATAGTCTTTGTGAAGAATCCTGTTAAACACATACTAATTAAAAGAAACGTGGCATCAATAGCAGCCATCTTGGATTTGAAGGTCAAGATAAGGTCAAATCGTTAAAATGATGCTGAAACGGAATCAGTGCCCCCTCTTGAACCCTAAGGCCCAGGTATTACACATCGATGTAGGTTAAAAAAAAGTAAACTACATGTCATAATTGGCAGCCATCTTAGATTTAAATGATGCTGAAAATAGAATCAGTGACCCCTCTAAACTCTAAAGCCCAGGTATTACATACACATCGATGTGGGTTCAAAAATAAAAAATGTAAACTACATAATGTAAGTGGCAGCCATCTTCGATTTGAAGGTCAAGATAAGCTCAAATCATTAAAATGATGCTGAAAATGAACTCAGTGACCCCTGTAAACCCTCAAGCCCAGGTATTACACATCGGTGTAGGTTCAAAAATAAACAACTACATAGAGTGAGAGGCCGCTATCTTGATTTTGAAGGTCAAGATAAGGTCAAAACATTAAAATGATACTGGAAATGGAATATCAGTTACCCTGTTAACCCCAAATGCCATATATTGCACATCAATTTAGCTTTAAAAAAAAAAAAAAAAAAAAAAAAAAAAAAAAACATAATTATTACAATATGCCCAGCGGCCCTTTTGAAAAACGTTTAAAACCCCTATTTTGGATTGGGTGATTTTGGTAGGCTTTTTTCTGGGATAGAGGGGCATCATATCTATTGAATAAAATAAAATCATATAACAATTTCTTGCAATTTTTCCAAAAATTGGGGTGTATTTCACCTAGAATGACTACTAATACTCATACTGCTAGGGATGAGGTACAGGAGCCTCATTAGGTGATTGAAGACAGATGCAATATTGGTGACCGGGCTCGTGCTCAATTATTATTATTTACTGCACGCTACAACACCACCACACCACGGCACTAGTCTAAACTAGACTAGTACCGTCACATTTTCTATAGTGAGGGTGTGAGGGTAAATCAGACGTCAGCATGCTCAATTTCACGATTGACACTCTAATCTCGTTGTCAAATCCTACAGTATCCATTAGTCTGTTTTGCAGGTGATACAATATGGATCTGTAATTGTGCATTCAATAATAGTAGCAAAGTTGTAAATGGACCATAATTGCCCTGTGGAAAGAACAGTTTAATTGGCAGATTGCCCTCAATCAAATCACTTTGGTGTCGCCTCAAACCTCATAGTTGTGTAAGGTTTGAATGAAATCGCTTCATCGGTTTGCCCTCTAGCTTGTCCACGGCCAAACATAAATATATACATACATAGTTACAAACGAACGACACACAATGCTTTGCTTCAGCAACTGAGCGGAAGCAACGCACTGAGGGTACAATCCACCACTAAAGACATATTCATCCACGAATAACACCAACAAAAATTCGAACAGAATGCATGAACTAGTGTTCTCCTATAAAACAAGCATATAAACTTCATATTATCCATCCAACTTGATGAAGGAAAACGTAATATTTTATCAAATCTTAATCTTGAAATTTTCTAATGTGTTTTTCCCAAGAAGAATATAATTGTAATCTTGAAATTGTTCGATTTCTACTCAGCTATTATGTAACTTCATTGTCATGAATTTCATCTACAAATTTTCATCAAGTAAACCATGTTTTTTCCTTTCTTTTTTCCATAGATTTGGGGCCGTAGATTGGAAATAATGGCGACCCCCGGATCGCTGCAGCCAACACCAGCATGGAAGATAACTGCAATGTTTAAATTCTGATGGGTGTGAATATTGTGTTTAGAAGTCCCAAACCTCTTGTAAACCTTTAGGAATGTCATTATTAGAATTTAGAAAATACCTTTCTGCATAAATTAATTTTGATGTATCTGTATATGAAAGTTAAAATATATATTGAACTTGCAATTCATTATCTCTTGTTATCATTTTTTTAACAATCTGGTGTAGTGTTTAATAAACAAACTCATTTATGATATTGCAAGAAATCATTGTTCTTGCTTACACCTAAGAATGGAAGTCATTTACCTGTTAATATAAAAAATTGAGTATGGAAGATTCGAACTAATTTCTGAACATTTATAAGAACAATCATCACAAGCTATAAACACAAATACAATGAAAACTATCTTAAATTCATGCAGAATAAGTCTATATTTCTCTCACCCACCCCTCAATCAAACAACATCAAAACATTGAATTGAGAGGATTTTTAACAGGACATGTCACCTGTATAAGTAAGGTTCATATACAAATAAACATGCGCATATATCCGTAACTGTGTTGCATCAATCCTTCAAGTAACAACACAAATACTGCCATTCACATTTATATCCAGATATAGAGTCAAACGGGGTGTTGGACGGGATAACAAGAGGCTGGAAGTTAAACTTGTCGATCATGCCGATCATGCCGTGTGTCCTCCAAGTCTTGGCCCTGATTCGTCCGGGACAGATTAGAATAATAATCTGGAAAAATATGAATGGAGAACATCAATTTTGTGCATATCACTACTTCCGTTTGATTGTACTATTTCTAATGGTTCACATCTTTTACAAAACATAGTATAGGCACAACTTTTATAACTTCCATACACAAACATCACCAGACATCATTTCCCACTGGGTTTGTATTATTTTAGTACTATCCTCTTTGCCATTACCAGCTACACGTTGACGTTGTGTCTCCTGTGGATTCGAATGACACAGACATTGTCATTCAAATCCATCTCTTGAACAGTTCTCTCTTTCACATCTACTGTAACCTATCTATATTCTTTTTCATCTTCTCTTCCTTTCTCTCCCTCAAATTATCTGCAGGATCCACATTTCGTCTGAAATATATTAAGTCCACAATGAGGTTTGTTTTGAAACGATACTGCAAGAGAACCTCCAAATTCCATTGAGAACGCCTCTATAATAAGACCACTTTTCACGGTTCCCTTCATAAAGTACCAAAATGATCCTCTGTATAGAGACCACTTCTTTATTGAGACCATCTAACACTGGTCCGAAGTGTGGTCCTAATAGAGAGGGCCCCCAGAGAGGTTCTAATGTAGTTGGAAATTTATGGGATTGGAATTTCGTAAAAGAAGTCAATTGTTTTCCTCAACAAAAGACCCACTCCGCCATACGTATAATGCATTAATAGAATATAAAGATTTGCAGAAAATGCTACTTTTTAGGAAGTTGTGGTAAAAACATCAAAATTGTGCATTTTTAGCATAAAGGGCAATAAATAACGATTGATAAAATCAATTTTACTCTAAAATCCTGTATGTTCACGGCGTTTTAAAGTTTTTAGTTGGTTTTAACATCAATATACGCACATGTACGTGGACAAACATCATCTTGAACTTTAACTGGGTATATCTATTTTCTTACATGCCCCATCCCATCAGATATCATGTCACAATAATACTGGACTTGACATATTGTCTAAGTCAGTTAAGGGTGGTGTATAACCAACATTTCTTATACTTATATCGAAGGCACTAATCAAAAATCAATTTCAAAAGGTGGCTAACTGCTTATATTCAAGGTTGCAAAATGAAAGGGTTTTACAGTAATCACAAATATTCGGCCATAAATGTGATGCAGTACATAATATTCTCACTGGTAACATAATACGTTCACATAGCTTAATTCGGTTACAATATGAAACATTGTATCTGCTACATTATATTAAGTACAAAAAATCTGAGGGTTGTGCGTGTTCTGGATCGTATGAGAGATTTATGTCACATTTTATTTCGAAAAACATTGTAATTCTTTCATATTTTGATAAACAAGTGATACACAGTTTTGTTATAAAAAATCTTTCTTCTTTTGTTATATAAAATCTTTCTTCGTAAGATAATCCTACAATGGAACATTTAAGAGAGGGTTATATAGCATTGATGAGAATCCATTCACCAACATAGGTTCTATCACATTTCACACACTTAAATATAGGCAATTCACAATTCATGCTCACGATTTAGGGCAAATCACCAACCACATGTTTACTATAAGTGTGCTTCCGTGGCATAATGCAGTAATAAACAAGTTAAAGCGTTTGTTTGCAACACATGGCTGTCCTCGTGCCTTAACTACAGATAACGGCCATCAATTGTTAACTGCGGAGAATTTCAATAGTTTGTCCACGCACCGGATTTTCAACATGTTACAAGTAGTCCTGAATATCACGCTCAAGATTTAGGGCAAGTCATCAATCACAGCCTTTGTAATGAGCAGATCACCAGTTACCAATAATAGGTTCTATCACATTTCACACACTTAAATATAGTGTCATAAAAATGAAGGGGGGCAGGCTGTTTGACTTTACCTGAAATATTCATTTTCAATTTGTTCGGACACACATTACTTTTTTTTTACATCACAACTTTATTCTATTTCACTAGCAGTAAAATGTTTATTACGAAAATTTTGCAAAGTAAAATATGCATTTTGAAAAATGTTTTAGCCAAAGTCAAACAACCTGCCACCCTCTCATATAATCAACTTGTCCAGCCACCATTGAGTGGGGTAGGCAGTTTTTCAAAATGAATATTTTACTTCTGAAAATTTTCAAAATAAATGTTTTACAGCTAGTGAAGTAAGATAAAGTTATTATGTAAAACGGTAAAAAAACAATGTTTGTTCCACAAAGTTGAAAATAGCTATTTTAGCCGAAGTCAAACGACCTAACCCCCTCTCAGATAATTAACTCGTCCTATGAAGAGGATCATAACAAACCTCACATGATTTTTGTGACCAATCGGCACGCTTCATAAGACCAACATTTCTTTCCTAAACCACCAGTCACCAATACATTTCATTGTCTTTCACCAATCACAAAAAATTGTAATTGAAAAGGTTGCATCACATTTTTGGTCTTTTTTGTCTTTGCTATCTAGTGTTTATTACCAATAGTGTCTGATGGATTGTATTGATCTAAGGATGTAATAAACTATCGTATTTCGTAATTTCGTAAGACGAGTTGTAAATATTGTAGTAAAAGTGGGCGGAGTCTAATTACTACGCTGACCATATTTGGGGGATGTGAGATGAGATATATCTCATTGTAAAGCATTCATAAATACACCCTGGAGTGTGAGAATAGTTATTATACCATGAACATGGACTTTGACGGCTGTGTGAATGGGAAAGCCGTGAAAACCACGATGTGAAATCCAGGGTCTATGCAAATCTGTCTATTTATTTAGGTTATGATATATACATTAGAGCAGGAGCTGAGTCTGAAAAAGCCACATAAACGTTAAATAAGGTTTGATGATTGTTTCTTATGTAGAATTTCCTGTAGAATACAGAAATCCATTTCTTAAGCGCAGCCCAAATTCCAATTTTTTTTTAAAGAAGTATGTTTTTGATTAGCACCCTTATATTACAGATGCGATAGTTGAAAAACGGGTATATCCAACTTACTCTTACTATATGGTTTTCTCGACATGTTTAGAATGATAACATTTGTCATATTCCAATTTATATACATTGATACCATTAGATATGCAAGTAAACAAGAAAAAACTGATGTATATATTATGGACATCTATTCTCATAAGAAAGGGTGGGCATCTCTCTTTGACCCGTGAAAAAAAGATAATAGATTTTTGTGAGCTAAACCTGAAAACAACATGGTCATATTTGTGCTTTTTGAAAAGCAAATTACTTCACCAATAAGATGAAGCTTAATAGAAGACTACGCTACAATCGATGTAAAAGGGTTCACCCAATGTTGGGATTAGCTTTTAGGATCCTACTAGATCTAAAAAAATCTAAACATCTAAAATTTCAAATGATACGATTGGAGCTTAACTCAGAGAAATATCCTTTGCATGCCCTGGGTCCAGGAAGAGTACTCATCCAAGAGTTAATGGAGAGTTAATTGAAGCCACTGAATCGGTTAGTAAACGTGCGTTTATTAAGTTGGCAATTTGACATGATTTGTCATAATCATTTTCACATTTCAAACACGCGTTCGGCACATTATTCATATTGCATTACCTACTAAAATTGCACTATGTCCAGGGGTGGTGCAAGGCATCCAATGATTAGGACACAGATATATCATCTCTCACGCCTCGTTCTTTGGCCCTCCATTTTTCTAGTATATGCTAGCATTTGAGACAGTCACATTTTAACAACAATTTTGTTTGACAGCTGATCTTTTGATGACATTTACTGGTCACATGCATTTGACGGGAAAATGGCACCAATTCATTACCGCTGGTGACTGCCGCCTTCAAGTGGTTTCAATAGAGAGATGGTCTCAATATAGAGGTGGTCTCAATAGAGAGGTGGTCTCAATAGAGAGGTCGTCTCAATAGAGAGGTCGTCTCATGTAGAGCTTCAGTTGGCCTTATTTATATAGCGGGTTAGGACCCCTCAAACATAACTGTTTACGCCCTCACCTATTTTTGCTGCCGACTTAGATCACGATTATAGATGCCACTGGCACAATGACGTGTACACTGGGTTTGCGCTCATGAAAACAAGGACTCAACCACTCGCATTCCAGTTATGATGGCACGATGGTGCCTGCGTTCGCTTTGCGACCATACGCATGGTTTCTACGCGACTTTTAGATTGTACCTTGGCTTCTGAACATGTTCAAACACCAAGGTACTATCTCTTTACTTCGACTACAGACGACTGAGTTGAGACGATTTCTTGAATATGCATGATTTCTATGTGTTTATTTCTTATTTTGTCCCTTCAGCAATTTAAAGATGATAAATGCCAGAAAAGGAAAGAAGAATATTGCAAGAGCATCTCTCTGTACTATTTCCCAGTAAGTAGCACTTACGCTCAGATTTGAAGAATTATAATCGTATCAACTTTCAGTGGCTAAAACTTGTTTGAGCTTAAAGTTACCAAAGGTACCTGATTAAATTTGTTAAAATGCGCAATCTAAATAAAATGCTTTAGAAAAAGTTCAACTACAAAACAAAATCGACGTGTGAATATTTTTAAAGAATCAATCAATGTTTTGAAATTCATTAGTTCAAACTAGGCATGCGTTTGTATAATAAAAGGAAAAAATGATAAACTAGCGTTTCGTTTCTCTCTCTCTCACCCCTATTTAACGGTTCACACTTTTCTCAGTAATACAGACAATCTTTTAAAACTTTACACTTTTTATTCGTAATATATACACTTCATCTTTAAAAAACTTCACGCATTCCAGTAATAGAACTTGAAGCTCCCATTGAATTCATAACTGATGTTTGTTGATTCTTTTTCTTATTAAAAGTGTAGGGGGGCTGGCACAGAAGAACCTTAAAAACCCCTTTTTTTTTTTTTTTTTTTCACCCAATAAAGGTGTAGGGGGGCTGGCACAGAAGAACCTTAAAAAAACCTGTGCCAGCCCCCCAGGTTCTATATACTACACATGTTTAGAATGATAACATTTGTCATATTCAATTTATATACATTGATACCATTAGATATGCAAGTAAACAAGAAAAAAACTGATGTATATATTATGGACATCCATTCTCATAAGAAAGGGTGGGCATCTCTCTTTGACCCGTGAAAAAAAAGATAATAGATTTTTGTGAGCTAAACCTGAAAAACAACATGGTCATATTTGTGCTTTTTGAAAAGCAAATTACTTCACCAATAAGATGAAGCTTAATAGAAGACTACGCTACAATCGATGTAAAGGGTTCACCCAATGTTGGGATTAGCTTTTAGATCCTACTAGATCTAAAAAAAATCTAAACATCTAAAATTTCAAATGATACGATTGGAGCTTAACTCAGAGAAATATCCTTTGCATGCCCTGGGTCCAGGAAGAGTACTCATCCAAGAGTTAATGGAGAGTTAATTGAAGCCACTGAATCGGTTAGTAAACGTGCGTTTATTAAGTTGGCAATTTGACATGATTTGTCATAATCATTTTCACATTTCAAACACGCGTTCGGCACATTATTCATATTGCATTACCTACTAAAATTGCACTATGTCCAGGGGTGGTGCAAGGCATCCAATGATTAGGACACAGATATATCATCTCTCACGCCTCGTTCTTTGGCCCTCCATTTTTCTAGTATATGCTAGCATTTGAGACAGTCACATTTTAACAACAATTTTGTTTGACAGCTGATCTTTGATGACATTTACTGGTCACATGCATTTGACGGGAAAACTAAGCACCAATTCATTACCGCTGGTGACTGCCGCCTTCAAGTGGTTTCAATAGAGAGATGGTCTCAATATAGAGGTGGTCTCAATAGAGAGGTGGTCTCAATAGAGAGGTCGTCTCAATAGAGAGGTCGTCTCATGTAGAGCTTCAGTTGGCCTTATTTATATAGCGGGTTAGGACCCCTCAAACATAACTGTTTACGCCCTCACCTATTTTTGCTGCCGACTTAGATCACGATTATAGATGCCACTGGCACAATGACGTGTACACTGGGTTTGCGCTCATGAAAACAAGGACTCAACCACTCGCATTCCAGTTATGATGGCACGATGGTGCCTGCGTTCGCTTTGCGACCATACGCATGGTTTCTACGCGACTTTTAGATTGTACCTTGGCTTCTGAACATGTTCAAACACCAAGGTACTATCTCTTTACTTCGACTACAGACGACTGAGTTGAGACGATTTCTTGAATATGCATGATTTCTATGTGTTTATTTCTTATTTTGTCCCTTCAGCAATTTAAAGATGATAAATGCCAGAAAAGGAAAGAAGAATATTGCAAGAGCATCTCTCTGTACTATTTCCCAGTAAGTAGCACTTACGCTCAGATTTGAAGAATTATAATCGTATCAACTTTCAGTGGCTAAAACTTGTTTGAGCTTAAAGTTACCAAAGGTACCTGATTAAATTTGTTAAAATGCGCAATCTAAATAAAATGCTTTAGAAAAAAGTTCAACTACAAAACAAAATCGACGTGTGAATATTTTTAAAGAATCAATCAATGTTTTGAAATTCATTAGTTCAAACTAGGCATAGAGGTTACAATGTGACGTAAAACTGTTCTTAGTCAGCACTACGGCTCATGATGCCACTTTAATGATTTCACATTGACTTTGCTTGACCAAGTGGATGATCCGCCTAACTTTCTATTATGAGGACTCCCCGAGGCTAATCAGGCCCTGCTGTCCCGGGACCTCAGTACAAGCGGGACTCGTGAACCCTAAAACAATGCTGCAGACGGCAATGCTGTACGGGGTCATCACTTCGTGCATGCAGAGGGCGTGAGGATGACCACCGCGTACTGACCACGACGACCGTGTGCAACAAGGTGAAGATTGGTCATGATTGTTGTACCGCCCTTACAAGTTGATTGATTTTTTTCTCTAAGAATAATAAGCAATAGTATTGCTATAATGGAAGACGATAATTATGCAATTTTTATACACACAGGACCCAGCCTGTGAAGGCTACAACTTTGCGAGCCCGATGTCGTCTGGCTGTGAGCTGTTGTCCCGGTGCCCGACTGTCCCTCGGCCGACCTTCCCAGCCAGCCCGGCGCCTGGAACCTTTACACCATCCCCGTCACCGCTTGCTTAGTACCTTAATAAACACCACACGAAGACCTCCCTCATATTTCACTGATAGTGTCATTTTTGTGGTGGTGTTTTTTTTCACCTTTGCGAGCTTTTGTGAGTATGAAACCCACGACATCCATTTGGTGCACTACTTATCCCGAAAATCTGACACTGCCCATGGCAACTAACATAGTCGTGATATGAAACTGGAAGAAGTCCTAACTTGCGGGCTAGTTTTTAAATATTCAGATAAGTATGACAACGCTTACCGGGTATATGCAGATGCTATGAAAGAAATAAATTGGACCAACATATTTCTACTAATGACCATTGATTTGTGCGATTTGTTTTGCTATATTTTGAGTCTACTACCAGTATTGTAAAATTAATCATGGTATGGAATGAGACGGATTCATGGTGAGTGGTAAAAAAAATTATGAGTAGGGGAGGCCGGGGCAGATTGGGACATTTTTTACAGTATAGCGAGGAGGGAATATCCTGATATTCACAACAATTGTGCACTTGGTGACAAGTTATTGAAATTTGGCACAGTGATTAATATGGGTATAAGGTTTCCAAAATCAACTGGAAACAAGTTGTGACGCCACTGCATACGCCCCAGTGTGTGGAATTAAAAATGGCCACCATAAACAATAATGAATTACAAGGAGTTAGTTTTATCTGTGTTAAACTCATGTGTAATACCATTTTAATGATGTTTTGTGAGCTGAGAAGTCCATTTTCCGATGTCATAGTTATGTTTTAAGGTCATTTTAAGGTCAACTTTCAAATTTCAAGTTAAATTTATGCACTGAAAATCAATAGAAATTAGTGTCTTAAGTTAACATACATTAACACATGGTAGTCTATGCTAGTTGCGTCACTTCAGCTCAGCTGCTGAAGCAAGCAATGTGTTTCGTTCGTTTGTAACTAACTAACTAACTATGTAACTAACTATGTATGTTTGTATGTATGTCTCCGGACAAGCTAGCGGGCTTACCGATGAACCGATTTCGTTCAAACTTTACACAACTATGAGGTATGAGGCGACACCGAAGTGATTCGATTTTGGGCAATCTGCCAATTAAACTGTGCTCTCTAGAAGCCCATTCATGACATTCTTACTGATATTCAATGCAATTAAGCCAACAAGAAAAATCTATATTCCCTAGCAGCAAATATTGATTATTGGGTTTGAAACTGATATTGATTATTGTGTTAATGTTAATGTATAACTGTACTGCTGTTGGTGGCACTTTAAAAGTTTATAATTTTGATAATTTCTAATAAAATATAATATTATGAAATTTGATTTTTATTTTGGAATTTTGTATTAATTTCGAAGCCTCAGCTTCCTTTTCAACTAATGTAGTATCCATGTCTAATTTACAGAGCAAGTACATTACAGAAAGAAATCAATAGTTCATATCACAAGTACATTACAGAAAGAAATCAATAGTTCATATCACACTGTTCACACTAAACGTTGCTCTTGGTACTGCAGCTTTTCTCCATTCACTCTTCCTGTTCATGGTCTTTTTTGTTTGGTATATTCTTACTGCTTTGTTGATTTGTCGAGTTAGAGGTTATGTATAGTATCCAGTGGCTCTCATTGTGAATGGAATTTGTTCTCTATCATGATGGGATATACAGTGTTCCCAAAGGACGGACTCTTGGTCCCTCCTATTCAGGCTTTTGAGATGTTCCTCACCTCTGCTGTACATGGTTCTACTGGTCTCCCCATGGTACTCCGCTTTGCACACGCCACATTCGATTACATATCCAACATTCCTTCTTTGACATCGCCCCCCCCCCCCTTGTCTCCTTTACATGGGAAGCATGTTTCCCTAAAACATTTGCCTTGCCATGGGTTGGACTTTGATAATTGTGACCGTAGTGTTGTTGTGCGAGTAACCACGAGAATATTCCATGCTAGAACTGATTTATTGCGCCTGCGCGGGCGGGTATGACGTAGTACACACAAACATGACACACTTAAGGTGGCGTTGTACAAACTTAAGGTAAACGTATATTACATCCTCTTTCTTTAAAGATTTAGATATGATACTCATACTTGTAGCATCAGAGAAATGGCTATGACTAAACAGTTCTACTTTAACAACAGGTAATACTGGTTATGCAAACACTATGAAAATACACGACAAATCACAAATATTTAGACTTGAGATACGCTTAATCTAATACAAATTATGGTATTTAAAACAATGAGAGTACAATTTTATGTGACTTAGAAGTAGATGACTTAGTTTCGGATGTGTCAAATGTTTACGTCAAGTGAGCCCGTTATGTAAAGTACTGGGATGCGCATTAGTTGTCCAACAAATTCAGTTCATACTAAGTGGCGTAATCTTTCAACCACGCTGGGGCCTTCCTTTGTCTGGTTGGTCTGCTGGATGTCAATGCAGTTGTACTAGCAGGCGACGGTGGTTTAGTCGGCAACGGTGGTTTAGTCGGCGACGGTGGTCCCGGTCTTGTTTGTGTTTCAGGTGTGAACACTGGTTCTGGCGTCCTCACATGTGACGGTGGTTGTGGTCTCATTTGAGTTTCAGGTGCGAACACTGGTTCTGGTGTCCTGACAATGTGTGGTCTTTCTCCAGTGACCAGGAGATCTCTTCTGTTTCGCCTGTAAAGACGGCCTTGTTCCCCTTCTTTTATTATGTGTGAGTTGGGTGTCTTGTCTGGTCTGATGTACTCGGCTGGTTTCCATCCGCGGGGTGTTCTGACTCTCAGTCCTTTCTCCTCTTCAATCGGTGTGAGTTGCTGCGCGCCCCTATCGTAGTACAGCTTTTGTCGTCTTCGGTATCCCATCATCTTGTCGTGGACTTGGTTCGCTTCCGGAGCTGTAGGTTTCAGTTTGCTATCTGCAATGGGAAGGCTTGTCTGAGCGCGTCTACCATGCAATCTTTGCATTGGTGATCCCATTGTCTCATCACGTGGGGTGTTTCTTAGGTCTAGGAGAGCTAGAAAGAAATCATCTCCTGACAATTTGCACTTCGTCATCAAGTCTTTCACTTGTCGTACAGCTTCTTCGGCTAGGCCATTGGACTGGGGAAATGTCGGTGACGAGGTGATGTGATTTATGTTGTAAGCCTCAGTGAAGCCCTTGAACTCCTCACTGATGTATTGTGGTCCGTTGTCACTCATCAACGTTTCCATGATACCATACCGGGCTATCATAGTTTTGATGTTTCTTATGACGGTTACAGACCTAGTGTCTTGGTTCAGAGGAGCAACTTCTATATAGTTTGAGTAGTAGTCCACCAACAGGATGTAGTTCTTTCCGTCATGCTCGAAGAGGTCGGTCCCAACTTTGTTCCATGGAAGAGCCGGTATGGGATGGATCGTCATGGGTTCCTTTTGCTGTTTTGCTCGATGTTCCAGCCATGCGGGACACTTGCTTGCCATTTCTTCAATTTGTCCATTGAGACCTGGCCAGTAGACCATGTCTCGAGCCCGCTGTTTCGTCTTGACCATGCCTAAATGAGCTTGGTGTAGGATTCTGAGTATTCTATCTCTCATCTGTGGTGGTATGACAATCCTCTCTCCTTTGAATATGATTCCGTTATATGTACTGAGCTCATCTCTAACGTTCCAGTACGGGGTCAATTTTAGCGGTAGATCTTGCTTGTTTGCCGGCCATCCATTGAATATAACGGCTTTTAGTGCTAACATCTCATCATTCTCTCTCGTGGCATCTTCAATTTGCTGGTGCCACTTGTAGGCTAGCGTATCTACCTTGCATACCATCAGATCTTCATCCATCATTACATCATTGGTCTCACCGGGAATCGGGAGCCTGCTGAGGCAGTCCGCCAGTCCGATCGACTTGCCGCTAACGTGAACTAGATTGAACGAATACGGCTCCAACTTGAGTCGCATCCTTTGGATTCTCATGGGAGCTGCTGCCAAGGGTTTTTTCATGAGAGACTCCAAAGGCTTGTGGTCACTTTCAACTGTGAGGTTATCTTTTTTTCCATAAGCTAACTTATGAAATTTTGTGCATCCATACACTACTGCGAGCATCTCTTTCTCTATCTGAGCATACCGCTGCTCTGTTGGGGTCAATGCTCTTGAGGCATAAGCAATTACGGCTCCATCTTGTATTGCGGCTGCTCCAAGGCCTTTACAACTGGCGTCTACAGAGATGAGTAGTGGCTTGCTGACGTCGAAATATTTCAGAACGCGGTTCGACGATAGCTCCCTCTTGATGTCGTCAAAGGCTACTTGATGCGCTGGACCCCAGTTCCACTCATCTTGCTGCTTGAGCTCTCTGAGCGGTGCTGTCAGCGTACTCAGACGGGGAATAAACTTGGCAACGTATGCGACCATGCCCAGTATTGTCTCCAGTTCCTTTACATCTTTGGGAGGTCTCATGTTGGCTATAGCTTTCACCCTCTCATCAGTTGGCTGTAACCCTTCTGCGGTCAGCTTGTGGCCTATGTAATTGACTTCTGACTTCCCTATTACACACTTCCCTTTGTTCAGCTTGAGGTTGATGTTTCGGCACTTCTGAAGCACCTTCTCCAAACGATCATTGTGTTCAACCATGGTCCTGCCATGGATGAGGACATCATCTTGGTAAACTTCGACTCCAGGAATCCCTTCAAAGGCTCCTACCAGTGCTGATTGGAACTTGTCGCTGGAACACTTCGCACCCATAGGCATTCTCAGATTTCTGTACCTTCCAAAAGGGGTGTTGAAAGTGGTGAGGTACGAGCTTTTCTCAGACAGTTTGATTTGGAAGTAGCCCATGTTGGCATCTAAAGTTGAGAAATATTTGCTTCCATGAATCCTTGTCACTATGTCATCTATATTGCTCATTGGAAAATGTTCCCTCATTATTGCCTTATTTAAATCTGTCGGGTCGATGCAGATGCGCACTTGGTTCTTGTCTTTCTTGCTTACAACAACCATACTGTTGACCCAAGGTGTCGGTTCGCTCACCTTCTTAATAATTTCCAATCTTTCGAGTCTTTGAAGTTCTTCCTTCACCCTTTCTCGAAGGGCACAAGGTACAGACCTCGGTGGATGAATTACGGGAGGGATTGATTCATCTATCTTAATATCATACTCCCCTGGGAGACACCCAATTTGATCCCCAAACACATCCGCGTACCTTGACACAATGGACTCACATGCGCCATTAACAGTGACCTTGTTGGTACGTGCTACTAGCCCAAATCTGACGCAATCAGCCCTACCTAATAAGTTTATGGCTTTCTTGCCATCAAGTACTTGAAATTCGACCTGTCTTGTCATATTTTTATATGAACATGGTAAAGTTACAGATCCAATAGCTTGACTACTAACACCATGTATACCCGTAATGATGGTTGCACTTTCACCTAACGCATATTTAAAATTAAGCTTCCTTAGTGATTGTAAACTTAATATGTTACATTTTGCACCAGTATCTAATTCGACCTGAAATGAGTCATTCTCAACACGTAACATGGCGTGAAAGTCATTATCAACACACTTATCACTAACATTGTGAACATCAACATCAATATGTAAAGCATCTAAAGAGTCAAACTTATCAAACATTTCACTCATGTCATCTTGATTACTATATAGTCTCTCAGTGGTCTCGCCATCGTCAGTGTGATGTACGAATCTCTGACCACCTCTACCACGACCATATGAGCTATGTGAGTTACCTCTGCGACTTGAGTTGTTGGAATTTACCCTGCACAATTCCGATTTTCTAAAATGACCTCTGGTGCCGCATGCCCCACAATATTCCTTGTCTGCTTTACAGTTACCATCTGGGTGGCTTCTACAGCATTTTTTACATTCATGTCCTGCACTGCTCTGTCCTCGGTGTCCTGGCAACCTGTGATATCCGGTACCACGGCCTCTTCCTCTTCCTCTTCCTTACCACCACGGGCACCTCCACCTCGTCCGGTGTAGTGGACTTGAGTCTCGCCTTGGTTCTGCGATTCCAGGCTCTTCACATGTGCTGACGTCAGCTCTACTTGCCGACATATACGTGTCACATTGTTCATGGTCAGTTGGTCGTCAGACAGTTCCATTAAACGCTCCGTGCACTTTGAATCATTCACCTTGTTAATTATCATGTCTATGATTAGACTATCTTCTAGTGCACCGTAGTTACAGTATCTGGCCTTTGTCTTGAGCTCTGCTATGAAGCTCATTATAGTTTTGCGATGATCTGCGTGTGCAGCTCAAAAATTCTTGCCTTTTGATACTCCTGTATCTATGTACGCCAAAATACGAGTCAAACTTGGCAAACACAGTGTTTATGTCGTATTGGTCTTCTGCAGGTATCGCATCTGCGGCCTCGATGCCCCGTTCGACGTCTTCTACTACTGCTGGCACTGCGGGTGCCCATGTGAAGCTGTCATAAATTCTCACGTGATCGGGCCCCATGTGTTTAAGTAACACTCCTACCTTCCTTCTGCCAGCTGCATCATGTAATCCTTTAGAGTCTAGATGGATTTGAAACTGTCTCTTATAGGTCTCCCATTCACTCGCACACGATTCAACATCAGCCGGTTTAAAGCGACCTAATTTCACTCCGTCATCGTCGTCAGCCATCTTTGTTCCCTGTCAAAATCTGAGCGTGGAATTTGGTCCGAGTTTCCAGTGAAATATCCTTGAGTAAGAGTACCCGTCAGCTGGTGACACTGCCTCTATACTGTCTTTAGTCTCTTACACAACTGTTGTCATCTTTTAGACATCAATTCAACAACTGGTAACCGATTCTGACACCATGTTATGTTTCTTTGGTGTTGTGCGAGTAACCACGAGAATATTCCATGCTAGAACTGATTATATATTCATATAAAGGCACTGCCTTGGTAGATGGCCAACCCTTATGATTCTAACCATTAACAATAGACATATTCTATTTTAAAAAAAAAAACAACCTTTATATGCTTATTTCTTCATATGCAATATGGGTTTAATTTTTATATCTTCATGTAGGCAAGCCCGGTAGGGACTATATAGGTGTATCCTGTATAATATATGCTAGCTGGAAAACCAGTGCAGAATTGGGCGGTACTAGAACGCATAATTTGAGTGTATTTTTAACAATTTTTTCTCCACAACCCTGGCCATTTGAAAATCTTAAGAATATTTAGATTTTTTTGCAGA
Source organism: Streblospio benedicti (assembly GCA_019095985.1). Classification (NCBI taxonomy): domain Eukaryota; kingdom Metazoa; phylum Annelida; class Polychaeta; order Spionida; family Spionidae; genus Streblospio; species Streblospio benedicti. The sequence goes on from CM032668.1 coordinate 3,085,075, forward strand.
GATGTTAAAAAAACACATCGTGTCTATAACCGAATTGTGTGATTTTGCAACAAAATGGGATATCTTTTACCTTTTTATTTTCTATTATTTTATCATAAGAAACCAATTACAAGAACACAGTGTGTTTTGACTTGATTTAACTAATCCAATAATTTTTTCTTCATAACGTAAAAATCTGGGGGGTTTGCGTGTTTACAGTTTTTTTTACACACACCATCAGTTTGCTAAAGATTAAATTTATGTTATGCAATATTCTCTGTAGTATATTTGACTTGATTTGATTAATCCAATAGGTACTTAACGCACGGCAGACGTAATTATAATCTGCAATTGATTAGGCAGATATAAAGAGTGTTTTTTTTTAATGAGATTTGAAAAGTCGTGTATTTGCTATTCAGTGGTCAGTATCGAATTGCAGGATTTTTTAACAAAATTGAAAATTCTGTATCAAATAGTAATTGGACACAGATTGGCGTCATGGACTGTTTTACTCTTTTGTTTCGAACCAACACGAAGTGTAAATATAAGATATAATTCCCGTTTTATTTTTTAATGAGAAAGGAAAAGTCGTGTATTTGCTATTCAGTGGTCAGTATGCGGACCATAGTAGGTTTTAGGCTTGTGAAAATTCTGTATCAAAAAGATTGGCGTTGGAACTCACTGGAGTCGTGGATCTTCCGTTTTCTCTTTCACTAACACTGTGCTCTACACTAACACTGTGCTCTAATGTTCACTGCAGTAAATCCTGCATATTTATATCAACAATCAGTTCATAGCAATTATTTCATTCAGTATCAATATCTTTCCAGTCACACAAGTTTCCGACAACTATGACTGTCAAAAATTTCCGAAGCAATGTACTTGAATGCGTTTGTCAAAACATACATAGGTTTTTACAACACGTGACAACTTTACACTCAAGCTGACTATTATCAACACTCACAACTGCTTCAGTTCTCCCCAATGCCTTCTGTGCCCTTCACCAGATACAGCAGCAGAACCTCCAATTAAGGTCTTAACAGAGGTTTCTCCACTGTAACATCCCCCGCCCAGTCCTGCCGCTGACGCCATCTCACCAGCGTGTGTTGGCGAGACGTCGCATGCGGCGCGTGTTGCGGTCCTGGTCGCGGATCTTCTTCTCCATCTCGGCGTCTGTGAGAGTCTCGAGGAACGGCGTCCAGGAGTCGGCGTCTGGTCGCAGCGGGACCTCGACCGTGGGCAGGGAGTCCTCGGAGAACGTGCGCTGGTGCCACGCAACCTGCACACAGACAATGGGGGAAACAGTCATTTTTTTCATCACTTCATTTCATTTTTGAATCCCAAAGCCAGTAAAAGGTTATCCTTGTCTATAGATTGCAATGCAAACTCCCGTACAAAACTTCCATGACAGTAATTAATTTAACATGCACTGGTGCCATGCAACTTGCACAAAAAAGTCCATTGTGGTGGTACATGCTAGATAATCGTTGTAAATTTCGTGCCTTCAGCACTTCACCAGACTGTGTTTTTCAAGGTCTGAGGGCATGAAAATTTACAAAGAATAAATAATATCAAAATAAACGACATCTATTCCTGATAATATGTATCACAAAAGACTTTTTATCTGTACAGCCAGAGCAAACCATGAAATAATTCAGGAAGTAGTGTTAAAAGCATGAAATTTTTGTGGAGATGATTCTTGGACCCCATTAATATGTTCTATTAGTATAAATAAATTAAATGTATTCATTTTAAATGGTAACTCCTAATTAGCATAGAATTTACAAGTTTATCTTACATTTTCCAACTTTAAATATATACAAAAACAATGTCATGATGCCTTGTTCACTAAAACACAAGGTCACTTGAAATTACATAATTGGATGATTTACACAGAACGTTCCATAGTTTTAAAAAGATGTTTTGTTTTGGAATGTTCTTTTATGCTGTGGTAGTAGTGTTCACAATTGTTTAATTTAGAATTTTTATTTTTATTAATTGTTTCATTATTTGTTTGACAAGGAACCTACATGGTTTGAAAACGTTAATAAAAATAGAAATTCTAAATTAAACAATTGTGAACACTACTAACACAGCAGAAAAGAACATTCCAAAACAAAATGAGACCAAGCGCTGTGTATCAAATACATAGTATTTTTTAAAAAGACGTGACTTCTATCACTGAGCTGTTTGCCGTCTGCCCTCACCTGTCCGAGGATGCTGTAGGCGATGGCCGTGACAAACTCGCCGCCCAGTCCCAGCTCCGCACACAGCTTGTTGGCAAACTCTTCCGGAGAATTCTCGGGCTCCGTCATGTCCCACTCAAACTGGACAGAACAAAAGTTGTTTTTTACATTATGAAAAAAATTACATCCATAAGGGATGTATCACTCAAGCTGCAAGCTATAAGAATATTTCTTCTTCATTCATATAAAATGCATCTGTTTAAAATTTCTTTTTCTAAAATTTTTTTTTCTAAAATTTTTGTCTCAGGCTGTATAGACATAAAAGAGATCTACTCTCAAAATAATTATGCTGAAGCATTTTATTCTTAGTTCATGCTGGACTCAAACTGCAACCTACAAGATAATTTTGAGCACTGCCTATTAAATCATGATGATATAACCTATCTGGTCAACAAGTGAGATGTTTAATTGATCCGGTTGATGTGGCTAAAGTAACAAAATCGTCCAACATCAATGAATTTTCACACATTTTAAATTCGACTCTAGAAAATTATGACTAAAAACCCGCTGCACCTAATCCAACACAAATGTCTTCCTTGGTAGCATGATTCTCAATTTTCCTAAACCCCCCTACCTGGAACAAGTCATAGCTGCTTTTACACTAAAGATGAAAAAAATATAACAAAGAGTCTGTTTAGAATAAGCAATTCCTAGTGGCATTTACACAAACTAGATTAAAAGGCAGAAAGTATCACAACAAAAACTGACCATTAGATACATATTTTCAGAGAAAATGAAGTTAAAGAGTAATGCATTATTTAACTGGTGAAATTATGAATTGTATAACTGTTATTTTACCAATAAAAAATATGTAATGTTACTGACAATAATGTATTGTTGTTTACCAGATATTTCTAATGTCAGCCATTTCGTTCAATCTAACGCCAAAACATAAACCTCAAGATGCTCATTGATGATGACATGAGCCAAGTAATCAAATGAGACACTCTAGGCACCAATCAATTTCACACCAATAAAAAAAAGGACCATACAAAAGCTGTTATTGATCAACGTTTTAAAATAATATTTATGAATGATTCATATGACAATCAATTAGGTGTAGATTTTAAAATCAAGCTAATTTTTGCTAATGATTGTCTATGGTCCATTAAATTACCAGGTTTTACAATATAGTCTGTCAAAGTGTAACAGGTTTGGCAATTTAGACATTATCACAAAAATACAATTCCTCTGCGGTGATTTGATCGAAAGTGAGAAAAGCGTAAACTTTATGAATTTCTAATGTATATATTCTGGGTAATACGGATCTGGCTTGCCTTGCTGCTCGACAACTAAATACTAGTGAACACTATCCAAAAAATCTAATTGCTTTATCATATACCGGTAGTTTAAATGGAATAAAAAAATCAACTGGTGCAGTGATTTATCGGAATTGCACATTTTGAGTACAAGAAATAAGTTTCTATATTTTACATAAAGTGTTACTGGAAGGTGATATTAATTTAAATAGTAATACTTGGATTTTCTGTTAAGTAACCTGGGTTAAATAACTTGTAAGGCATGTGCAGTTCATATTGGGTTTGTTTGGTAATGGACACGATAGTAAAAAATTGAAATTAAAACTTGTTTTTAAATATCAAATTAAATGTAGTTTTAAATTACAAATGCAAATATATTAAAACAATTTATGTTAACTTAACTTTAACAAAATAATTAAATCTAAATAAATATCATGTCATACGTTTCTCTTTGAAAATGCAAAGAAATCAATAGATAATTATTCAAACTACATTAACTGATGTACAAAATTTAAACTATATTTGACGTTGATTTGAACCAAATATTTATTTTTATTTTGTCATAAAATAATGTTTTTTTCATTGGTTTTAAATTGAGTAATTTAAACTTTTATATTAGATACAAAGTATATTTTATCATGATTTCTTTTTTTAATTCATAAATTACTCGTATACTTTATAACAAGTATCATTTGTCAGTAAAAAAAATTACCAAAAGATAATGGGATAAAAAATCATAAAAAGCAATTTTTATAAAATAATTAGTTAAATTGCAGCTTTTAGTATTTGATTCCAACCCTCTCTTTACAGTCAAACACTGATCAAATAAATACATGTAGTGCATACTTAATCTGTTTCTTGCTACATTACATCATAATTTCAGGAAAAAATTACAATAAAATCAAAAAGGTGATGGTAGTACTTTTTATCACAAAAACACAAACATTTTATGCAGCTTGTTCCAAATTTTAATATAAGTTATGTACTTTCATAAAAGATACTTTATATACAACTTCATGGAAACCAATTGAATAACACATAGAAAATTTTCTCTGACTAAATCTTATTTTTCACTGACTAATACAATGCAAATTATTTTACCTGAAAAATAATTAGGGAGCAGGCAGGTACATTAAAATGATACCCTTTTAGATTGATTTGAGGACATTTCATATGTAATTTGAATCAAATAATTCATAAACAAAGTACATCTATAAACGTTGTTGATTTTTCACTACCTTTGAAAAATCTCACCTTTATATTAGTTGAATTTCCAACTACATGACAACCCAGTACAATAAGTTATAATCTACACATTTCACACATTTAATGCAGCCAAATATAAGACTCTTTTATATCCACTATAAAATCGAAGCATGAAATAAGTGGTACAATTTGACATATTATGAACACAACATTATTTTGTATTTGATAAGCTGTATTTGACATGCATGAATAAAACAATAATATATCTATAAAAATAAAATATATCTATATTCTCTAACAATGATCTAAATGCAATTAGAAAGTTCTTTTCATGTATCCTTCTAATGTTGTATAAACACATTTACAGAAAAAATCGTCCATATTATACAATAAACTACTAGTTCAAGTAGAATATTCATATTAAATTATATAAAAAAGACTGCAACTCACTAGAGGAAGAGAGTTACTTTCACTAACACTGTGCGCTACACAGCTAATGTTCACTGCAGTAAATCCTGCATATTTATATCAACAATCAGTTCATAGCAATTATTTCATTCAGTATCAATATCTTTCCAGTCACACAAGTTTCCGACAACTATGGCTGTCAAAAATTTCCGAAGCAATGTACTTGAATGCGTTTGTCAAAACGTACATAGGTTTTTACAACACATGACAACTTTACACTCAAGCTGACTATTATCAACACTCACAACTGCTTCAGTTCTCCCCATTGCCTTCTGTGCCCTTCACCGGATACAGCAGCAGAACCTCCAATTAAGGTCTTAACAGAGGTTTCTCCACTGTAACATCCCCCGCCTAGCACCGGCGCTGACGCCATCTCACCAGCGTGTGTTGGCGAGACGTCGCATGCGGCGCGTGTTGCGGTCCTGGTCGCGGATCTTCTTCTCCATCTCGGCGTCTGTGAGAGTCTCGAGGAACGGCGTCCAGGAGTCGGCGTCTGGTCGCAGCGGGACCTCGACCGTGGGCAGGGAGTCCTCGGAGAACGTGCGCTGGTGCCACGCAACCTGCAGGCAGAGAATGGGGGAAATGGTCATTTTTTTCATCACTTCATTTCATTTTTGAATCTCAAAGCCAAGTAAAAGGTTATCCTTGTCTATAGATTGCAATGCAAGCTCCCGTACAAAACTTCCATGACAGTAATTAATTTAACATGCACTGGTGCCATGCAACTTGCACAAAAAAGTCCATTGTGGTGGTACATGCTAAATAATCTTTGTAAATTTCGTGCCTTGAGCACTCCATCAGACTGTGTTTTTCAAGGTCTGAGGGCACGAAAATTTACAAAGAATAAATAATATGTATCACAAAGGACTTTTTATCTGTACAGCCAGAGCAAACCATGAAATAATTCAGCAAGTAGCGTTAAAAGCATGAAATTTTTGTCAAGATGATGCTTGGACCCCAAAAATATTCTCTTTTAGTATAAATAAATTAAATCTATTCATGTTAAAAGGTAACTCCTAATTTGCATGGAATTTATAAGCTAATTTTATATTTTCTAACTTTAAATACATACAAAAACAATGTCATGATGCCTTGTTCACTAAAACACAAGGTCACTTGAAATTACATAATTGGATGATTTACACCGAACGTTCCATAGTTTTAAAAAGATGTTTTGTTTTGGAATGTTCTTTTATGCTGTGGTAGTAGTGTTCACAATTGTTTTATTTAGAATTTCTATTTTTATTAATTGTTTCATTATTTGTTTGACAAGGAACCTACATGGTTTGAAAACGTTAAAAAAAATAGAAATTCTAAATTAAACAATTGTGAACACTACTAACACAGCAGAAAAGAACATTCCAAAACAAAATGAGACCAAGTGCTGTGTATAAAATACATAGTATTTTTTAAAAAGACATGACTTCTATCACTGAGCCGTTTGCCGTCTGCCCTCACCTGTCCGCGGATGCTGTAGGCGATGGCCGTGACAAACTCGCCGCCCAGTCCCAGCTCCGCACACAGCTTGTTGGCAAACTCTTCCGGAGAATTCTCGGGCTCCGTCATGTCCCACTCAAACTGGACAGAACAAAAGTTGTTTTTTACATTATGAAAAAAATTACATCCATAAGGGATGTATCACTCAAGCTGCAAGCTATAAGAATATTTCTTCTTTATTCATATAAAATGCATCTATTTAAAATTTCTTTTTCTAAATTTTTTGTCTCAGGCTGTATAGACATAAAAGAGATCTATTCTCAAAATAATTATGCTGAAGCGTTTTATTCTTAGTTCATGCTGGACTCAAACTGCAACCTACAAGATAATTTTGAGCACTGCCTGTTAAATCATGATGATATAACCTATCTGGTCAGCATGTGAGATGTTCAATTGATCCGCTTGATGTGGCTAAAGTAACAAAATCGTCCAACATCAATGAATTTTCACACATTTTAAATTCTACTCTAGAAATTGATGACTTAAAAACCCGCTGCACCTAATCCAACACATATGTCTTCCTTGGTAGCATGATTCTCAATTTTCCCAGTGAACCCTACCTGGTCTACGAGTGAGATGTTGCCCACGTGGATGTTGAGTTTGATGATGAGGCGCTGGTCGCTGGCGCCCGCGTAGTCGAGCACGTCCGGCGCGGGGAACGCGTCGCACTGCGCGTAGATCTCCTTGGCGACGGCCGGCACGAACACCAGCGGGTTGAGGTCAAGGTCGTCGCAGAGCAGCTCGGCGAACTGCTCAGGCGTGAGCAGCGTCTCGTTCTTGTTCCATGTGAAGCAGTCACGAAGCTTCTGACCATCCACCTGCAGTAGGCGAGTTGTGCATTCAATCAACGTGTTCCATGATGATTTGACATTCCGGCAACATTCAGTTGGCGTTATTCAAGAGTTGTTTTCATATAAGGCAAATGTTATGTTAAATTAAATTTGGGAAGCTGTGTATATTCATTGCAGCCTTTTGAGATCTAACATTATAGTAATGTACTTTTAAATCCTCAATAATTGGCAAACATACAGAAACATTTTTTGTTATTGTTGAAATATAGGAAGGTTTAGTTTGACAACTCAAAGACTATCATATAACCATTAATAGATGTGCGAGAATGCTTCAACATAAAAATGCAAGAGATCTGTACACTCTTCTACTCCAACAACTGCGTAAACCCCCGCCGCCCACTCACACCACCCACCTCCATGTCGAGACGTATCGGCACCAGGACCTCGCTAGCGGACGCGTTCTCGTGGACCTTGGCAGGCTCCAGGTCGTCATAGCAGAGCGGGAAGGAGCGCGTCTTGGCGCGGCCGGACGCGGCGATGCGGTTGCGGTTGATGGGGGTGGAGCAGGGCACGGCATCCAGGTGGTGGGTGGGCACCGTGGCGGGCAGCAGGGCGCCGCCGAGGCCGAGGCCCCCGCCGCGTTTCATCACCTCACCGGTGCCGCCACGGTGAGCAGACGACACCGGCGTCGACTCCATCGGTGTCGCGGTCACCGCCTGGTGGTGGCGTGCAAGGGAATTAGTTAGTGTGAATTGAATTTCAATGCTAGACTGGTGATAGCCAGTTTGTAAATGATAGACAGCGAAGTGAAGTCAATTCTGTTCGTGGTGAATTTGGGCAGTTTGTGAATGAACGTGATTTTCGTGGTGTTATTTCTCTTTTGACTGAAAAAACTATGATTATATCAATTTGTATATGATGCATCAGTTATCATACGTAAAAAAGCGTTGAATACGTTTCATGGTAAAATATGTTGAAGGTTTGAAACTACATTTTAAAAAATAAAGCTCATGTAGGTAAGTTAATAAATGTGATTTTCTCAGTTTCATTCAATACTGAAAAGTGTTTGGTCACGTATTGGTCACTTAAGAGTCCCGGGCAGGTCACGTCACATTTGGTCCCGGATACAAAAATGAATTGCATAAAAAAGCATATAATACCAATACCAAATAGCGGCAGCATCAACGCAAATTTTTAATTTTTAAGTATGAGAATGCCAGACAATCGCAATATTCAAGCTCCTCACCTTGTATCGTTCGTCGTTGCCCTCATAGATCTCGTCTACTTCCTGCGCCTTGAGAAGTGTGATCGAGTTGACGAGGCGTGATGACTCGAGGCGGTTCGCCATCGAGCGTCTTTCCTCCACCGTCATGAGGCGGCGCCAGAGTGCCGGGTACTTACGGTACAGCGCCCCGCGGAACATACGTAGGTAATTTCCAACCTCTGACCCTATGTAGTAGTAGTCACCGCCATCCTCGATTTGGAAGGGCTTGGGACGCTCCCCAAATGTCTTGGTGCTTGATGTCATGTTGATGTGATGATGATATAATCTAGTCTAGATCCCTCCTGAAAAGGTGGGATAACATACATGAGTAAATAATATGCATAACATGGAAGATTTGAAAACAAACATCTCTATTGAGAGGATTTCCAAGGCGTCAATGCCTCAGAGCCACTCTACAAGGGGTCAGCACTGGGAGAATGAAGGAGCATGATGGGCTCAAACTGTGGAGATTAGTTATAGCTCGCTAATCGTCAAATGACCCCATAATTTCTAAGACTTAGACTAAGTGGGAGGTGAACGTATAACTGAGTAGGCACAGAGAACTATGCGAATAGCAGCAGAGGTTAAATTCACCATATGAACCCTACAGATGTAAGTAATGTAAGCTCTGGGAAGGGGGATGCGTGAGTAGGTATAGGAAAGTGTGCTAATGCCATGGCCCACGGCTCCAAAGTAATGTTGGTGTAACAAAGCCGCAAGCGATAATATGGGAATATACTAAAATAGAACATTTCTAACCCTAAAATATCTATCATTATACAATTCTATGTACCGGTATTACGTTATAATGATCTGTTACTTACCTGACTAATTAGTAGGACCTGTTTATGGGCGATCGGGAGAGAACTATAGCCGGGCAAATCCTTTTTTTAGTTTATATGCTTTCCTATATTTTTCAACAAAGCTTTCACTGTTACAAGCTTCCTAGTTTCCCCGTGAGACGGCGGTGTTGCCCGTGGCGCGTTATGATTGGAAACTGGCTACGGTACGAGTCTATATTTAACAAAAAGAACGGTCCTGATAGATAGTCATAACGCAATCTCTATATTTAAAGATTGCGTTATGATTAGTCATCAGGACAGTTTCTCACCAACCGTCCAAGGTCGTATTTTCTTGTTCTTAAACTTACACTTATCCATTTCATCTGTATATAAAGCACCAGCAAGGGCTCATTTAAATGTAAAAATGTAAATGTAGTGGTTTATAGTCCTTATCCAAGTCTTACTCTCACGACTTTACAATTTACACCAGGTCACTGGCCCACTTATCAGTTATGGCAGCACATTCAGCGCACAATGCTAATCACCCACACGATCACTCACTCACTCATTCAAACCCAATGACCTGTACCTAATTAACGTGTAGGAACCGCGGACCAGCGTGCAACTCTTTTGTGGAATGAGTTTGCGCAACACCCACCACCAGACCTGACCGGGAGTCGAACCCACGACTTTCCGGTCACAATTCCTAACCACAGGGCCATAGAAGTATATGGGTATGTTGCTTTGCACATGCAAATCAAAATACGAATTTATTTCATATGTAATTCATAACATATAAAAAGTGTGCCCGTAAATTTTCTTATATTTTTGTTTATCATCTCTTTTTCAGATCTTACCAGAAAATTCATATGTACATGTACAAGTACAAAAAGTTCCCGGAAAAGTTCAATTGCAAAGTTAGACAAGAACAAAAATATAAGAAAAAATGAAAATAGGAATTAACTTACATGTATTCTTATATAATGTGTACGACCAAACGACCAATTTCCTATTCTCTTCTTTTGATAGTTAATATCTAAAGATACATCAGGTCTAGAATTAGAAATTGAAGTTATTTTCCATATTTACATACAGGGCAATCACCCCAACTCCAACTTGTATTAATGCCCCCCACAAATGAGTGGAGAGATCGAAATCTAAGTTCAAATCCAGCATAGTAAGCAAAGAAAATGGCAAGACAATGAAGACATCAATAGTTAGCCTTAATTAACAGGTTTGAAGATAAAACAAAGTTTATCATATGAAAACTACTCGTATCATATTGTACTATCACGATGTTGTAATAAATCGTTAAGCCTTCACGAACGTGGTTCACTTGAACCCCCCCCAGGCCCCGCCAATCAAGTAACCTTTTTACACCATGTAAAGTCCTATGAATATTGAGATTTAATAATTCACGGCGTATTGTTTAATAGGTGGCAGCCGGCTGCCAAGCATCTTGACCCTTTCATCCAATCACTCGCGTCTCGGTCATCGCAGCGCTTATCAGTCTAATCATAAAACAAACCACATTAATCTGCCGCTCTGACATTCTCACGATAATCACAATTGTTACTTATTTCAATTTATTTTGCTGGAGAGGCCCAACCAGCGGTAAACGCAGCATCAGCAGCGACAGACACCATGATACTGATATAATAGATTGATATTGAGACAAACCCATCATTTATGAAACTTACTGGCTGAACATATTGGATAAACATTATTGAAATCCAATGAATCTTCACCAATCATTATTACTATTATATCCATATAATCAAAATGAAGTCAACGATCTATTTATTTCGAAAATAATATACTTGGTGTCTTTGTCACGCCTGCCTCATATCACTAAATCAGATATATACTGAATTAGAATTGTTATGTATCTTCACATATGATGTATATTTATTGCTATGGCAGCTCTGGTAGAATACATAAGGACGATGTCGAAACATGTTGTGTATCACGTATACTTATCTCTCCCCTTTCCCCTCTCTTTTTTCTTTCTTTTTTCTATGTTCGCTGACAATGTACTGTGATCTGCCTTTATAAAGGCAGGAATAACGGTAGAAAGTTTCCGGAAGGAGGAGGTCGTAGTCATACGAAACCTGTCAATATCACGAGACGCCAGTATGTATTAAGAAGACATACACGTTTAAACCACTAGACTCTAAAATGTAAGTTAGGGACCAGGGGGTGGGGTGGGGGAGGGGCTTGTTCGAATGTTCGAAGATGCTAGAATATTATGCTCTTCTGGATCCTAGTACACACATTTACATCTTCAGCAACCAGGGCGGACGCAAGGCGCAGTTTGGGCGATGAGATGGCAGATTCTTCCTGAGTTCACAGTTCTCAGTCACGTCCAATGCAACATAAAGAGAATATCTAGGGTCAATCTTCCATGCCTTGGAATTTGGTATAATCTCAGACCCACGTGTTACATCCACTGAACTGAAACATATAAATGGATGCGACCCCCATAACCGTCAGGCGCGACTTTATCGATAGTCACTCGTACAATGTACATGTACAATTGTACATGTACTTTCCAGCCAACTCATTGAAGACCAATACAGGATTAAAACAACACGCACTTTGACAGCAGCTACACCAATCGGGGGATTAACCTTAATCCCTGGGATTATCGGCTTATCCGTCAAGGGGGCTCGAGATGACAGGTCAACAACAACAGGCCGCCGCCGCCGTCGATAGCAGTTATAGTGGTGCTACGGTCATCACCGTCTGAAGCCGACCGATACCATCCACCTAAAAAACACGAGCATTACCATCCACATTGACGGCCATTTTGATTGTTAAGTCCAAAGTGTTTGTCCCCTTATTTTCAACAAGCGCAGTCTAATTATTTAAGGTGTATTTCAAAGTTATGGTGGAATAATTAACATGTTAGAAAGTAAATTAGACGTTTTTCTGAGTATTTGACGTATGAGTTGTTGCTATTTTGTTTAGTGTTTGATATTCACTGGCCCAAAAGCAGAGGCAGTTGGTAAATGTAGCAAGTTTACTACCTGCCTACAAAAAAGCAAAATTGACGCACTGCCTTTAAAATATTTATTGCGATTTTAGCCATTACACAAGTGTATGGCAACAAATTTTGGCTGAACAATATGGACATTCCTGTTCCAAACACTCATAAAAAGACTACTTCAAATCTCCTAAATCAGACAACCTCTCTACTGAGACCACTTGGGACCATATTCATACTTTTGAGTGTTTTTATATAGAGGCTATACTGTTAGTTTACCATCTGCATCCATTTTAATAATTCACCACGTGGTAATCTTAATATTCTATTCAATTTTCTTCTTATATATAACACAAAATGAACTTACATATTGATGCTATCTTCAGAATCTCTCAAGACGCATATGCAGAATACCGCTCTGGATGCAATTCTTCATTTCCAAGTACATGTAGCGCAGAAAAGCTGCGCACTCGTCTGTTTAGGTCATCTGAGTAATTACTCTGGTGACCTATTGCTATGGGTTGGCGTCCGTCGTCGTGCGTCGTTAACATCTTCTTCTCAAGAACTGCTGGGCCAATCTTAACCATATTTGGTATGTAGCATCTGTAGGGTAAGGAGACAAGAAATTGTATATTTCACGACCCACCCCAAAGGAAGGTAATTTTGGGGTTAAAAAGTGTAAAATTGCTGTATTTCTTAAAACATCTTCTTCTCTACTCCCAGGCATTGATCACACAAACCAAGTATGTAGTAATAATAACCAAGGAAGGGTCTACCAAAATTGTAAATTTCATGACCCCCCGGGCAGGGGTTCAAGTGCTAAGGTGTGGCCATAATGAGTCATATAGTGAAAATGCATTATTTCTTTAATTGTTTTTCCTCCTCCCAGGTATGGATCAGACAAACTGTGTATAAAGTAATGATGATCAAGGTAGTGTCTAATACCTTCCCTTGGGGTGGGGGGTCATGAAAATTTACAATTTCTTGTCTCCTTACCCTACAGATGCTACATACCAAAAATTGTAAATTTCATGACTCCCATGGAGTTATTGAGGAATCCCTGAAAAAAACATCACAAACTGCTTATCTCGCTAATATTTGTTGATGCTCAGGTAACCGTTAAAGCCCATGGGCCTCTTGCTTTATTTGATTTTGAGACACATGTTGTTTATGGGTACTTCCGGTGTGTGCTATAAGCCCATTTAAAATCACATTCAATGCTATAGCATTCAAATATGTATTCCACATAAAATTGATGGCTGCCAGACTGATAAACTTTGGAAAATGAAGGAAATATATCTATCTGAGGCATGCATTCTTCGTAATAGTGAAATTCCAATTTTGTATCAGTCACTGGTCGTCTGCCATTTTTATAAAGACCGTTTTTTTTTTGCCCATAACTTGGCCAATTTTCATGCTAACTAAAATCCGATTACAGATTCATAATCCTTACTCAAAATACTATTAGGACAGTTCTTGCCACAGATGTCATACGTAAATGATACTTGAAAATGACCTTTAAACATCTAAAGTAGTGTTAGTCTAGAATTGCCCTGAACTGACAAAGATGATTTTGATGGTTCTGTCGCAGGAATATCTACATCGAATTTTCTTTCCTGAAAGTGGTGAACATAGTAAAAAAAGGACATCAGAACTGTATTCATATGTATCATGATCCTTGCGAAATATTTCATCGGTGTGGTCATGATCAGTTAGGACCGAGGGATTATTAAGTGAGTTCTATCTCTCATCAAGTTATCTGGATCTGTAGGAGAGCATTACACATGGCAGCATGTTCAAAATCACCCTTGAAGCTGCGCATAGAATCTTCCAAATTAATCATGCAAACTGTGCAAAGCTGGGCGGGAGCGGACAACACATTGCGGGCTCACCGCGGTCTTAAACGGACCCCGCTGCTCGCTGATAAATACAACCACTTTCACAGAACCGCACAAGCGAAGTGATTTCTTAAAACTTTAATTGAGAGGAACTAATTCAATTCATTTTCAACCCTTGTGAGCTGTGTTGTATCTGTATTGATGTATTTGTTTTAATTAGTTGCTATAGTATTTAATAATGAAGCGACGCTTGTTCGGCGGTGAAAAGCACAAACTAATTGAGTTTTGCCGCGATTGAAGCTCACTCCATCGATCATTCACTAAAGCGACATGAACACGCAATTATGCAGTTGTTTGCCGTGCTTCAAATGCGCCACATTAATAATAAAATAATCCACATCTTGATAAGCGCAATTACTCCGCTTAGTCACATCAAATTACATGTGCGTCAAAAGTTATCACAATGTACTCTTCAAAAGCGGCAGGTCATCACGACACGAGGCCGTTGTGACTAAGGAAGATTAAAGGGACAATCGCTTTCACTTACATTTCTGTGTAGATTATACAATTGGCTTTTAATATACGTGTATGCGAACTATGCCAATTTTCTATTATCTGTACATTGCACATTTTCACATGAGGTAGATTTACATGTTACAGCCAGTTCTGACAAATTCCTGCTCATGAACTCTAATACGTCACAGAGCGTTTTGCTAATTCTGCTTCTGCCATTCTTGTAACCTATAAATCGACAAAACCGGTTGAGTTTGTAATGTGAATTATTTTATCAGATGAGTTCTTGGGGCGTACATATCACGGCGAGCCCAAAGGGCGAGTCTGATGCGCCACAAGAACGAATCCTGATGGGAAAAAAATCATGTTACACAACGAACCCGGTTTTGTATTTATCATTCTTTTCTAAACAATTACAACATTGTTTTAAAAAATCTGAAAAAAGTAGTCCGCCTGAGTACAAGCATGATAACCATGGTATAACCCCTCTTCGAAGAGGGGTGATAACCCTCTCCGGGTTATCGGATACTTCTGGTTCATGATAACATGAAAAAGAATGATAATAGGTTAACTAAAGACCAACTTGAAGTCTGGATATTCCTCTATGATACGGAGCGAAACTCAAGATGTTCCAGCTTCGTCCAGTCCAAGTAAAACATCGTCTTAACTGTCAGGCCGCCACGTGACAGGCTTTGTTGATATTTGAAACAACATGAAAAAGAAATACACCATCACGTGCTACATCTGCACTATGAGTGAGATAGCTATGGACGGACGCTTTAGTGTACTGTAGAACCTCTCTATTAGAACCACTTGTGGAACTGACCTCTTGTGGTCTTTCTACCGAGGTTCGTGGTTGTCTCCTTATGCAGGCGTGACAAATGATCTTACAATAGAGGTAGGCCATGAGCTGGGGCAGATGTCGGTACCATTTTTAGGGACAAATTCTTATTGGCATATTTCAATACCTTATGTGGTCCAATGAAAAACCAGATACGATACACATCGCAGATGAGTAGCTTTTCATGAAAAATCAGCAATTTTCATAATGGCCCCCACAGAATCTAGAAGTACCCTGACACTATCAAAAATACTTGACAGAGGATGGAATCTACACTAAATGATAAATCAAATTTTCTATCATTTTGGATTAATGCTCCATTGCACATCAGCTTTCATCACATATGAAACAATTTCAAGATGGCCACCAAAATCCAAAATGGCCGCCAAAAACTTGGTAACAGATAAACTACAACATAATGTTAATAAACTATATATATAGTTATATGATAAAATATATTTTGTTGTATATTAGCATAAATGATGAAATAAATATATATCTTAGATTTAATTTATATGAAGGAACTTGAAACATATACCATTAAGGGTTTATTCCTAGAAACAAACGACATGAAAAACACATGTTTTTAGTCTTTTATCAGATATATGTATATGATACCGATGTTAGGAAATATTAAATATGCCCACATGAAATTTACAAATTGCTCTTAGATGAATCATCTTGAATTATTATCTATGCATTAAATAAGAATATAAAGGCATGAATTAATCCTCAATTTGAGAGTGTGGACTCGTTGTTATGTTGGGTCATATCAGGTAAGTGGAAATGACTTCGAATCAAGAATACATATTCTCAAATTGTTTTTAGAGAACATTGCAATAATAGTTTTAAGAAATATAAACAATTGAATAGAATGATGCAACTTTGCAGAGATATCATTACTGTATAATTGTATATTTGATAGCATAATTTGATCATGCAATTAAAGACATGTTACAATGTAATATTTCAATAACCAAGAACTTGATTACTTTGTCTGTGTACAATATCTGTTTTCTTTACATGCTCATGCCCAATCCTCCTTCGCTTCATCATCACTTGTGGTATCTTCTGACAATTTCAGTAGAGAATCGTCTTGTGCTCTTTTGTCACATGTTTTACAAAGTTCTGTACAACATAATACGTTTGGAATACATGGACATGTTTGCTCATTACAAGATCGACTGCACTTGGATGCCAGAAATTGAAGGATGGCATCTGGAGCAGTTGCCACATCTGACCAACCAATTACAAGCTGCTCATTATCATCTGCACTCTCCATCAACCATCTCTTTCCTGCAGGAGAAGGAACAGGCTGACTTCCTTGCAACAACAGCTTCCAAATCCTCGCTTGATAATTTACTCATAGACAATGTCGGTACAATGTTGTGGTACATGGAGGAAGCAGAACTGATTCAACTTTTTTTAACAAAATAGCTGGTACCGCATTAGATTTACACTAGCTGAACTTTGCCAACTATATAGATGTAGTTGGCAAATAAAAGATTCTAAATCTTGAAAGTGCTCAGCACTCAGGTCCCAGTCGACTCCAAACCTTTTAAAAGCCTACTTGTGCTTTTGGTTACTTTTCATAAGTTTCAAAGCACAAACTTTTCCTTTCCTTGAAAATGTACTTACTGAGTCACAACCAGTTATTGCATGCATTTCAATCAGTGCTTTTGTGTTATCTGGCCAAAACAGATTTACTAAATTTTGGACTTCTGTTTTGGGTACCTTTTTTTTATATAAATGCGATATATAGATGCGACTGCGAATTTCATTTCTGACTGCGACAAAGAGGACCAGAAGATCAGTGTCATCTGATACAACTTTTATTGCTTTATACCCATTTGATGCAGCATGAAATAGGTGCCTTGTATCTGCCTCTTCTTGTGTAGATTTAAGTTCATGTACAACCTCTGATCCAAGATCATTCATTAGGTAGCAGTCTTCTCCACAACTAACATACACTTCTTTTCCTGACACTTTTTTGTAGAGCCTAGGATGGTTTCACTCCTGTACTATGACCGTGTTTTCTAGAGAATGTTTGCAAATTCATTCTGGTAAGTGGGTCATGGCATTTATTCACTGGGAGTCACTCTCTAATCTTTCCACTCCGAAGGTTTATTCTTCTCTCTTAGTCTGTTAGCGTCCCTAAGATCTTTTGCTATGTTTTTGCTAGCAGCAAGTCCACTTGACAGGCAGACAAGATCACCCGTTCACAACTAAATGGGTTAATTCAGCGTGTCCACATGAATATCCATCATGATGCTACTGATGTCTTCTTCATCTCTTTTTGATTCTAGTTTTCTGGAGGTCTTTGTGAATACTATTGACGTGATCCATGTCTAGAGATGCTTTCAGTGTCCTCAGATATGAGCTACTATAGTCTGCAGTCAAGTAACACCAGTTGAGTGCGGCCACCTTTAAACTGACAACTTGAGTGCCACCAGCAGTTTGTGTCTCTCTGTTAACTGTTTTGTCAAGTGTCTGGTCTACTGGTACTCTCCCAAAGGTATTATCATCACTATGTTGAACTGAGAATCCCCCTGTATTGAGGTAGGCGTGATTTTGTGGGTGATCTGTGGATATATTGAACATTTCAGAATAGTAGTGGGGCAGATATCTGGCATAAATGACAATATCGTAGCTTAAGCACCATGGGATCATGAACTGAATGAATGCTAAATGTAGCTCCCAATTACATAATGTACCTTCTCATGATACTCTCACCATATCCAGGAGGATCTCAACCATTTCAAAGCAGCTCATCCAGAAGTAAGACAATTGGCTATTTTCCTTGCACAGAAACTCGTTGAATTTCAAAAAAGCATCATTTGTTGCATAAAAAGAAGCAGATTTGATGAGGTCTTTGAATGACTTTTCAGAGAGATCTCCAGACATAACTGTTATGGTAGTAATCCAACTCTGTAAATGCTCACGTTTATCACAATCATAATTTTCCAGCAATGTTGGGAATTGTTTCCACATGAGACGTATTAGTGTTTCATAGAGAAGTTCATGCAAAATGATGGCACGGTTATAATTTCGACATGAGACCTGACTCAATACATAGATCCTGAAGACCAGCATCTCCAAAGTGCTTCCCTATGATTGCCATTTGAGTACACATTGTATAAAACGTTCAAAGTTAGGGTATAATTGCATCAAGTTTGCTGTGGTTCCACAATATTTCTGTGGTCTTTGCATAGATAGCCTCATCATACACCAGCACAATACTATTCAGTTCAAGATTTTCCTTAATCTTCTGTGAACAAACAAGTATCTCATGGCGGGTGGATATTTCAGTTGTTGGTGCATTAATGGTGGGATATGGCAAGGTGTCAGAGGAAATTTGGATGTTATGTGTGGCAGGCCATCCTGCAACATGTGCCAAACACAGTCTAGTCAAAATCCGAACAAAGTTCTTCATTTTTGGTTCTGCCGCAAATTCTTTAACATCAAGTGTTACATAGTTTCAGGCTGGTAGTTCTACTCGTCCACCAGCATTATATGCTGGCAATTGATGTATGCTCACTTCCAGTGATCCTTTTCTTCATAGTGCTTGAGTGGGCTCTCTTGGCTGATGGTCACCATAAACACTTGCTTGCACAGCAATGCCATTGACACAGTGTGATGTGCCAGCTCCACTCAGGGTCTCTTCAATTCGGTAAATATTATTGAAGGCCAATGTAGTAGGAACATGTGGATGGATGTGCTCAAGTAATGCTATATGCTCATCCTTTTGAATCTGCAGCTTCTGAATGCATAAGGATGTCTCCAGCTCTTCAAGTGGAGTATATGAAACATCATCCCCAATGCGATTGATCATTCTGATCATTTCAACGGAGCCTGTTGTGGACTTGATGGCATATTGCATGATGAGGTGCTTGGCAGGTTTTATTTGTTCTCTTGACGCAAAATCATAAAATCAGAGTTGAATTACAACCTTGCTGACCATCTTCTATTATCAAAAGTAAAATGAACCACTCATATTGATACTAATTCTGAATTACAAACATCATTTACACATAGGAGTGTTAAACATCGTTTAGAGTTTTTTTTTTTTATCTAAACTGCAACTGCTCATTTTGCTCAATAGTTGGCTATAAATATCAATGAGGCATTTCTATTATATATTAGAATATATCTGATATGCATAAACACAACATTATAAATGCTAACCTGCGCCATGATAAGTTTGATAATGCAAATATATACACTTAAACAAAATCATTAGAAATTCATCCTTTAACAAGTTGAATGGCGGCCATTTTGAATTTTAGTGGCCATATTGATTTTTTCCATACAGATAGAAAGTTGATGTACAATACAATATTAATTCAAAATTATAGAGTATTTGATACATTATTAATGTAGATTTCAATGAGAACATCTGCAGCTCTCCATTTCCTTAATAGGTTGGTTGCCATGGTAATATGCTAATTATGGGATTAAAGCTACCACTTTGACACATGTATCATAGCTTAAATTGAAGCTGAGATTCATAGCTACAAAATGATATATGATAGCACTTGCCCCTAAAGATGGTACCGATATATCCAAAATTTGGGGTCTCAGGGAAACGCGAATTTATTAAAAGCCAAGATACTCATCAAGAATGTCTCGATATTTGTAAAACATGGATTTTATAGAAAGCGTTTAAACGCTTGTGGCGGCAGCTTGAGATGGAGAGACAGCGGGAGAACAAATGTCAACATGATGCCTGAAGTATTAATCTGATGTACAGCAGAACCTCTATGTACAGACAATATCAATATTGTTTGACTAAGTTCCCCCAGTGGTTGCCTGCTGGTCTGATCAGAGAGACGGTCATTTTAGGCAGCTTCGTAGTAGTATAGACGTATGTTTATGGAGGTTTGTGACTATGAAAACGTGTCTTATTGTAGAGGTGGTCTCTTTGAAGGTGTGGTTTGGATTGGAAGTTCTACATTACGCACGCACAATGTGGGCGTACCGCTGTAGTAGACCTATTTTGCCAGTGGAAGCATAAGGCTAGATATCTTTTTGAAAAAAAAATGATGGGTGTGTAACTGTGTATCTCATAATCTGCAGTTAGATGCAGCTGTTTCAATCCTTCAATTTAACGTTCCCCCTTTATCTAAAACAAGCCTTAGTAGACATAATTTCCATAGATCCGCGCGTGTCTGCAAGCTTTGCTGTGTACGTAACCTGTACAATCCACACACACACACACACACACACACACACACACACACACACACACACACACACACACACACACACACACACACACACACACACACACACACACACACACACACACACACACACACACACACACACACACACACACGCACGCACACACACACACACACACACACACACACACACACACACGCACGCACGCACGCACGCACGCACGCACACTTTACAAAAACCTGGATCTGCCAGTGGGCCCGATGTCTGTGTAACATTCACATCTAGATGTTTTGTTAGTCAATTGGAAAAACCTTGTTTCTTTCAGAATTGTAAACTAGAACAATAAACGTGTTTGTAGGAAACATAACCTGAAGTTTTGGGGCAGGTCATCTGACTGACCTTAATGGTCAGCTTCGCTAACATCGTACAGTGTATCAGTTAAAACGGCTGATAAGGATAAAAAAAACTTTTACAGGCAAATTTCCACCACGTGGCCTAATGTTTGTGTTCATTGGATTTGTTTCAGGTGAATAGATGCATATATAAGATTGGCAGGTGACCACATCAATTAAGCAATGATATGTAAAATTATGTGTGTCAATCTTTACAATACAAAATGGGGCCACATAGAAAATATCTGTACTTATAGAAATTGAATTGTGGTTCTGAATATATTTTTAGATATAATTTTCGATATAATGTCGTGTACCCTATCCCAATGTGGATGTTTAGTTGTGCTTGTAAAATTTGACTTTGCTGTTTATTAATTTGGTATATTTCTTGCATCCCCCGTCTGCCTATATTTCATTGCCAATTGACCTATTGGTAAACAGTAAAATCCTCAAATGTACACTGCCAAATTGGAAATAAATTGTGCTGAAGCACATCAGTAGACAAATTAAAACTAATCTTTAGTTGGCCCAAATACCATCACCCTCTGTATAACTTTAGTGCAAATACACTATTTTTGTCCATCGAATCTGAATCTGATGTGATTAAGACTGGACAGTGGTCTATTGGTGTAACAAAAACCAATATGGACACATTTCTCTCTTCCTGTGACAATGAACCATTACAATATCAACAATTTGGAAGTATAGGATACCAGCCGTTAGTAAACAGGAAAATTTGAAACGTAGCACGCGACACATATGTATGCAGGTTATCTGGAATAACTCATTGGCGTTTAGACATGCAATGGTCTGTAATTTTAGGACGGAAGTATATTATAAGTAAATTGTTCTTTGTTGATGATATTTAATGTTGTATCATCCGTCACGCATTAGGCCTACCACGTACTGGACCTGTAGGTACGAGCCAACTTCTGTGGCCTGGTGTAGTAGTAGTTTTGGTTACCCGTCTAACCCCTGTGATAGGCCTACTACTCTCTTTTTTCCCCTTTTTTCTGGGGTGGGTGTTGTTTTAAACAGGAGAGACTGAGTAGTAAGAGATCGGTCAATGTCATTGTCTGATCTCTCACACCACTCGAATACTAACTAATACGCAATAAAAATATATATTCATCCCTTTAGAACAAACTGGTTTGTAAGCATCTTTAGATAAAAAAGAACAGCATCACACATTTGATATATTTATTGTCATTAACATTAGGCCATTCACAATGTAATACACAAAAGCTCGTGCATGTCAAATAATAAGAATCAAAATCTTATATAAGTGGCAAAAATGGAATACTGTGTAAAATCATTATATAGTATTCTACATTGGATTAATTGTAAATGTTCCGTATTCACAGAACGCACATGATAATTTTCAATGGCAAGTATTCACAAATACACAATGACTTAACAATTGCACGGATTCACATATTCACAATTATTCATCGGATCAGCAGAGCTTCAGTAAAGACCAATTAAATAAACCATATACATGTACAATAATTAGTTCATAAACATGAGAGTAGTTAAAATAACCTTTTATACATTGTATTACTGTGAAATGTAAATATTACAATAGTAAAGACTGTAGGAATTGCTTAAGTTAATACCCTGTATATGCTTACCTTCCCTAATATCAACCATTGTCTTTGGTAGAGTGAACGAAGGTGAATGAGTCTTCGGTTGACATGATCACTTTGGGAAGTATATTTTTAAAACCATTTTTCATGATAATGTTTACTGAACCACCGCACATGCTCCCAGAAAATGCTGTGCGATAATCAACACATATCCAGATGAGAAAAGAATCCATAGTCAATGGATATTGCTAAAGAAAATTTCACAAAATAAGCCAATTAGAGCAATCAAAATAACCTTAATCATCAGTGTATATTTTCATCTTTGTCTTCTTTATCAGTACACAATACACGATGACGTCACGGCACAGATTTACGCCACGTTTTTCACAGTTCCAAAATTACATTATTTTTAAATTGATTACTATATGGGACGTTTTGAACACTATCGTGTAAAATCACCGTGTAGCCAAGAGCTATTTGATACTAGTATTAACAATTACTCCTCACACCAATAATTGACCAACATGAAGGCCCTAGGCCATCACTGACATTCTTACACTGCTGTAAAGCATAAGTTCACATGGGATAGGCCTACTCGATTTTCATTGCTGACAGGTTCTTTTTTTGTATAGACTATACTTTCTCCCACATAAATCTTTTTATGGTGCTTCATACAGACTTACGGAGTGACACTTTCTGATTGCAGTAACAGTCAACCTGTATGAAGCATTACCGCAAAATGTGCACCAGTCAGCAGAAAGATGTAGCAAGTACAAAAAAGCACCAGTCAGCACAATGTTTGGAGCATTTTGACCTTGATACTATATTTTGCACGTCCCCGAATTACGTCATCACAGGCTGCCGCGTAACGTACGCGACGTCACGCGTGCTTCAGTATCACCTCCAACCAGAACGGCCCCCGATTTGCGACCGTTCATTCCCTGCCACATACACTGATGTCACGTGCTCTTCTACATTCTATGTCAATAATAAATAAATACACAAGTCCTGACTACGTCATATCCTATGTACAATTTCTTCCCCGTGAACTAAAGTCACATTTTTGTTGTTCTGATCACGTGATGTCGTGACCATTCTATTCATTTGCCAACAAATGAACAAATTCAAAACAGAGACAAAAAAATAAAAATCCCCAGAACCCTGCACAATGAATGTCTCTCCTCACAAGTGCAAATTGTCACCTGTTTATTAATGTTACACGGACCATACGGGGAGCCCGGCCCCCTGCCCCTCACCCGGCCCAGGCCGGCGCATTCCTTCGCCAGGAGACGGCCGCACAGGCCGGGCCGTTATCTCCAAGGCGACGCCGCCGTCGACAGCGCACCTGTGTGATTTATCACCCCAAGATCACGTGACACGAACCCTTCGCTTCATTGTCTCGGTCCATAGCGTTTGTGCGACGACGTCGTCAGGTGTTTGGCTCAGTTCAAATTTCACCTGATCGTGTCCAGCACGGGTTGGGTTTGCCCGTTGACCATGGTTCTTGGTTTGCTTGGATTCCGTCACCAACAGGTCTCTGTACTCTCACACACACTTATAGTCTTTAGTCTCCAGCGATCTTTCCAAATGAACTTCCTATCCCTGCACCACACCAGACACACACAGCCAGATTGATAGGTTGTAGTTTTTCCTGTTCTATTCTTGTGTCAGTCCTATCAGTCATCACGCCACACCCACTCTACGAAGACACCCAGTTTGTGACAACCAAACTCTGAAGCCGCAGCTGTCAATCACTGCAGCATTTGTGACGTGCTGCTGTCAATCAACGCACTGTCCCACGATCCGTATAGCTGTCAATCATTGCTCCAGCACACACACAGCTGTCAATCATTGTAGTGTTAATGTCCCTCCTGGATCATCCTGGTGGGGGAAGAGCGCGCCGTCCAGAGGAGGAGCCGCCGCCGACCGAGAGGGCCGTGGCAAAACATAGAACGTCAACCGGGGAAGAGCGCGCCGTCCGTGGACTCTTGAGTGCAAGGAGTTATATTTTTATACCGCCCGGGCCGCCGACCGAGGGCTTGTGGTTGTTGTTGTCGAACACGTGGTTCTCACTTCCTGCAAAACATAGAACGTCAACCGTTAGTAATAATTAGACTGGTAGGTATGTACGTGCAGCATGGGGCAGTTGCACCGTGGTAACTCTTGTAATAGTGAATACAAATATTACTCAAGGCACATATGTTATATTTTTATACACCTTTAGTCAACATATTTTGATGTACTGCCGTTTAAGGGTATTAAAATGCATAAATAAGGTAAGGGTGTACCAAAAGAACATAGATTTTCCATACATTATATCCCTTTCTCTGACCCCCATCCACGGTCCACTCCATGTACTGGCAGCAAACCCAGCTGTGTAAGACAGAAGACAGCCCCCCTCTTACACCCAACCTCCGCAACCCCCCCCCCCCCCCAACCCCACCCCATCCCAATTTTTATTGCTTATTCTACATCTGTGTGAGCATTTACATAAATTGTAAAACCCATGAAATCAACGTGTGGCCCCCCCCCTTTTCTTAGAAACCCTGGATCTGCCCCCCCACCCCCACTCACCCTCCTCGCTGCCGCCGTCCTCCTCGTCGCTGCCGTCCGCGGCCTCGGCGCGCTCCTCCTGCCGCCGCTTGGCCGTGGCCATGTCCGCCGCGTGCTTCTTGCGCCACTTGGTGCGCCGGTTCTGGAACCACACCTGCAGTAAACAAAAACACGTGGTCGTGATAGGCTAGTAGTTTATACAGTCCAGACACAATTCTTGGTCTGAACTAGAAATTGCAATAGTAATGATTCATATGCCGTTTTACACGCTGTTTGAAAGTTTATAATGTCCAATATCAAACCTTTACCAAAATGAGATAAGAGGAACAATAATATGTAAAATTCAATATGGCGTCCAAAATGGCCGCGTAATCATTTATTCTATAAATTTTCCTGCACACAGTAACCAGAGAGTGATATGTCCTGTTTGGAATACTTTATGATACTGTTATGATATAGTAGTCAAATGCATTTTACATTCTTAATATTTGTAATTTTGTTGAAGTCTTTAATGTTTTAAATTTGGCATAAAACTGGATGTAGAAAATTTACATTGTTTTAGTTAGAAAATATTGCATATTGTTAATGTGCATTTCAGGGTCGTACCTCATTCGATTTGACGTATACGTACTTGTAAATTCAAAACAAAACACACCTTGAGGTAAAGAGGGAAAAGCAGAGGTTTCAAATGTGTGATCATTTGTCAAATGTATTCTTAATTTTTCATATTCATTGTTTAAGTATCTATAATTTCTAACATGGCATAATTATAAACTTATATTAATTGTTTTATTTTGACAGGAAGACGTACATGTTCTTTATGTATGTTCTTGTGTATGTTCTATTCTGTTTTGACTGGATTTAAACTAACTATTCTTCTGATGGTCTAGCACACCAGCCGACCCTGAGCCCCCAAAATGCACGCATTATATAGCACAGTATTGACTGCACTGATTTTATATCTTTAGAACTATAGAAGCTTTACAATTCTCACTTGCTATTCATCCGTATACGCCTCAACTATAATCACCGGCATTAATTACATTAAAGATTATATGCTAATTTCAACCTGGGTTCCATTGTTCACGATTATAAAAGGAATTTTTTAGATACCTATTTAAAGCTGAACCTACATTTTCGGCAAGACTTTTTTCGTTGATTTCTCATCAACTACATCGGGCCAATGAATTATATCAGTTTTGATAACAAAAAGTAGTAAATAATAACACAACAAGCAGACACACACAAGCAACAAAAGTGTCTCCTTGAAACCTGCCTTCTCAGTCCCCCCCCCCACACACACACAATCCAGCAGTATCCGGGTCGTTAGCGAACACGGCGTGTGTTGATTAAATCTAAATCAGGCGGGATGATCATGGATCAGGGCAGATCCACGGAGCAGGATTGCTGGACGAGTGTCCATGATAAAACCCCGGGGAGGGATACGCTTAAATACAGCAGCTGTTGGTTTATTGCTAATAATAGTACATGCAAATGATTGTTTTCACTAATAATCAGCTTTTACGACAAATCCTCAAAAAACCTTCATAGTCAGTCTACGGGAATCTCTTTTACAGTGTAAACATTTTCATAACATAAATATTTTCAGTGGCATCGTGTGATTTGAATAATGAGTCCAAAAATGTTGAGATGCAAAAACTTACAATTCTACATATTTTGGAGATTGGTAATTCTTGTTGTAGCATTTGCCGTCACCAGATGGCAGCACTTGAAGACGGGAATTTCTGATCCCCGAAAATATTATGAAGTTGAAGGAATTGTCTCAAAATTAGCCATGCCATTGATAAAAACAGAACTTCAAATGAAATTCTTTTCAAATGATTATTTTTAACCTTGCACGGCACAATAGTTTTTCTAAACCCCAGCCCTGCTCAGGGTGTTTGAGAGAGAGAGAGAGAGACCCGGAAACAGCTCATTGATAATGACCCCATACGGCCGACACTGACGTTGTTTACCGACAGATAGTGGCAAATCTGGATCAGCTTCTGGATCTAACTAATTTGCAAGTCAAATCCGGCAGAGGCGCGATGCTCAGTCATTATGATTGCTATAGTCTGTGTCACAACTCATAACGCTCTAGCATCTAAACGGAGTGTTACGTTATTCGTTAAACACTTGCTTACATCATACGTACGTCCCTGTTGTGTAAGACGTATAATTAAGTACGAATTGGGCGTCCTGTCACATGACAGCATTCTTCACTTTCCAGTTGCGCAGAACGTCATGCGCAGTGGTCTTTTTCATTTTAGCTGCGACAAACGTTCCATATGACTTCCGGTACATGTTAAAATCCCATTTGAAAAATATTTCATGCCAGATCATGGATATAAGGTATTGTATGGAAAATTGGTGGCTGTCACATTGATAAACTTTGGAAATGTATACAAAAATGTCTATTTGAGGCGTGAATTCATCAGAATATTGTGTTTTCAAGTTTCTCTGCTGAACCGGGTCGTCTGTCATATTTGTTTACGATCAGTATTTCCCCTTATATCTCAGTCAATTTTCATAGTAATGTAAATCCGATTACAGATTCGTATTCCTCACTAAAAATTCTATTAGAAAACTACTTTTCACGTATACAATACGACGAAACATACTTTGAAAATAACCTTTTACTATTCAATGTCGTGTTGACCAAAAATCGTAGACTGATTTTTTGTGCGATGAACGTTTAGCGCACCTGCAAATACCACTGCGCATGACGTTCTGCGCAACTGGAAAATGAAGAATTCTGGATCGGCATCTCTGCTCTGGATCTACTGTGATTTGCAAGTCAAATGGCTGATAAGTCATGATGAGCATTAATCTGTGTATGTTGTCCCTAATCCTCGGCAGCTAGCTCAATAAGCGTTTACTCCCTCCATTGTGACAATATCGCTTCTTTCAGATAACGTCACAGCGGGATTTCTGATTTGGGGGAAAGGGGGGGGGGGGTAAATACTGAAGTACAAACAGACATTCTGAACTTGACAATAATCCTGACTCAGCAGTGGCTCCATGTCATAATAATCTGAATATCGTGTATGTGTCCATATGTTTACATCAAATTATGAAACGTAGTTTCTCTGCCGTGAGGAAAGAGATTAGAAAGAAACAAACATATATGACAAAATAGTAGCACCCACCCCATTTCCTCCCACTAAAAATACTCTTACGTTAGGAGACAACGCCTAACTCCTACCCCACGACTGATTTGCCACCACTTATCGTGTATGTCTGTGCCGCACTCAATCAAGTACTATAGTATTGCATTTCAAAGCCAGTATACTGCAGTACTCTCCACTCGAGTCTGTCCCCTCGTGGGCGCTGCCGACCCTCCAGTGCCCACTCGCCTGTTCCACACATCTGCCGCTAATGGATTAGCGCCTAATCCGGCGTGTCGGCGGCCTAGATTGACCCCCGCCCCCGCACAGATGAAATTAGAATACGCCCATAAAGCGCACTTCTCGATTTGATCGGGCGGAATGCGCCAATATGCGCCGCCAATATGGGCCACAATCGGCAACATTGCTCGCCGTTTGGCGCATCTTGTTTCTTCTCTGCACCACTTGAAAAGTATCCTGTCTACTATAGTAGGCCTACGGAAATACCCGAATGGGGGCTACTTGTAACAATCACGGTTCCGAGAAACTGTGAATATCTTGACTAGCAGGGAAAGGGTTATACTTTGCTTCACTTGTAACCAAGGTAGTTTGACAAATCAAACCGTAATAAGACCACTTCCAATGCCTACATAGGGCGACCAACGGGAAACTCGACAATAAGACCACCTCCTCACGGAGGCCAATGGAGGCGAGTCCTCGGTGGTCTTGACACAGAGGCTCTACTGTATATCGCCATGCGACTGTCCCGAGTGTCTCCCATCGTGAGCCGCCAATCCGCGGGTAATTGCCAAAGCGCCACTATCGGTAATTGTGCATTTATGCGGCGCCTATCAGGTAGGCCTTATTGAGCAATAGCCCCAGCCTGACGGTCACCCATCAGAACAACCTCCCCCCTCCCCCTAGATCTGCCAATATTAATCGTACTATCAGAAGTAGAGTATGCTTTCAAAGCTTGGTCATTAATGTGCCTGTAATCCTATTCTTCCCTCAAATCTAACCCTTTTCTACCGCTACAGGCGTGTAGGCAGCGGAGAGAAAAAAAAGAGAACACACCGTTTATAACAGTTCCACGGGAGTTTGCTTGTGTCAGTTTTCACACGCTGGAATGTCGCGAACGTCACGCGTTATTGTGGCCGTGAATAAATGATCAAAGTTTATGGCGAATAAATCACAGCGCACCTTTTGTGCGACATTCGGCTCTATAGCTGTCTGCGCCAATATCCGCCAATAGGCACTTATCCTCTCTTTCAAGCTTTAAGAAGCTGCCTGATATTTGCGGAATCATCAGCGTATGTAGATTATCCAGAAGGAGGTTTTATGACCCCGCTTTTCTCACACAAACACTTATGCTGCATTGTTCTCCCCTTCTATGGGCCTTACATTAGCGCCGACTCCGCGGTTGGTTTATAACCCGCCTGGCAGAATCAGGTGGACCCGTCCGGAGTCGCCTGCTGCGACAGGGGGTCGTTATGTTCATTACCAACGCGACACCTGAAGACTTCATCAAAAGTATCGACACCTGACGACGATTTGGGTCGTAAATTCAAGTGGTGAACCCAGGAATGCTCATTTTGAGGTTCTTTACACCTTCTATAAACTCTCTACCGGCGGTAGTTTGTGTGTGGTATTGATTTGTTTTGTTCTGTTTTCTTCAAAATAATTATGTTTACAATGCCCCCGTGATATAGAACATTCAAATGACAAGTAAGATCCGTTTCAAGAAAGAAATCATATCATCATCAAATTGTCTACACTGAACTTCTTCACAGGTCTGTGTATATTAGATTTTAATGTGTTGCAATATCTTACATGCTTTCACTGAGAGGACACAGCATGCCTGCCACCCCGTGTATAGTCAGCACATCTAACACAGTGGCTCCGTGACAGAACCTTTCATCTTGTCAGCCCACTTACTTAACATCAATATTCAGCAGGTGCTAAAGTCCCACTATCATCAAGTAGCCATTTCATGCGTGCCTTTCCCCCCCGTAGGCCACACAGTGAAATCAAAAGTAGATCATACAAATGCGCATCAATGTATCCGCTCAGCACGGCCAACCCCACGTGTAGAAATGGCCGCCTGTCTCCACCATCATTTACCATCATTTAGCCCGCTCGGCCCGCCGGGTCTCTCCGAGCGGCCAATCTCTCCAGCCATTAGCCGTATTGCCCCCCCGCCCCCTCCCCCATGTCCCTCACCTCGTTTATTTCCAGCCGAGTTTAGCGAGTCAAATGGCACTGTAATTGTCCGCCATTTTGTGACGTCACACCGGACTATTTCCAAGATGGCGGCGGTGTCGGGAGGTGAGGCTGTGATGGCGTTTTGATTGGCCGTAATGGAGCCGGCGGCGGAGGCCCCCCACCCCCGGGAGAGGGGTCTATACACGGTGAACAGTCGGCGACCGGCCGCGCGCTGGGTTTCACTGGGTTATGAGGGAAAATTAGCATTTGATGGTGTTTTTTCTCATGCTAATGAGGCTGGCGCTGATGGATGGTCAGTTCAGAGTCAAAGTGCACGCATATATGAGAGGGGAGGGGGCTTGTAATCTATCAGAACAAACCCAGCGTTTTATATGGGAGTTTTATATATATAAAAAAACGTCGATTCACTTTTGTTCAACGTCTGATGGATGAGTTTTGAAGAGAACAAAAACATTTTATTTTACTTAGAAAATTAGCTGGTTACATGGTGTCTTTAATAACCACGCGGAAGCAGGAACCAGTGCTTTGGCCACGCCAGCGTGGCGTCTAATAATCCCCCAATATCGCCCGGCATCAATCAGCGGCCACACCATCCATCAACCCCCGGGCGCGACCCCCTCCCCGCCCCGACCCCACCTCACCCTAAGCCGTCATATGTACACTGTATCACGTGTCACGTGATACGGAAGGAGCATAAATACGCGCACAGTGCGCACGCGCGTGGGTATTTTGTGGAGAGTCCGTGTTTTTTTTGTTTTTTGTTTTTTTGTAACATGTCTGTTTTTTTCTTAGAATTTGGGAACAACTTTTCAAAAATTGAAGTTTTCATCAAACTATGAATTGGTCTTCTCTTGCTTTCCACGGGAAGAAACCAGGACAATGTTAGATTCAAAATCAAAATGTGTTCCTGTTAGGATTTTACTCTGGGAGCGGTAAAATTGGTTATGGCAATAATGTACCCCAAACGTACCACCTCAATGCATAACCTTTACCCACCCCCCCCCCACGTGCTCCTCCCGCCCCTTTATCGCCCGAGCCCCCATCCGTCACCTGCTGTCACGCATGCGTACAGAGGCCGGGCGGGGATTTTCATATTTGCGGCTGAATAAATCGGACATTCACTGTGGGATTGGAGCTTTCAGCGGGTGACGATAGATGGCGTAGTGTGTGCTGATTGGGGGCGGGGGCGATAGGGGGGGTACAGGTGAAAATTTAGGCATTGCTTTCATAACCAGTGGACGCAGGATATGCTTTGATTTTACTAGCTTTAAGTACAGATGAGTTTTAGTTTGGATTGCACCCACCAATATAGCATGGATTTGTATGCAGGAATTCGTACATATGAATGATAACAGTCTACCACTAATATTTCTCAAATTTGCTGTAAATAGTACTTTTAACTTTTCCACGGAAGAAAATTCCATTGTTGTCAATGTACTTACATTCTGATGTATAATATTAGTATGCTACAATCTTAATTTTCATGTTTCAAGACATATCTCGTCACCCAGTACCCAATATATTGAACTTGCTTCTGTCACTGAAGTTCGGGTCACTGCGGTCAGTATCAGCATCAACGACTCGTTTCCTGTTGCCTGTTGGTCATCAAATAACCACCGCATCCCCCCAGACCCAGCCCCCACCAATTAATGCTGTGTTTCGCCACATTCCCAACTCGTTACATCGGGTTCTGATGAGGCCCGGATGTGCCGTGTTTATTTTGCCACGTGCGTCAGAGGCGCGTTACGTGAGACGTGTGAGGAGGCGGCGATTTAAGCCAGAGTGGCATCACAGGATGAACACTTCATAGTTCATACACTACACAAATATGCGTCCATATATTAATACCATTCACGTTTGATCCAACCAACTCAATACTAACTTTCGGGGTTCAACTTGCCTTGCTACTGTATTATGAGTTATGTTGATTAATTAGGTATGTAGCATAGGGAGGGGTTTATAGTAGGCCCCTATCTGTGTATTAACTATATTCTGATTTGGCACATCGTCGGTTTAGGGGAATCTGTTTCACGCTGAACATAGGCATTGTTTCATTATGTTCTTTGTGCTTCCAGTGCCTTGTGAATGATTGAATAAGCCAGAAATATACGAGGACGTTTTTGGCAGAACACACTGACAATAGTTTGGCGCGTGCAAATATAAGGTCTGGATAGGTGTCGGTATCTCAACCTTTTCATCAAACGAGATTTAATTTATGTACTGAACATTAGCAAAGGTGTGCACTTCCATGTACCCTTAATGGTATTAGTGTTGGATTTTAACGCTGCATTTCTTGCGCCACTCTTGCTATTTATAATGAGTTTGCATTGATAAGTTCAATCATATGTCTATATATGTTATTATATAACACCTGTGGCTAATCCAGGAAGTGCTGATATTGATTGGTTATAGCACAACAGAGCCCCTATTATTGAATAAATCTCACGCCAATGTGAGGCTAATCTAGACCCGGAAGTGAGATCTGCTGGGGCTCAATATCCTAGTTTAAAGACGCAATAATAAGATGATACATATCAAATTAGGTGCTGATCAAAGGGAGTTTTCACTCTTTCATACCACTACCTTCAGAGGCCACTGAGGCTTCATGCACACTTAGTGCAAGCATAGTCTGGGCATATTATATAATAACTAATATTACATTACTGATATGACTTTGACGTCCTCAGCCTAGGGATATATGCTCTGTACTGCTAAACTCTCATCTAAAGTGCAATGTACAGAAATAGATTGGAAATACTTTTTGCACTGTCACTGTGATTTTCCCCTGTCATATGGAGTAAGCACATCGAAAGTGATTGTGATAAACCAGATTTCAATGCTTATATCAGTGCACACATTCACATTGATAATTTCTCCTCGCATGGATATTTATGTTTGATTCATTGCTGCTAAATTCTGCTTTGCAGCATGTTACTGACTTCTGCTCGTCATCCTGGTACATAACGATTCTCTGCCCTTTGTTGCAGTGTATCTACAGAAGCCTTGAAACATAAGTCATCAAAACCCTATCCCGCATCACAAAAATAACTAGAAAAAATCAGCAGCATGTAACAAAAAAGCACACAAGTTAACTAACTAGCAAAAAATAGCTTAAACATGTAACTCTTTAACAAGCTTCAGAACCAAACCTCTCCCTGTCCTGGCCCCAAGATGATTGCAACATGTTGTTAACAGCTCCTGAGCTCCTGATGATGAGCAGATGTGCAGGCGTAACATTGGCCAACAACTCCAGTGGTGTGCCAGCCAATGTGGGGATAAACGCTCCTCAATGCCGGCCATCATTAGCAAGTAAGTGCTAAGTGATGCACAGGAGGCAGCTTGTTTGTACGTGCATTTGGAAACAATTGCAAACTTGTCTTTATTCGGTGCAGTTCTGTAGCAGGATTGTCATTATATTGCTGCCAGTCACCTGATATTCACTGAAAAGACTAATGGCTCTAATGCGACCAATGTGTGCAGCAGCTAATGAGATAGGTCTTGAAAGGTGCCGCAAAGTTTTTAACCTGTTTTCTCCACTGACAATTAATTATCACCTAATTACTTGTGTATCATGCACACGACAACACGGGGTCTGATATAAACCCCATTAATGGCCACTCATGGTGAACACGCACAAGTTATTCTGTGACAAATGGCGGGTCGTCCCGGCAGACCCGTGATAGCAGCCTCACATCTGCTCTCTCATCTACACCAACAATCACACTAACAAGCTGGCGAATGTCCTCGTCAAATGATTAATCGCCCGTGATGATTTTATCACACCCGGTACCGGCCGATCCGTCACTCCCGTGCCGAAACAGCCCGGGTCGCTAATTGGCGCGTTCGCCACAAAAAGACAAATGGCGAAATGATCGAATGCCTTTTTACGCCGCGTGTGACGTAATTAAGACGAACCGTGGCCCGTTTGTGACAGGAGAATGTCGTGTTGATGTGACTCTTTGTTGGAGAGGTTTGTTGGTGAATTATTAATCTCCAGTTATCGCTGTCAAGTTGACGAGAAGTAGTGTAAAGTTTAGCGACAGTTCAGCTGAAGCAGGCGAGAATGTCATATGAATGTGGTAGAGTGTAGGGCGTGAACTATAAATAGGTCCTCGCTATAAAACACTAGATGTATAACTGATAGTGCTGATGAAAATTAATTAGGTATTCGCGGACACTCTGTTGTCAATAGGATTGTTGCGAAGTATGTGTCAACGCTATTATTCAACAATCATAATTTATCCAACCAGATTAGCTAGATCACATAATAACAGGTTCTTTAGAGTGTTCACAACAACATAGAACAATCGGCCATTTACGACCAAAGTGCAGAAGTAACAAGTTTGACAAGGGGGACAATGACCTGGTGTTAATGCAAAGTGGGAAGTTCACCATAAAACGCATGCAGTTACATAACCTTTAGGCATATACATGTGTAATAAAATCGCTGGGAATTTTCAACATGACTGCCTGCATGTTATGTTTTGTGGATGTTTTATTGGTCACTATCAGTGGTCACTCTAATTACTGGTGCGGACGGCGTACAGCGCCGCGGGGGTTGTGAATGGAGCGTGCGGTGCCAATGGAGCGAACGTACACGAGGTCATTAAATGATTGATGTAATTGACAAATGTGTATTTAGAACCGACAGTGAATAAATGTAATATTTTCTCAGTTGTGAGTGAGTCGCTCATATTGACCAGCCGCCTCTTAGGCCATGTGCACGTGCGTGTGAGTTGAATGCATATGAACGTGCGTGCGCGTGTGCGTGTTCCTCACATTGACCTGGCTCTTGGTCTTTGATTGCAGTGTGCATACGTGCCTGTGAAGGTGCGCGTCTGCGAAGGTGCCTGGACGTGAAGGTGCACGGGTAGGTGCGTGCACGTAAATATGATTGCATATGAATGATGGCGTATGTGTAGGCGCGTGTACGGGTCATAGTGAATTGTGTGCAAGTGAAGATGTGTGCGCCGCGTGTACCCACCTTGACCTGGCTCTCGGTCATGCCGAGCGCGTATGCGAGGCGCGCCCGCTCCGGCCCGGCCAGGTACTTGGTCTGCTCGAACGTCTTCTCCAGCGCGAAGATCTGGTGGCCCGAGAACGTTGGCCGCGTGTGCTTCTTCTTGGAGCCGTCCTTGTCGCCCACCCCGCCACCGGGATGCAGAGACAGCGGCGGCGACGGACCTGCGAGCAGACAGGGCAAGGCAGGGGTTAGGATGGGAACAGCTTCTTGGTACATTGACATATTTAGCATTATTGTCACACAGAGGGATAATTGGTATGACTTATTCTGATATTTTGCAACTTTGACCAATACAACAGGAATAAAGCCTGTTTGCATGTTATACTAACTGTGTGAGCCGCATGTTGTAAAACAGCATTATAGAGATTGATCAGGCTTTTAGCTCAAGTATATGGGCTGCATCATTGGGCAAATTTCACGTTTGCTACCACTATATTTGACAGTGTAATGGAGGGACATGGATAGAATATTGCAATGTTGTATTGGGGTTAAAATGAGGGCAGAACAATCGTATACATGTATAATGTGACACTTTGTCCAGTACTGTATCACGCTGTGTTCATAACTTGACAAGATGTATCCATAAAACGTGCGAAACTTATTACCATACGACGTAAACTGGCCTACTGTGGTGGCCCTCTGTTGTTTTACGTGTCAACTATATAGGAGGAGCAATACCTGGGAACCCTGTGAGCGAATATGAACCTATATGGCAAGATACACCTCTTAGGAAAACTCATCAAACAATCACGAAACTCACAATTGCACGCTGGTGGACGGTTTAAAACTATATTGATGAGATGAATGTACACAATAAAGTAATTGCTTTTATCGATAATCCACCAATTTGGATTTAGAAAATACATACTACCACCACCCCCTCCCCCACTCTCCTCTCTATCAACTTGACAAATGCCTCCACTTGAGCCAGTGCGTGTCAACCACCATTCGACTACCTGCTAAACGGAACCTGCAAATGTCTTTTCTAAATCTAAATAATGGCAGCATAAATCTACAGCAGCCGACTTTCGCGCCTGAACTATGTTATCAGTGTTTGTCCACGTTTCCACTTTGGACAGATGATAATAGTTTGAAATATTGATAACGTGTCTTTTCTTGGAGACGCAGGAATCGGCTGCTGGGCGTCAATGCCGGCTGCTTCTGGAGGAGGCAGGAAATTAGAGGCGTGTTCAGCCGGGCAGACGACCGTTGTACAGTTATTGTTCACCGTTGACCAGGGACACATATTAAAATGTTCATTAGATCATGCCCCAGTCTGACGGTCACAACTTCAATCCTTGATGGGATAAGCACCACAGGGATGGGAAATGCTTTGGGGAGAACACAGACCTAATAGAACAATAAAAATCATCTAAAATAGTATCGGTGTGCTCTGTCAGACTATACTTAATGCTAAGTATTTTAATTATTTTGAAGGGGAGTGTTCTTATTTGCACTTTTGTTTAACAATTGCTTATGAACTGTTGATGGTCATTCAATATGCCTACATATGACTGTACTTCTATCTAGTGGCGTGTTGATGTTACTGAGTTTCATTATTTTCAGACTAAAACAAACTGAAACTTTTAAAACAGATGAAGAATATACACCAAACAGCTTTGTGCACATAAAGGATAAACATTTCAGCTAGTTCCGCTAGCTTCTCTATTTTTGCTGGCTGCTTATTCTCGTGGTTTTGGCATTGTTACAAAGAAATCTGCTGACTTATGCTTTATGATTTGTAGAAGTCTAAGTGCAAAAGATAGCAAGTCTCTGTGTGAAATTACAGCAACAAAAAGGAGCAGAAATCACCAAAATGTTACAAAAAGCACAAGTTTGCACGCAAAGCTGAAACACTCATTCTCCCGTGTAGTTGACAAAATGACAGGCGTCCGTTTGTGACGTCACAGTCGGCAGTTTAAACCCGTGTATCAGTTAATCCCTACACTTATACACCTGATCCTCTGTCAACAGTTTGGAAAGTTTCACCTCTCGTGGGGGATTAACACTGACATGTGGCTGACGTCCTATTATTCTTGTAAAAATTAATGACATCTATTGAAACCCTACGTAAAGCGATTGAACGACGTTGTTGAAGCAATTGCATTGCAATAGACAGCTTTTGAACAAGGTCTGTTTTGTTCCTTGATTGACAGCAGCAGACTAAGTGATTTCTGTGAATCTCTCATCGAATGTTGTTCATCAGCAAGTGTCCATCCACCAGACCTATTTTTTTCTCTCTCTAATGTGTTTTATGATTATGTGGAACTGTTGATTATGTTGTGGA
Source organism: Streblospio benedicti (assembly GCA_019095985.1). Lineage (NCBI taxonomy): Eukaryota > Metazoa > Annelida > Polychaeta > Spionida > Spionidae > Streblospio > Streblospio benedicti. Next base: position 3,123,100 of record CM032668.1, read on the forward strand.
TATGTGTTACAACTGACAATTTTGTTTCTTGCAAAGTAGGACATGTGTTATTCAAGTGTTAACTGTCCACGAGAAAATGTACTGACATGTAGTACATTGCAAAGTGAACCCTCGTGTTTGCTGCTGATACTAGCAAGTTAAACTTGAAACACGCCTTTGTAACTACATAGCCTGATGTTCCTGATAAATAGTCCCCTGAAAGCACATCACTTGTGTATTGACACACTAGATATTGAAATAACTTTGGAGTAGGCTTATATCGCATTTTAGCTATTGCTTAATCCATCTTTACATATGTATTTCAAGTGGCATATGTTTTAACCATATAAATGAATGACTATGCAGCCTGCATTTTAAAAGTGAATCAGCGCTTCAAAAGCTTCTGTACACCACTCACTGATGTAGTGAATTCAATAGGCAGTTGTGCGTTTTACTACACGATGGTGGCATCAAAAGACTGATACAGCACAACCTCCCACCAACATCACCAATGTATGAAGCGACCATCTGTATAATAAGACCATGTTTGGTGATCACAACCCTCCTTTCCTAGACCACCGCAAATCGCCATAAAGAGACCACCTCTCTGTCAAGACCACCTGCTGCCAATCGTCTGCTGTCCTAACAGAGAGGCTCCCCTGTAAGATCCTATCAGCTCATCTGCGACGTTTTTTCTATGCTCACAAACTCCTTTCACGCAGCTGCCGATTTTGAGTCGCTCAAATTTAATAATCCGTGATTTATGCTGCCAAAACAAGCACAAATTAAAAGCTCGCCCAGCTGTCGCGCGTAATCAGTGTGACGTGATGGAGGAGAGAATTTCTTATTAGGTCTCACGCCAGATGACGGTAACACTCGCCCCCATTAAGTAAAAATGTTCGACGGCCGAGGCAGGTGATGTTGGTGGCATGGGACTTTACTTTGGACCCTGTGTTTTGGGTTGCAGATAGTGTGTGTGTTGTATGGTGTGCCACTCAATTGATTTGCTGTCAATCAAGCAGCAAAACAGACATTAAATGTTCAAACACTGTCTTTTGCAATGTGACTTCTTCATTAATCTCTTTAATTGATTGTCAGTGTTTTATGAAAAGAATGCCTAAGATACAATTTTGTAATTGGTTTTTATTTGTCTCTAACTATGTGACCAAGTCCAACTTGACGTCTAATGACAACTGCCGACCACAACCGACTCACACACCTAAACAATATAGCTGGTGTGTAGCTGCGTTGGTGTAACAGAAATGGCCGTGCCATCAGACGCCCGATGATTTAGAATTGCCTATTGTAAGGTATGTGTAAAATTCTAATTGATAATTGCTGCTAAACAGTAATAGAGTGGAACGGTAAACTGTCTCTATAAGCGTACAATTGTGGCTCGCCCCAGGCGGCAGTGTGTTTGTAGATCAGAGGCTGACCTCCAGGTGGTAATTACAAATTAATGGGGCCTGTGAGAGTGAAGTTCGGACGCTGGCATCATTATACTCAGCACCCACGCATACGACAGAACGTCTCTATTAGGACCACCCCAATATCCTCAACATTAAGACATATAGTGACTTACAGAGTGGTCTTCGGGGAGAGGTTGTCTCTTTATGACGGTTTTGCGGCCCTTTTTGAAAGTAAGCCCGAAATGTAGTGTCTCCATAGGAAGATGAAGGCCAGTCACCCACCCCCAGGACACAAAAAAGATTAAAATTTTCCCTTTTTGTGTGTGTGGTTTTCTCCATCGCCACATGCTTACGCGAGAATAAAACACGATATTCCTTTATTGGGTCCTCGTCAATTTTCAAAACGTTGATCAACTAGTACGCCTTCACACAGGTGAACCTATCACCGGCACCCACTCATCTGATCTGTGTAACAATAGGCAGACCAATTACTCTGTGACCAAGTAAGCCACGGCCAGAGCATCTCATACCACCCCCACCCCCAGGGACTCACACTGCGGACCCCTAGGACCGTCACCACCACCCGGGGGACCTCACAGCAGCAGCTACCAAACTGAGAGTGGGCTTTGTTCTCGCCTGTGTCACGGAATGCGGTCAATGGGCCGTAACCAAACGCTCAGCGTGCACCACAAGGGCCGTGCTGTGCCAGCAGGAGGTCACCCGGGGCTCACACTTCCGGCTCCTCCTGTTGTTGCTGCTGTTATTGTTGATGTGGAGTTGTGTGATCTGGTCAATGGACCATGACCACAACGCGCAGGGGGACGAGTGTAGTTTGGACGCTGCACGCTGTTGTGGGGATGCCATTAGCGGGTGAGTCCTGGCACAAACAATTTTTGGCATTTTTTTTTATAATATATATAGCACTATTTCCAGCTTGCAAAGGCTAGAAACCATCACCCTGAATTCACTCATTCTGACACCAATGTTATAATGGTACTATTGGACAAAGGTACTAGCTGCGAATTGCACAGAAAAATCTAATGCTAGCCTTTCTTTTTTTACAAAATGACTGAAAAAACTTCCCTTTTCATCCCACCCAACAGTGAACTGTGTCCGTGCATTACCCTTGGCGGCTGACTGCTCATTCCCCGCACGTGGCCACTATTAATGGCCCCTATTTACATACAACACGCACCCTCTGTTTATTGCTCAGTTAATGAGTTTGGACAATCTGTGGCTACATGATAGGCGAGCCATTGTAAAATGTGCTGTACAGTCGAACCTCTTTTATACGAAGACTACCAATCAAGCACCTTAGTTTTCCTAAGTATTAAGTGGAAACGAGAGGTGCTCTCAATATGTTCTTTTTCTGTTGTCTCTTCAAGCAGTTTTTGGTGCCATTGCAGAGGGTCTCTGTTTGTAGAGGTGGTCTTGATGGGAGGTGTTTCTGCAGTAGATGTGGTGTTTGAAGGAGGCTTTTGTCGAGTATAAATCAAGGGGGTGTTGTCGGGGTCCAAGGCCTGTGCTATTTGTCATGTGTATTTGTCATTTGCTTGATATATAATAGATGGCTGTATGTGTTTCGCCAGTCTCCACTTTAAAGGCCCCACACAAAACTATAAATAACCACTGACAGTTTCAACATGGCTTCATTTAAATTGTGCACATATATAGATTTCTGTTCCATAATCAGAGAATTATTCTCTAATGATTTCATTTCACATTAACAGTATCTAGATCTTAAACAAGGTGGGTGTCTTATAACTGGTGGCTGATGGACACCTTTGTTTGAAGCATATATCAAAATATATCATTTGCCATGGATTTACAAATTGTAGGTGTATATGACGAATACTATTGGCCACGATATGCGTACACCTAAGTCACAGTGACCAGTGATAGAGATAGTCATTTAGATATAGTCACTTGCAAAGTTTTCAAACTTGAAATATAACACTTGCACAAAGAGACTTGTACAAATTACTGACATCAGCATCAGAGCATATACACATAGACAATGAGAGCCTTTAATGTATTGATAATGATTGATTGGTTTATTTTCATTCTTGCAAAGCATTGAATGGTTTTCATGCGATCTAATACAGATGTATCATCATTCTAATGCTTAGGGCAAATTCATATTTGTGTGACTGTTAAATAAACAGAATCTGCTGCGAATGTGAATATACGTCTGGTAAAGCAAGTTAAATGGTGACTACCACACACAATTGTGTTCTTGCAATTTTAAGTTGCAATTTACCGCTTGCATCTTTGATTTGTACCTGCATAAATAGTGTGATTCTAATTCCATCTAATCAATCAGGGGCTCCCATTGGGTCAAAGAATTGAGTGGATGTCATTAATACCACTTCTATAGGGAGAAAAAAAACTCCAATAACATGAGCATTCTTTGGTGGTCCCCATCCATCACAAAGAGACCACAAAAAACCTCCATAAACATATCACCTTTCCACTGAAACCAGCTGCACAGCTGCAGGGTTTGGTCTCGCTATGGGGGTTGTACCGTATCTATACGGTCATTATCACACGACATTGTGCGTCTTTGACACCCGGAGACCCGCCGTCGCGGCCGCTCCTGATCACCCTGACCCGCGGGTCGCTCCAGACGCCGATCCAGAATGGATCCAGGACGCCGCGGACGCCTAATGGATTGCGCCTTGGCGGCAGGAGGGGTGACAACGCAATTATGGTGATATACGAGGTGGCTGGAGGATCCTTTTGTCCCTACACCACCGGCACAGTGGAGGGACGGCGGGCAAAGGGGGAATTGGCAGGATTCGCGCATTCTATTTGGTTCTCTCACTTACAAGTGTCGGAGTAATCAAGGGTTTGGGTGCCGAGGTTTGTGCTTGAACAAAGGACAATGGACACTATTCAATTACATGTGCACAATTGGCTGGGTATTTGTGCCAGACAGGGTGGAGTTAGCATGATGTTTTAATATGAATCTCAACATAACAAAATTATATTCAATATGAACCAAGTAGCACATTCACATTTTCAATAACGTATGTCAAATGTACTGATAATTTCTCTATTTGTTGAACAGAGTATAGTTGATATACTAGTATACACAGGGAGATTTTCTTCACAACAGATCCTGTTTATTTGTCCACAGTGACACAAAAACGTGATCGGGCACTAATGTTTAGAATGCATCATAGAATCTCTGAAGGTGGGATTCATACTGGTCACACATGTAGTCTACAACAGTGTGCCCTCTGTAAGCTGCAGCCCAAGAAAGCAGCTCCCAAGGTCCTGTATTTGTTTAACACCATACATCATCGCCCGGTATTTGCCGTGATCATGGAAAGCGCTCCTATTGGCTGGGACGCCAAATGTGTATGGGGGGGCTTTAAAGCTTGCGCAGTACATTCGATCTTATTCCACACACTATACTAACTCACGTTTATGACATTTGAGGCTGGTCTGAACACACATGTCGTCTTTTTTATGAACGTTCGCCTTGGTGTCTCCTAGAGACTTTGGGAGTGACAAAAATGCCTTATAGCATAGAGGCTGTCTCTTTATAAGGACGTTATACTGTAGTTGGCAGCATGCTTTGTCTATGCTTACTTAATAATTGCCTGTAGTATGGACATGTCATTTGATTCGCCCAACACAACCAAAGCACACGAAGTCCTATTATAATTTGCAAATTATGATTGTGTTATTTAATTAGTAGTTGCATAATGCACCAATAAATCCTTTGTTCTTGTGGACCAACTTGACGGAGCGATGGCTACATACATTTTACTCTTACAGTCGAGACCACCCCTCCAATTCCACCTCTCCAAGCCGACCTGTCCACATGACACCCAAAACTTGGCTACAAAGAGGTGTCATTCGGAGAAGGGGGCGTGGCGCGGGCCCATTAATCATAACTGTAGGGTTGAAGGTCAAACTTTTGGGCACATTCAAACAGGACTTTATTGCCACATATTGCTATGTGCTGTTGGGGGCGGGGTCACGGCGGGGAGGTGCATGGGATTGATAATAAGTATTTGTCACAGTCACACAGCTTTAATGGCTGGTTTAATCACATCATTAATGCAGTGCTAATAACGGTATCCAATATCAACACCAAATCACAATTGGTGACAATCATTAAACTCTGGCTTGAATTTGGACCAAATTTGACCCGTCACCGCAACACTATATACAGAGATAATTGATGTTCTATCTTAGCTCTTAATTTGTTGGTTAGCAGACTTTAAAGGTGTTCTAAAAGTCGGTTATAATAACTCTGTGTAATGTCAATTCTGTATACTTGATCCACACATAAAATGATTGTCTGTGTCTATGGTCAAAACCAAATGTAACAATTAACATCGCCGTACGTGGACAGAATCGTCTATTGTAAAGTTAGCGTTCACGTGTAATGTATCCTCATTTATTTCGGGTTTATTCATTGTTATCATTGAATTCACAAGTTATTGTTAACAATTGTAACTTTGAAAATGTGTGCTGCGTGAAAGAGATTCCCTGGGACTGACGGTGCGGGTAATGACATTTTTATCAATTTGGTATTGACCTCTTTCAAATTGTATCATGTTTATCGTGTAAAACCACAACATTACACCTGTCCTAGAGCATTTCATGAATCCAGAACACAAATTAACACATACATATGATTTGGTGTTGAAAACATAAAAACTCCACACACCATGCACTTTCAATGTAGAACGAACCCCATCCGTTTTAAGCGCGTTTTTAAAACTGCCGCTCCCCGTGCAGCCCCGTTTCTATTCTGATCTATGGCTGTCCGTGTCAAGATGCGTTTTCCCAACACCCGCCGCGACTGTCAGCGCGCGCCTTACAGAAAAGTCAACGCGCCGTAAAAACGCACGTATTAAAGCGCACGGGGCCACGCACACGCACTAAAGGCGCGCCAAATTAACGCGCCTTTTATGGAGCGTATCGCCGTTGCCCCTGACGACGCCCCCCTCCCGGGGTTAAGAAGCCGGCCTTGTGAAATTTGTCGGCCCGCCCCACCCCCGCCCCCGGTGGCACGTCGAGTGATCATCAATTATCGATTTTCTCGCGTCGCCGTGCACGGAGAAAGAACGTTTCCCGTACGCTGCGCACGTCGTGACCCGCACGTATAACGTACGACGGAGACGGGGGAATGTGGCATGTTGTTAATGAACACAAATGAACACCTGGGAATATTAATGACTGTGTGGCAAATAGAGGGTAATTGTTGCCCTTTTGGGGGTATAAATTGTGCGGATGTTGGTTTGCTTGAGGCTTTCTGCAGACATACTTTTGGTTTTTTAATGGTGAATTGCTTAGGGGTTTAACTTTAAATGCCACTGCATGCTTCCTAGGATATTTTACGTATTATTGAATTGCAATAACATGATTGTAGGCCTACATTTTCCAGTTTTTATTTCGTTATTACCCAAAACAAACTTGCTGTAATTATTTTAAAATGCTGCACTGGACATTATAATAAATAAATGTTGTAAAACTTAAAGTGTGCAAAACTGTTGTATTTTCATAGATATATCCATACAGAATGATATCATAGATAAGGATCCCCGAAATAAGCTATCTATAAATATATTTTTAAAATGTATGGGCAAATAAGCTCTTCTAAAAAGCCTGGCGTTCCATTACAAACTGTTCCCTAGTATCACACAACCTGTCAATCCATACGTCCAACCCATTCTCTCCTCAAATGCATTTTCAGAAGTGATAACGAAGCTCTTTTTAAAAGCCTGCACACAACCTTTTCACTAGTTTCATAACACCTCCACTAAACACACATTTTTCAAACGCACGACCATGTTCTTTCTGACCCCGACGTCATTAAAACCAATAAACAGGCGAGAGGTCGCCAAATGTGGACGCAAAAATACACAGCCACAGCTCAAATAGAGGCAAATTACCGCCAACTTTCTGCTGCGGACGCGGTGCCGCCGGCAACATGGAACTTGGCGCGACCAGCGCACATCTCACCGCTAGCGGCAACGCTGACTACACAGGCTGGGGTACGGCAGGGCCGCTCTATTGAGACCACCGCTATGAAGAGGCCACCTCTGACACAAGACCGGCTTTGTTGCTCCCCAATTCATAAAACAACCACCTATAGAACTTTCAGAAATAGACCAATTCTTTTTGGACCCCTTGGGTACAGTTCCCCTGGTGGTTTTATTAGAGAGGTTCTACCGTACGCTTCGTTAGCTGAGTTTTGATGCAGATTTTCTTCACCCTCAATCCACGCAGCCACCCGGCACGGCGTATTAGCGCCTAATTCGCCTTTTAGTGACGAATTAATTAGGGTCAAGATGGGGCACACGAAAGAAGCCGACGCCGGGAACTATTTCGTGGAGCGCAAATTAATGCGGCGTAATTCGCCGTTTCCGTTTAGGGGCATCACGTGCTCGGACCATTAGTGACGCCATTAGGCGGATGGTCTTTTGGTCTTTGCTGCAATGTCTTTATCAGCTCGGGGGGGGGTGCATGAACGCATGAACTTACCAACCCCATGATCTGAGTTAGTGGTGTGGGTTTGTGCTTCATGAGCACTTCATATCCGGATGCAGCAATGGCATTGACGATACAGATAAGGTCATTCCTTTGCTTACCTATAACCTAACTTATCAGAAGATGATTCTAAACGTTATTACATTTATATTCATGGACTTCGGTGCAGGCACAGATTCTTTATCCAAATCTAATTGGAATGGCAGAGCTTTTAGTTCTGTCAGTCGGGCCAAGTATTCTAGAGCTTGGTGATTAGGTTCCACGGTGGTAGTGGCTTCTAGTTCCACCAGTGGCTGAGTTACCGCCATCCAGGTTTAGTGGAGCGATCCTTTAATGCCAATAAATAACTCATGTGTACCTTAGAGACAGAGCCATTTGGCATACATCAGGCAATAGTGTTACGGTGGACAATCTAAGGCCTAGTTTTCATCCTTTGGTATAGATCTAGTGGTATCACCAACATCACCTACAGTTTAATCTTTCAAGCTGGGCCTTAAAATATATGTTTATATCCAATTAAGTTTGTATTGCCTCCCCCCTTTTTACACCATCTCTCTCAAAGTCTTTAAGCTTGTATAAGCTGTCTGTTGCTCTTGCTTGTTGCATTGGCTTTACAATACTGTAAAAAGTGAACATTTTGATCGTGCCTTGGTATTTTTGGTGGCAACATCAGGTTTTTAAAAGTCTAATGCTCATTTTGGCAGCTGCACCTGATAATCTTTTAAATATGCTCACAGTTCCTTCTGCTCACCGAGTTTCAACGTATTAAAATTGATCGCTCTTCTCTCAATACTCAATGCCCCCATCGCCGTTTGTTTAACACTTTAGTGTCTAAAGCAGCAGGTTGTGCTACTATTGCAACATAGATTAAAGCATAAGATAAGCTCAAATTTACCCAGATATATATGGAAGATTTGCACGAACAATTTTATGGTAAAGCAGACATTCATATGGGTACATTATGGCTCATTTCTAGGCTTCATTCCAGCTGTAATATTAAGCATCAGTGGCCACCTGAGCCAGGAAAGGGTTAAGCCTTTACCTTTTTAGGCTTATCTCCGCACCAATGCTCCTATCTTAGATCGGAAATCAAACTTGTGGTCCTCAAAACACCAAAATCAATAAGTTATTGCTGCTTTCGTTCAATTTAATTGCAATTTCATGTATATTTAACAGGTTTTAATATTACTTTCTCATCACGGTCGCCTACAAGCTGGTATTTTGCGACAACATTAGCAGTTTTTCGATTTAACACTTTCCGCCTGAGGCAGACGAGAGAAGTCACAGTGGAAATGATGGCGATGTTTAATCGCCCATTATCGACTAATTTCTAGGTTATGAAAACCAGACGAGAGCGATATTGTGGTGTTACTTTTGCAAGCAGCATATTAATCAGGCCTCTAGCTGGTGGTATTTTGCCATGTATGCGTTTATCACTTCCATCAGCACGTATATTGATGTGAATACTGTATCAATGAGACATGAACACAAATTAAAATGTGCTTGCCATCGCAGCTTCGCTGGTGGTGCATTATAATTCTTCTGCTGCGAGGAATGTTTCTCCTATAGTTGGGTAATTTACAGAGCCATTAGAAAATAACAATACAGCACGTGTGCAGATATTTCACCGCTATAATAAACTGTCATTTGCATACGCTTCTGCTTTTTCTATGAAGCTGTAAGAGGCTGATGCGACAGGGGGTAGCCAAACTTTGTAAAAAAGGTACGAACAGCATGTTATATGCGAACTGAGTTTGGTTTAAGCTATGCATCTTCGATGAGTTCAGCAAATGTATCACCATTATTACCATTGAATTGAATAATTACATTTTGCATGAATTTTGTAATTGTTAAACGTCTCTTCTGGTGAAATTCAGAAATGCTCATATATTAACTGAAATAAGGGAATATTTGAAAAATTTAACTCAAATGGTAGTCTAAGAAAAGATAGGCCCTTAAAATCATATCCATGTTTACAAACATGTATATGTATAATCGTGGTGCCTCTTTCAAAAACGACACCCAAGAACTAATCACTGCTCAACTCCAAACCCCATGAAAATGTCATTTTTAAAGTGCAAACTATCTCCCAATTACGAACTGTGCGTAAAGTTATGCCCCCTCTCTAGTGGACGGAAACCTGCACCCACAGGTGCGCCTATGACTAATATGGATGTAGCGGCCACAATGTGTTAGCAACAGGCCATTAAGCTGCGGGAGGCACCGGAGGGATGAATGCCCCTGAGTCGGCCGCCTGTATGCCTGTGCTGATATATGTATGATAAATGGGGCTGGTGATTGATTAGATGTTGGAGGGAAACTGAAGTGGTATAGCAACGTGCGTGCTAGTCTGTAGGAGCTATAATGACTATCTGGGCCCGTATTGGCGCTGGCCTGTGTATAGGTATGGATGGTAGAGGGTATTGGCTTGGCCTCTTTGCTTGGATGTGAGAATTTTGGACGGAAGGAAGGCAACTGCAGTTTGGATAAGATTCTTGTGGTATGTTTGCGTGGTAATATAGCAATATCATGCTACGCACATGAGCTGTATTTGCTTGCTCGAGTGAGCGCCAGAATATCATTTTACTCTATTCCATGCAAGATTAGGAGTAGGATACAATATATACATTGTACTGTGAAAATATTCCAATTCAGAAGCAAGTGAGATTCTTCGATCAAAAGAGGCTCTCAGTCAATCAGAATCGAGTGTGATACGCAAACTGTAGAGAGATACATTCCAGTCTGTTCAGCATTGTATTGACAAATAATCTCCAAAATATCCAAACGTATGAAATTTTGTCAGTATACTTCTCTATCACCTACTATCGAAATAACTGAAAGTTGCACTAAAATTGGACAAGTATTTTATATAGTTTCCCACATACATCTGCACCCATAGCACTTGGAAAAAAAATCTCGTAGAAAAATCGTGAAATGAAAATTACACTATACCACGCTTTATGTATTTTTGAAGAGACAAAAACATTCACGGAAATCAATTAAAGGTGTGTCCTGAAAGTTAAATGCCAATTGCATTGAAACGTCGAATATTGAATACGTATATATAATAATTAATTTTCAAACTACTCTTTCACACATCTTTTTAGCAAGCATATTTCAACCAATAAATAATTGGTATCCAGTTCTATGACACAGCTATGTGCCTCATTTTTGTCAATAGTTTTTTTACCTCATGTTTGTTTGCTACAATTTTTCAACCAAATCTAATCTAAAATAGAAACAAATAATACATAATAGAAAAATTGTTTCCCCCACTCGGTCCTTGTCAAGTTCATTCTTGTCAAATATATTCCCAAATTTGTTTGGAAATTTGCGATAGCAAAAGAAAATAGAATGACATGAATAACAACCTTTTTTACAGAAAACTAAAATCTTAATCTAAATCTGCACGTGTCTCAAGTAAAAAAGACTCAGGCTGTAATGTTAATCTCAACTACACGTTGACCCGCTGGGGCCACAGATGTTCACAGAAACGAACAAAACTTGGAGGCTGCAAAACTCTTGAAATTCACTCGCAATCGAAAGCTTAATACTGACTCTGTTTTGTACCTCAAAAGCCAACATCCGACGCTGTTAAGTATCAGTTTAGAAGCTCGCATTAATAACCCTTCAGTAATGGCGCTTGAACACTTGACTTGGGGATTCTCAGCATAAAACATTGGTTGTTAGATTGACATGGAGTAACAGATTAACGAAATACACAGTGCAATGAGTGGCAAGTCATATATTGATGCGTTCTGTTGGCCTGATGGCCCTAGCTGCTAGTCAAGATCACTACTAGTTTATAGTCAAAATGACCACTTAAAAATTGACTTACGACCACTTTAGTCATCTTTATACTGGCAAGATCGCAAACTTACAAAATTATAGACGTATTGGCCCTTCAATATTGGGCAGTATATATACAAATGACGACCATTATAGTTGCTATGTCTGACAGTGTCATCAAAACGATGGTATTGTCTACGAATTTGAAAACATGATAATAGATAAACATATTGACGGCAAAATCACTGATTGTAGTGTTTTATAGAAGACCCGTATAAAGCCTAATGCAAAATAGCAATGAAAACGATCAAACTTGAGTATCTTTTAGAGAAAAATCATACATTAATTAGTAATATACCATATACATTGACAGAGAAACATAAACCAAACAACTAAAACAAAAAGTAGGTATAAGTGTCCGTACATGTGAAGTACTCACCGGGCCGCCCCCACGCCTGCGCTGCCCCTCCGCTCGGCCAGTACCCCGCCCCGGCCGCTGCTGCCATGGGCTTGCCGCCCTGAGACCCGCCGCCGCCTCCCCCGCCCGAGAAGCGCGCGGCCGCCGCGGCCACCGAGCTCAGGTACATGTTCGTCATGGAGCCGAGGCCGCGCGGGCCGCCGGGCGGGCCGAGCCCCGGCGCGGGCCGGGAGAGGATGTCGTTGATGCTGTGTGAGGACGCGGCCGCCGCTGCCGCCGCCGCTGCCGCTGCCATGCCCTTGGCGCCGCCGTAGAGGGACGTGCCGAGCGGCGAGCCCGCCCCGCCCGAGCCCGGCAGCCCGGGCAGGCCCGTGCCCGAGGTGACGGCGGGCGGCGGTACCTTGGACTCGGTCATGTTGTGGAGCGCCGCCAGGGGAGGGTTGGAGAGGATGAAGCCTGCTGGAGACGGCTGGGGGGCCGCCGCACCCGTCATGGACGAGAAGAAGGACGCCATGGAGGTGTTGGTGTGCTGGCCGTACGCGCCCAGGCCACCTCCCGGCTGGGACGTGCTCAGGCCTCCGCCCCCGGGCTGGGACCCCCCGGAGCCCAGGTGGTCGCAACACTCGAGCATGGTGGCCGTGTCAAAGGCGGGCAGGAGGACCATTCAGGCTCGTGGTTGACTGCAGCTACTGCAGGGGTCCATGGATGGCAGTCACACAGGAATACACACCATGTAGTGAGTGGTTTGGATACACACAGAAGCTTTAGTTACTCCACAGTAGCAGGGGAGGTCTGATGTTCACTGTATTCCAGAGAGGAGTTAATTGGTTAAGTCTTATTAAAATGTATCCCACAAATGTAATCCACTGTGCTGAGGGTTTTATTTTGACGTAGTCCTGATTTTAACTATTATACAGCTAATACAAATTACAGGCCTGATCTACTACTCTATCAGTCTATGTTATCAAGTTATTTATTGTGTAGTGTTCGTTATTTGTCAATCACTTTTCACTCTGTCACTTCACAGTAATTTACAGCACAAATGATAAACATGGCTGTTACACACACACACAGTAATGTCACGGCAATAAACCAATTCAACTTTAATCACTAATTGCTGCAGTTTAATTACTATTAGTCCAAACCAGACTTATACTAATGATGAAATATTCTCTCACAATAGCCACAGATTCAAAACGTCAAACGTCAAACCTCAACATCTAACAACGTCTGCCGTTCTCATAAATACGTTTAACGTCACGTGTTGACGTCTGACGTATATATTTTCCTTACATCCGGAGTGGACACTGTCGTAGTAGTCCTGACTATGGAAATCTGGATCCTCAGCAGCAGTCTGTTATCCCGGTGCAGTGGCGTCTGGGGACGGGCTCCCAGTCCGGCTGCTGCTCCAGAAGGATGGCTGTGTAATCCCGGGCGCGCCGGACGCGAGCTAATTAATGCTGATTAATCGTTGGCGTCGGCGTTGGCGCGTCTGGCGAGCGGGTCCCGGATGTCTGAAGCAGGCTCTCGTTCCTTGGAGTGACGGTCGTCTGCAAGTGGAATCTGCCGCTGTAGTTGCTGTTGCTGCTGCTGTTATTATTATTATGCTGCTGTTTCAACTACTGATGATGATGATGCGTCAGTCAATCGTCACTCTATCGCGCCCAATGATTCTGTCGTCTGCGCCCATCATCAAATCTCGCTGCTTCAGTCAGCGCCGCCGATTGGACGGCCAATGGGAGGCGCGCGCCGCCTGTCAATCACCGACCTGTTGATGTTTGGCGCCCGCTGATTGGCTGGTTCGGGGGAGGGGCGGAGCGAGAGGCGGGTGGCCCGGCCGCCGGCGGATATTGGATCCCCAGGACGTGGTATCATTTTGATTTCACAGCTGCAGGTAATGGTGCGTGCGTGGTTTGTATGTGTGTGTGTGAGTGATGTGCGTGAGACACGCGCAAGTAGCCGGGATCATTGCACACGTACTCTATGGGGGCTCGGACACTTCACAGCTTTGTGTTGCAATTTATCCTGTAGGTATTTGCCAGGCGTGTCAGGTTTATCAAGCTCAATTTGACACTTGTATATCTATCTTTGTGGAATGAATGATATAGATATTTAGTACATGCACAAGACAGGGTCAACACTGCCACATGGGTAAGGACATATTACAGGAATACTATCTGTTAATTATTATAGAATGATTCGCCCCCAATCCATTATTGGTAGGAAAGTAAACTTACGTAAGATTATTGCTGTGATTTCACGTGAACGTTATGGCTATTACATTATACCTCAAGGTCTCAATGCGCCAATTCGTTGTCACTTGGACGTGTTTTTTAAAGGTGCACGCCCCATGCACGTGCTGCCAGCAAGTGAACAGAACCGGCTATTTGATGATGATAAAAGATAATCGTTTGGCCATTTTAAATGCCTTTTACAGCGACTCAGAAGCAGCAAAAACACTTGTAGCATAAAACTTCTACAGAACACACACATGGCGAGCACATGGCAAAGACACGGGAACATGTGCTTCAACCCTTTACTGAAGGCAAGACATTGATGCTGACTGATGCAGGTATTGGGCCTAAGATAAGCTCAATTTTACAAAAAAATGGTTTTTGACTGGGTAGATTCACGCGCTGTGAACATATGAATTTGTGGTATACATTTCAGCTTCTTTTAGGCTCCATAGTTGCACGATTTAGGCTACCAGTTTAGTAACCTATTAAAAGTACAGTTTATCCTCATTTTATCCTGGCTAATTCTTGCCTAATTAAGCTGGAATATTAGCCAAATCCACTACATTAGCCACTAAATAAAATGGTTATAAACGCAAGGCGATTCAGGAACACGCTAATATACGGCTAATGAATACGCTCACAACGAGACGGAAGCGAGGAATCAATACTGAACCGGCCGATAACGATTGAAGCCTTTTTAATCAGATTTGCCTCATGAGGGCCGCTGGTGTGTGTTCTGGTCGCTAGAGGACGCTTCTGTCCAAGGCCGAGGGTCGCCGCTGACAGGGCAGGTGGTAGCAGACCAGGAGGGTAAACAGGTAATGCCGTCAAATGCCATGGGAAATGACCGTGGCTATTGAGATAGAGGGGGTTAGGTGATGCAGTATATTTTTACCCGTGAAAAAAATGCAAACGCTAAATAGGCTTGGCATGTATCAGTACGAAAGGTGTATCAATAGAAAACCAAAAACAACAACAACAACAAAACAACAACAACAACAAAAAAAAAAAAAAAAAAAAAAAAAAAAAAAAAAAAAACGAAAAATTGAGTCAAAGAATGTGCACTTATCTCATCTTGGGTTCCTTCATTCATGATATAAATAAGAATTTTAAGATGCCACTAGGAACAAGTAGAACTCACTTTTGGCGAGGCTTTCGTTCTTATCGCAAGAACTTCTTCCGGCCGAAAAATTGGGTGCTGAGCATACTAAAACGTTTTTACGTGTGTAGCTTACCGTGCTTCTACAGTTTGCATGTTTTACACATATATTAGTCTTTGTAAAGACACTCAATTCGCTTTCTAAATATTATGATAACTAACATTTCGCATGCCAGTCATCCCATTCCAAATGTACAGCTGAAGAGCACGTGATATACATTGTATGTCAGAGAAGGGCAGCCAGAGCAATACTTCCCCGTGCACACAATCTCCTGCACATACGAGGTCTGTGTATGGATATGATGATGTGCTGATGATGAGCAAACAGACTGCTTCATAGCACAGGCACCCATCTCTTCATATGAGCAGCGGCGGCGGGGGCGTTTATCTCACATCCGCCTAATATAGCAGAACCAAAAGAGCCCCCCAGCCCCACCCCCGGCGTACGCCAAACGTCAGGCAAACTACGATAAACGTGGCGCGCGTATTAAGCGTAAGTGGCCAATTAAAGCGTCGCCATGACGACGGGGCGCGATAGCGTGACCCCTGACCCCGGATTTACATGCTAAACGCGTGTTTACGTCCCCGGCGAGTCTGCCAGTCCATACCGCGGGGATTAAGGCGCCATCACGGGCGGCGGCTGCGTTATTATGTCGTTATCGGCGGCACCAAAAACGAGGCTCGGGCTGTGTTCGGGGGTGTAGTGACATATGCAGGTTCTTTTAGATTATGGCGGATTGTATACTCGGGGCTCTGCGGTTACATGCGTATGCAGGGGCTCAATGGATTGGGCAGGGGTCTGTCTGTATGTTTTTGATGAAGACATCCGTCGAATATTGTCGCCAAAAGGAGTTATGAGGTTGTGTGTGTATAAAGAGGAATGCTTATATAGGTTGTTATCTAAGCACATGTGTTGTATTTTCCTTCTTGGGTGAGCATGTACGTGTGAGTATAGATATTGTGATCTCACCACTCTTATGATCAATGTATATACGGTAGGTGTCCCTTTTGAAAGGAAGTGATAGACACAATATGTTTTTGTTGGCAAGGGAAATAATTCGGCAATTTAATTCAAATGATTATAAATTTATGGCACGGTTACTTTCCAATGGGATGCGTTTTAAGGATTCGTCATCCTTGTCAGGTAGTAGGGGCCTACTAGAGAGAAAGGATGTGGCTCTGAATGAATCAACATAGTTTCTGTATATTGATGAGATCATTACATTCATGATTGCGAGGTAGCAACAAAATTACCACTTGAAGAAAGCAGATGTCAATTCTCTTGTTTAGTGCCAACTTCGTGACTCTGAAGTAGTAAAAGAATATACAAAGTAACTGCCACTATAGTGTTAAGTACACCTATAACCAGAAATAACGTATGCTATTCCTGGTATAGCAGTATACCCACTTAAGGATATATGAAAAAATACATTGCTTTGGTGAAAGTATATATAATACACTAACAGAACCCAACCTGAACATTCCTCGGGACAAATATAGACCCCTTCCCTCTGACTACTTGTATACACCGCCTCCTCATATATATTCGTACGTCATCCTGCTATATACACATGTACGCAACAACACTGCACTTAATATCGCCCTGACAATATCATTTCGCACTTGCGCCGTACATCATTTTAAACGCCCCATGGTGCACGTGCACACATTAATTGTCGTCTGTTTTCCGCGAACTGCGCAATAATAAAAACATAATGTTCTCCTCTCTACAGCAATCAGCCCAATAAACCGACCCTCGTGAGGCGAAGCACTCGCTTTGAAAAGCAGTTCAAAAGAAAAGACAACATAAATAAAACATGGCGGGTCGGCGGGCTGGGCGCGTTTGAGGCGCATTTCCATTGCAAATGGGTGCGTTTTATTCCCTCGTCTAATCGAGTGTGAAGATGAAGTGGGCGAGAAAATGAAAGTCTCGGCCGCGTGAGGGTCCGTCAGGGACCCACGGGGCGGCCCCCACGGGGAGCGGCCCCCAGGGAGGCACAAACCCTCACACAGCCTTTCATTCCGCCTGCCCGTATCTCCCTCCCCCTTTCGCTGGCCACTTGACCCCAAGAATCCCCCGTATTTGGGGTGAGACCCTCAAACCCCCGCGAGATGACAGCCGCATCAAACGCTCATCTTTCCCATCACTGGCGCGGGCTTTTGAGTCACCGTTTATATTTCTGTTGTTTGAAGCCCCAGTCTCACAGCCACGAATGGAAGTTACAACAGCTATGCAGATTTGAAGTGAATTGAGATAAAAAAAAATAATCATTATCATTATTGCTGTGCACACCTCGTGTTTTACGACACTAACGTCTTCTTTTGGTCCAGGTCTTTTTTTTTCTTTTTCTTGCTGTTTCTTCGTTTTATTTATTTTTGCTTTGTGTTGTTTGTTTTGTTTTGTTTTTGTTTTGTTCTTGTTTTGTTTGTTTGTTTGCTTGTTTTGTTTTTTTGGGGGGATTGGGGGTGTGTGTGTGTGTGTGTGTTTTTGTGTTTGTGTGTTTTTTGTGTGTGTGGGGTGTGTGTGTGGGGGGTTGCTTTTTTTTTTTTTTCTGAAATATGGGGGTTCGGGGGTGGGGGTCTGATTTATTTCTGATCTACCATTCATCACAGTGAGACCGGGGCCGCCCCCGCCACTTAATGACGTCATTGAGAAGAGGCTTATTCCCGGCGCCGGAACGTCCTAATTAGATGACGCGCAATCGAAGTGTCCCCGGATCCGCGCCAAATCGAATCACGGCGCCGTCGAGTTCTCGCGATTTCTCGGAGACGGCGGTAAAAAACGCATTAAGGGACATCAGTGAGCAAAGATGGCGGCAAATGTAATCACGCCGATAGCGATTGGAGGAATAGGAGGGCCGGGTTGGTGGCGGGGGAGGTGTGTGTGTGGGGGGGGGTAAGAGAGGGATAGATTGGCTTCCTGATGATGAGTCATTTTTCAAGGTGTTTTCTATGTTATGGATCAGATGGTTGCACTGTAAACAACCGTAGCTTATACACTATAGTGGCGCACACCATTCATATAGCTGCGTATACGTGTGATATTTTTCCGGCCAACGATACCGTAGTTTGGCCTACGCATAGACTACGAATTATATACGAATGAAATAAGAGGGGCATTCCGTCTTATTTTACTGTCGATTAGATGTATGTGTTTCTAACTCCCGCCATCGTGATGTCATACATTATGAATACCCACTTGAATTATCCTCAACTTTAGAGCCACGAACCTCTCCCATAAAACCCACACAAAACTGTACGCCCCGGTCCTACTGTCATGATTGTTCATCATCGCAGTGCAAGTTTTACTGTGCGGTACACGATGAGAAATACATGTATACGTGTGTGAGAATGATTTCTTAAAACACAAATGTACGCGCGCGCGCGCACGCACGCACGTACACACACACAAGCCTGACTCGAGATTGCAAGTCCATTAACAATGGCAGCACTACCACAACTGATTCAGCTTCAACATTGAGCACTGTCTGACCGTAGCTGAGCAATGGCTACAATATCCAGACTGATTCAGCTTCAATATTCTGGACTATCAGACCCTAGCTTAACAATGACTGCAAACTACGACTGGTTCAGCTTCAGTATTCGGAACTGTCAGACACAAGCTCATCACCAACTGCAGCCGAGTCTCCCATCAGCTAGTGCGCTGTCGAGTTCGCTTCAGACCCGGGGATTATCCCGGCTCGCTGCTGGACAACGGTCGAGCGTCTTCCTCGCGCACAAACCCGGCAGCCACTGTAACACATAAACCTGCCTCGTCCATATCACAGTGTTATTGTTACTGCCGCTTTTATTCTCCCCACCATTGAAGCTGCTACACTTAGCGGCGCATTTCGTTTTGTTGCCGCTTTCAAGTCCGTGTTTTTACGTCACTGTATACAGTGGAACTTCTCTCCGAGGCATTCCATAGATATTGCTTCAAACGTTGACATGTGTTTTTGTCGATACTTTTATGGCCTCTCTGTACATTCTTGGGGGGGCGAAATATTACCGCCATATACATAAAATATCATTTTCTACATACAGACATGGTCTTCATTGAATGATCCAACTGTAATTTTAGAGGCGCATTTCGTTTTGTCGCTCGCGTAGTTCGCGTTTTTCCGCGGACGAAGCCGCCGCCTCTCCAGGTGAGCGATATTCGGGGAAGTGGTCATTTACGCCGTCATTGTAAACCTATTACGGTCAATTGTGCCTCCTAACGACGGGTTTAATGCGCCGCGGCTCCGATAGGGGGCGGGGCGCGTCATGCACGCATCTCCATCACAATAGGCGGCGCTCTCAGCACAAAAGTGGCACTTTACAAATGGCCGCCAAGATGGCCGCCGGTAATCACCTAGCGCGAAATTAGAATTACGCTGGGAATTGTCAGTAGTTTACACACAATGAATTAGCATCAATATTTGCGCGCTGATTGCCATTTCCGGGTTGTCGCCGGGAAAATCGTGACAGTTTGTGTTTTGACGTGAATTATAGGGGATTAGAATTCACGGCCAGCCGTTTAATTAGGTGTTTAATTCGTGGTAGACTTTAATTCGTGGTAGACTTGTATGGTAGATGAGTGTAGGTGATGCAATGTAGTCTATATACTTCGTATGAACTTACAAAATGGGCCTTTTTAAGATATTTTCTTATTTTTATGGATACTGTCCATTAAAAGTCATGATAATAAAAAAACACTACAAAACACATCGAATTAGGCATATATAATCGTTGTCCACAGCAAATTGGTGTTGTTTTATAAACCCCATTGAATTAACAGAGCTTTAGTTCCTTATATACAATTTAAAGTAAATGAAGTCTAGGTCTTGTTAAGTAAACACTTATCTGATTAAGTTTGTGATTGTTGGTGTTTTATCACCTCCGGTGAGCATATTATGATATAGCATTCACATTGTATAACATGCACTGTACCAGACTTAAAATGCTGTGCTATTGTGTGAGTCCATATAGTCTTGGGTCTGTATCACTATCGTCTATATTAGCAACACGTGTACATTTTCACCTCTTTGTTGAGGTTTGTGATGATATACGAAAGCACACACTCGTTTATGACTAATGTTACAATGCCACACTGCACGATATATCTCTCCACAAGAGCAATATGTTCCTGCAGGACCATTTGCTCTGGTGATTTATACCTTGATTTATGGTTACGGCCTGAATCAGTCATTTGTCTGCGCTTCAAGCATTTACACCGAAGGCCACAAAACAACCTTAATACGACGAACACTTACACACAAAACTCTGAGGTGTCAGGTTGCGTTGTAATTTGAAAAGAAGATACTTTTTATGGTTTCAAAATGTGGTCTAGTGTTGACAGAAAAGTGATGTATGTCTGACATTATCTGGGCATTTCTCGGAGCTCCCCAATCCCCGCTCTCCCCCTCATGCTGGACACGGCCGGACCATTGCTTTTAGCACCTATCTCTATTGTGCACCAGCCTTGTGTGAGATTCAATGGGGCAGCCATAAAGCAGAAAATCTGGAGAATATGGGCAAATAAATCTAATTGGTAGAGCTGCACTAGCGACCCACGGCCACGAAACGGCAATATTCGGCGGTACAATGCTTTTTATACGCGGACGATGCGACCTCGGGTGTGCACTTATCCTGGTTGAGACGTCAAGTTATGGTCGTGGTTGGAGTTTGGGCCCATTTGGGATATGGTGGGAGGGTGGGTTAGCCTCATTCAACCAAGCTCTCTATTGCAGCCAGGGGTTTAGGAACCCATCAAGAGTCTGGTTGATCGAGACTAGGGGTGGGTGCGTGCGGGACGTAACATGGCACGTATAACGTATGTGAAGTGCACGCTGTTACGTTTGACGTACGGTGCTGACGTTTGCTAGAAGGAGACGCTTATCTGTAGAAATATGGCTGGTGTAAAAGTGTTTTATCTGGTTGTGTTTATTTGGTGTTGATGTCCACTCAATCTGCAGAGCCATGAAACGTTTCTCTCCTGAATACAAATGTGCGTATTATTGGGGACTTGTTCGTGGAACGCCTAAAGAGGTGGAGAGGAGAACATTGTTGTGGATTGCAGCAGGGCATTTATGGAAAGTGGTGATTTCCTAATTCATTGCTCGTCCCCCAGTTTTCCGCTTAATTGAATACAAACCATTTCGCCCTGTCAACTATGAAAAGTGTTAGCTATGATTTTGGGAGTATAACGACTTCCAATAGTCCAGCGATTGTTAATTTGTGGGAAATGTCTTATAGCACAACAAAAATGTGCTTGTAATATTCATGCATAGGCATTTCTGTAAATAGAAATAGAAATGCAAATACAGGTTTAAATTGGAAGGCAATGAGGAGATACTTTTAACTCTTTAAAATTGTGAAAACAAATCCATTAATAGCCCCAATAAGAGTGCTAACAATACAGAAACCACAAGTAATCACCCCGACCATTGACAAGCCTATTGGCTTCATTACCATTTTAACTGAAATCAATGTGAGATCACAGCGAATTTACGCCAGAAAGCTGTGTAATTTACCAATGACATTAGCTCCCTACCTGACCCCCCACCCCCGCCCCCGGGGCCACCAGACCGCCCCAATCTGTGGCCAATATAAAGCTCACACCCCAACAAAGGGGCCAATTTAGCAGGCCGCGATTGCCGCCGCTGGCAGCGCTACAATGAGACCATCAGAGCCCAATAAAAACAGTGGCAAATAGACACACAAATAGACACACATGGAGACGGTGTCATTTACCGGGGAGTAACACACGTGGGTCTAGTACAGAAGGGACCCGCACAAGGGGGACGTTATGTAAATGCATTTTGTAATATTTTGTATTTTTTTCTTATGTCTATTAATGTAAAGCTAGACATATTTCAGCATTATCTGTTTGCTATGGTAAAAAGGGGAAATGCTAGAGGAGTCACTCCAAATGTGTGCGACCCGTTGTGTACTGGGGAAAATGAGATTCTGAAGAATCACAGTTCTCTAGATCTATGTTTTTATTAGTATTTCAAACAATATAGACAGCCACCGATCATACACACTAGAGTTCGACAGTTGACACATACACATCTCATACTTGTGTCTTTCATCTTTTATAAATGCCTCGCCGTAGTCACCGTCCAAATGGCATTAAGTCAATTTGGTGAAATGTTCCCATCAAAGTAGTCTCGGGCTGTCGTAGCGGGAGACGCCCCCTCCCTTCTTTCTCCCCCAGCAGAACAACCCAAGGAGCCGCGAACGCTCGTTTATTACCCTCATTTACCCGCTGGATGTCACCCCTCCACCCCCTTCACCCTCAAACCCCCAATTCTCAAACCAAATACGGCAGTGGCGGTCGCATTAAAGTGCAAATTGCGTCTGTGGTTGGTATGAGAGGAGGGGGTGTGGGACAGGCCAGAACAGCGGGGCGCAGATTCAACAGCCCCTAATGACGTCATTTATGCGCAGTTTGATGCGCGCACCTGGGCGCAGGCGGGGTCATTATGATCTCATCATGCGAGTCTCGGGGGAGAACGTAATGAATTTGGGGCTTTAGAGGGTTTCATTTGAATTTGAATGGGAATGAATGAAGAAAAGAATTGCAGTGGTAAAGAGTCGCTACATTCTTGTTGATGGCGATAGTTTATGTGGTAGAATTAATCACTGGTCAATTGGTTCTTGATTGATGCAGTTTTAAAAGAAGAATTATTGAGATCATGATGGTGGTGGAGAGAAGTTTCTGTACAGAAAGCAATTGGGTGGTCATAGTTTAAAGAACTTCAAGAAAAAATATAGGTTAATTAATACATAGGACAAATGTGATAGCAGTAAACAAAGATAGTCAAGAAGAGATATAGCTATCTCATGACCCGGCATGTTCTTTAAGGACTATCATGGGACTAGAGAGTGAATATTAATCTTCGATTAAAAAAACAAAACATGAAAAGGTTCGTTGAGATCGATTAATACATTTTACATCACATAGGAAAAAATGATAAGATGATTCTTTATCCATGTCAAAATATATCTGTTTTGGTTTATAACCACACAACATCAGTTACTGTAAATATACATGTATACAGATTTTGCCGATTACTACACAAAATGACAAAAAATACTTTAAAAACTCTAACTTGGTAAACGGTCTTGATATTCTTAGTATATTATATACACTATAATTATATCTAAGTAGGCTAAAACTAAAAATAGGTTTTACTTTCCTTAAAAAAATCGTTCTTGGTCCAACATGTTTTCTAGCAGGAATAAATGACTAGTCAATTATTCCTGGTTCTAGACATAGAACTGAACAGAACACAATGCAACCCGAAATTCTGAGCTAGTCAATGTTGTACTAGCCTCTAGCTGTCCTATCGGAGGACGTTTGATCCAGTTTTCTTTTCTCCATTGATTGTTCCAATTGTGCCCGTAGCAAGAGCTTAGTAAGCAAGGAGGAGAAATTTTCTCATTTTAGGTCAGCATCTCTGTTGGGAGTATCAGCGCTCTGCGTCATCGTGAAATATAAAGATAAAATTGTGTTTTCATAGAAAATTAAATACCTTTTTAACATAGATACATAAAATGTGTAATATATCGGGAATGATAAAAAACATGATGTGCACACCAACCACAATGATCCATTCACAGTGAGCATTAAGATTTTATTTTAAAATCACCAGAATAAAGTATTGCAAGATCACTAATTATGATTGATACAATGCAATTGTTTGATTTTACACTAAATCACACTAGAAATAGTGATTTAGGAATAAGAATATCAAGAACTGCAATGACTGATAAAAACAACCGACATTATGTGATGAGCACAGTACTGGCTAAGTGGCAATTAATATCATTTTTACAGCACTAAGCGGACAGTTTTAAACGTACTTTGGTGGGCCTACATATGTTGTATACTTATATTTGTACAAAGGGTAAGTGCATAGCTGAATATTATAGCTGATCAAGGTAGAACCGAGGTCAGGATAGCCCACTTGTTATAAGGACCGTGTAAATTTACACACACAAATAACAGGACGTATGTGAGTGTGGAATAGATGTGAACTGGGACTCCAAAGTGTCTCTCGTCACACAGAATACGAATCTATAGCACGGCACAGCACAGCACGACACAGCACAAGAAAAAAAAACAAAAAACAACAACACAACATATATCGAGAGAGACTATGCCGTGATCCATTGTTAATTATCAATGATAAGAATCATGAGCGCCGGGTACAATGGTATGTATTAGATGGCACAAAAACATATTTACCTTAAATAATATCAATTGGGAGCCATCTTTCCCACCACTGTACCCTTGACGACCAGAGACCCCCCGACAGCCGCCTGCTCTTGGAACCAGTGTTTAAGGTCTATCAAACTCCGCCAAAGAAACCTTCCCCCAGCCTATTGAATCGCCGCCACCACCATGACGGTACCGACACTACTTCCAATCAACTCTATCACTCTACTGCCCCGTTCCATGGCACCCCCCCCCCCCCCACTCACACTCCACCCGCCCTCTTACAAGCCCTGCGGCACCCAATCTCAATAAACGATTGGCCGCGAGTTGTTCTTTTCAACAGCCGTAAACCGCCGGTCATTTACATCCACGGCGGCCAATATTGTCGTGCTGGGCCGCAGTCAGCGGCTGTCAGCCCCCAAACCCCGCAGCCCCCAGCTCCCTCCTTCATCCCGCCGGGGACAAAGCCCCCCATGCTCCCGGAGCAGACAAAGACGGCCATATTTGGGTTGATTGGGTCCCTGTTGGAGCTTGAATCACGGTGTGATTTATATTCAATGTGAAGACGCAGTTTTGTGACTGTGGGATTGGGAGGTGATTTATAGTAGGGGCTCCCAGGGGGTGGGGGAGCGGGGGCTGTTTACACTGGTGCCAATCTCCTGGTGGGTTGTTTCATTTGTCACTTGGTGTTTAAGATATTCACGACTCTTCCCTGCCTGTATAAACTTACATCAAAGACAGAGTTGGTTGGGTGTGTGTAAACTGTGTTCATTTATGTTGCTGTGAGAGCTGTGAAGTCTCCGCCGCTTTATTGTTCTGATGCTACAAGAGTATGTGAAATCATGGTACTTTATTCACACAGACTTATGCTAATAGTAGATGTATACAGACTACTGTACAGGTTACTATATGAATTCTACAATTAGTACAACATGGCAGTGGTTCGCTTATATACTAAGAAGAGCGCAATCTTCAATGGCAAACATTTCGGGTATCCTAGGGTCATCAAAATGTGAAATGAAGTATTAGTTAATATCAAACAGTGATCAAAATACATATCTTTTTAAAGAGTATTCACAAAAGATGGGTCTGTTGTGTAGTATCTATTACTATGGGACAAAGGGGAAACAATGAGGACTGTATCTTTGCAAGTAAACATACTGAAGTGCAAGTCCCCATATTCTCAAACACCCTGGTGTACTAACACGCCAGCTGCGGCCTCTTTCTGCAGCACACAAGACAGGCCCTCGGAGATGCCGGCCTATCACATAGGCCTTGTATGTGCAGCCGCTAATTTGGATCTGGGAGTATTGTCAGACTTGGTAATAGTGAACCTATTTTGTTGAAACTTTGTTACACAAGTACATGTACTGTAAACGTATTAGGTTTTAAGTGGGTCGATTCGGAGGCTTTGCCAAAATAAAAGTGTGCCTCCCAGAAGGCCATTTGACGTTGGATTTTAGAATTTTTTTCTGCGATAATTTTTATGCTGCTTGGAACAAATAAAATCCTCAACTTTGAAAATCCACAACTTAACTGGTGTAAATAATGTTTTCGAATTCATTTTTGATAAATTGACAATTAAAGGACGGGTAACCTTGTTTCAGTGCACCTTTCAAAGAGCAATTAAAATTGATTATCCGGATTCTATCTCCAATATTTTCTACGCAACTTGAAGTCAAATCCTCAGACTTGGTACAATACCATGTTTACATATCAATCAAGTCATCTGTGACCAGTTCTGGCAATGTATCAATCCAAGTGTTCCGTTCAGGAAGGATTTTTATTGCACACGACAGCGCTGTGTCAGCAACGCTGTGCTCTTTGCGCACTTTTGATCTAGTTGATTTTGCAGCTTCATTGCTGACAAGCATTTAAGTTTTTCTCATAGACTGCTGCCAGGGGACAACATTATTGTTATTTTCTTCTTGCCATCCTAGTCCCAAACTGACTCATATGATATGTTGCCAAGAGCCAATAACAATGAGATCGCCGTGCACAGATTTATATTTGCAAGGAAAAAAAAACTATGCACTATAGGAACCATGGTTGTTTTGTATATTTTGATCACCATGCATGCACATGGTATACAAGAAAAGAAAAATATGCACTAGGAACCATATGGTATACATAGAGGCTGTCAAATATATCCATATTGAATAAGAACAAGCAGTAGTAGTAGAAATCAGTACAAATATAAAAATATCATAGATCCCTCTGAGTTTGCGCCTGGTCGCCACTTCCCGCCGGGGCCAGTTATTCGTGGAACAAGCTGCCCCGCGAGACGAGAGGCGCATTTCCAAATGGCGGTGGGCGGGGCGGATTCCATCGTGTGATGATCGTGTGGAGCTAAACTTTGGATTTGTGCTGCAGTAGCGACGGATATGGGACGTAAATGCATGCAAGCAGAGTGGCATTTTGTTTTTCATTTCCTATCATTTAGCAACTTGCCATTTATTCATTAGTATGTATAACACTATGCTATGCTACTGATCCATACTGATAATGATAATGTTATAAGTAAAAATAAGCTTTAAACACTTGATATTTATATATGTGCTTCCCAGTGACAGAGAGAAGTTTGAACTTGATATTGTTTAGCATAAAATCATGTTACAATTACACTAGCCTACTCAATATTTTCCGTAATTATAGAGAATTTTGTGAATACCACAGTAAAACATGTTTATGGAGACCATCTTGAGGTTCACGGCGGTCTATTTGGTCTTAATTTCGTAACATTATATAGGACTGCCATTTATTCTCTGGTAACTACTGTATATCTTAAGTCATGTTCAGAGAGTCCAGACAAATAAATAACAGCCGAATCATGACACTGATGATGGCACTCATTATAAGTAAAGAGACGTGTTTAATATTAAAGGTATAGAACCATCATAATTCCGTCTTGTATACGTTTCTCATCTCATACAACACAATAAAAAATAATAGAGGAATGATCAATCGTGTTTGTCTGACAGAGGCTTTACACATTGCAGTTTTTTTTTTATTCTGTGCTGTGCACGTAGCCACACAATGCCCCAAATCTCAGCGCCATGCATCTTTGTATCTGCGTCCTTCTTCAATCCACAATCCACAATCCACAATCCAACTCACGACAAAGACGACAGCAGATTAATATCAATCAGCCCCCCCTTTACCACGTCTCTCTCTCCCGTGGCGCCCCCTGTCACTTCCGGCCAGACGCTCGTGGCATCATCACGTGACTCAACGTTACAGACGACAGCGTGAAGGAGCGTGGAATTGATGCCTCCGGGGACCGCATGGGGTGGCGGCCGAGGGGGACTGACCGGGACTCACTGACCACCACCGCGTGTTGAGCGTGACGTGATGGCCACGAGATTTACGAGCATCTCTCGCACGCGGCGGACGCGGCTTTGTTGCGTGCCGAGGCAAATGTTTGCGCTGACCTCGGCGTGACCTCAGTGGGGTTGAGGTCAGGGGTCAAATGGCGGGGTGTGAGGAATGTGAGGGGGAGCGGCGTGACCGAAAGAGAAAGATGGTCTGTGTATTGAAGAGGGTTTTGTACTGTTTACACAGATGAGGAGGTGGTCAGTTTAATAGTGACCGTCAAGTAGTAACGACGTCAATGTCTTTAGATTTGCCAGGACAGCTTCACACAACCTATATTACCGAGTATGTTTCGTACTGTAGTATATTTGCAGGCTGGGGGCCTCAATTGGTCTCAACATTTAAGTATATTTGGTTTACATGCATGTGATCAGAGACACGCTACCCCCTCAAGTTCTACAGACTGTACACGAGTAAGAACACAGCAGGGCCGCCTATGACGACCACCCCAGTACTGTGCACAGTGTAATACAATTTACACATGACCCTGCGTGAGTCCTATACTAGTCAAAACCTCCTAAATACACATGTAAGCCACAATAGAGAAAGAGAGGACTTGTATGTCTGTGGGGACGCCGAATGGTCAGTCCTCTGTGTGGTGTAACAAAGAGGTTGCACTGTACACGTATCACGGTGTTTACCTGAAGATCAGGCACAAGAGAGTGCCGGGGATTACCCGAGACACGCGGACACGCTGTTGACGGGGACTCGAGGCTGGGGGAGAGTGACGGACGAGAGGCTGCTGGGATTAACGGATTAGTGGAACACGACGCTTGGAAAACATGGACTTAAACTGAGTCAACATTTCTCTGCATCAGCTGCCCTGTGTGCTAAGGTAGGCTCATGTCAGACTCGGTGTTGAAACTGAAGTATCCGACATACAGATGCATCGGTATTGGTCCGTATTTTTGCATCATGTGCATTCAAGTCACCCAGTAAAACTAGGAACACATCACTTGATTCTTTAACCTTATCACACCTTGTATTGCCACAGAACTGGGGTGCATTCAAGCGAGAGTCTCAGTTTGCACAGATCCAACCATACGTGTGTATGACAGATAGCACCGCATGTCATGCGAGTTCTACATTCTATGAATGTGATACTATACAACATATATTATGTCATTGTGATATGTGTCCATTCCCTCACATGGGACGTTGACATTCATCAAGAAAGAAGGACGGATTATTGCTACTACAGCTCCAGCTGGTGTCTAAATGTGGCACCATAAATCTGAATGTGTGTGAGATGCTGACATGTGCAGGGCGGGGCGCAATACATGTACTTCTGTAATGCAGTATGAGGAAGGCTCTCAATCCAACATTGCAGGGCAATTGGAAAGTATACTGCAGTCCCCTCACAATAAGCATTTCAGTTAAATACATTTGGAGCTTTGATGTAGTAATGAAATATCTTCAACTAGTTTTGAGAGCTATTATAGTATTGAAAGTGCCCCATATGCTTGCTTTTTTTCAATGCATTTTCAAATTGTAATACCCTATTCAAATGATTTAGTCTAGTATAGTAGCCAGACTAGGGTACCCAGAAATTGTGACTCCTTCAATGTTTTATGGTTGATTTGTATATATGTGTTCTAGAGATGAAATTTAGCCGCGTTGCCCATATTTGCAATATGGCCACTGGCATACATCTATAATAGGATGTTGTGGTTTAATTGCACCGTATATTTTATGCGTAAATAAACAAAAAATACATTAATTTGCGTTGTTACAACGTTTTTGCAATACTCCATATTTATTTTTAAAACGAAATGTCTGCAATGAAGAATTTTAATACAGTGTTTATTCGCTCTGGCAATTATTTCATACTAGGCCATTGTAGATCTATTGTAACTATACAAAGCCTATCAACAATGTGTAGTTATAAATAACACAAAAAGCTATTGCCATTTTTCTGCAATATAATTAGTTTGGCATTTTTTACTCGGTGCCAGCCATAATCGTTTAACCCTTCACAAACTCTATTAAAATACTATACGAGTGTGGATTTAATGTTAATTGTAAAAGATTATCAGCTGAATATTTAAGTTAATCAATCCGATATTTTCAAGCTGCCTTAATTTGCAAAAAGGTTACAAATACAATATTTTTACGAAATATAAAAAAAATACACTAAAGAAGCGGTATACTTAAAGTAAGTTATGTTTAATCGCTAAGTTGTTACATGATAATTAACAATTTCGGCCTTGCATATTCGATATTAGTTTATCTGTGAATATACTGTCCAGAAGCTTCCATTATCTGCGCATGTAAACAATCCCAGATTTACGGCTGTTTACCACTCCAGCCTGTTTACATGTGGCCAGGATTATCAGTGATAAATCACAAGACTTCACCGTAATGAAATAACAATTGATGGGCGCGGATTAAGTTTTCATTTAGGCGATAAGCCGAACAAAGATGAAAGATTGTTCGCTCTGTTATCTTAGCCCCGAGTGCGATAAGGTCAAGTTGTTACATATGTTGGGCGCACACAAGATGCTGGGGATTCCGCCTGCTGTTTACTGTGTACTATGCTGTGGATGTGGTGATTCTACAGCATTTAACAGTGACTGTCAATTTTATGATTACATTATGAAGTTATCCATTTATAATTCACACCAATAATCTAGTCATAACTTTAACTTTGCTGAATCATTTTATGCTATACCTAAAATGTAACATTTGCAGAGTTATTTTTATCATTAGAAATATAGCTCATCTATCGAATGCTAACTTGATTAATAACATGCAATCATGGAACTGGATTTATTATAACTGACGTTGTATTTAATAAATATATTCATCATTTTAGACTAGATTTTGTTCATGGTTTATTATTTTGAATTTACTGTGACATTGTGACATTTCCCTAAAGAGGATACGTGTGTGTTGAAACGTTCGAAATATTACTATCGTTTTGAATATAAATGAAAACTTTCAAATTACTCTAAATCAGTCTTCATTTTTTTATTCTAAAGTATCTATAATATAAGTCTCCAAAAACACTGCAGAAGAAGACAAACATAGATAGCGCTGTGTCACGTGGAATGGAATTTCCCACGTGACTGAAAAGTTTGGTCAGGATTTGGGGTTGGGGTTGGGGGGGGGGGGGCTTTTCCATATTTAAGTTCAGCTTGGGCTCCCTTTTCCATATCTCTAGATCCTCCTTGGGTCTACCTTCTTGACCAGTTGTCCTCTCTGAAGTTTGTCTTTTCTTTGCATTGTATCTGCGACAATAAAATGTTTTCAATTATCTTCAAGATGCACAGAAAAAACGTCTGAAACCACATTTTCTAACTATTAGAAAGAGAAACTTTTTCAGAATTCTCCTTCTTCTTCTGATGCCTTGTGCTATATACACAATGCACTCCATTTAGGAGGTGGAGGTTTCAGGTGACACTGGCCCCATCATTAATGTCCTAAACCAGGTGGGTGAGACTTGTGTATTTATTTCAACATGTGGGTGCTGACTGTTGTGAGAAATCTTTAATCACCTATGACAAACGCCACGTAGATAGATGCAGGGGTAATTTCATTAAAAAGGGGGAAATCCTGTGCACGTGGCTGCGACCCTCATTAAAAAAAAACTGGATCTGCCAGTGAGCCATATTGCAAGCTATACCTAAATTGTTCCAAGAAATCTAAACGAAGTAATAACTAACTGGCCTGATAGGTTGAGCTAATGAATATTTGAGATATTTGTTTTGAATAAATCCAGTGTACTTATTTCGATGTATTGACTAATATTCGATTTTAGGTCAATCATTTTAACTTGATTTGAAAGCCATTTTTTCTTTCTTCATTGAGGTCTTGGGGGTTAATAACATAAACATACGGTAAATGTATAGCTCAAGAAATGTACAACCCCACCTGAAATGAAATAAATTATACTAAATTTCATCGCTCAAGTCCACACTCAAGAGCAGAAACAAGCAAAACACTGACAGTTACAACATTCCCCTCCACAGAGCTCCAGCCGGCAGCGGAAACATGGAGCATTAATCCATGCGCGGCCTATTTAATCCGGGTGGCGGCGGCCGCCGATTGGTGATCCGTCTTCCCCCAAAACGGCATGAATAACCCGGATGTCGCGACGGCGGCGGCGGCGCTCAAACTCAACAGTTGACGCTGGTGTGAGCTGTGTGTGGAGGGGGTGGGGCTCTGTGTTGCTATTGCAAGACCAGAAACTTGATAAAAAAGTTTTTTTTTGTATTCTATAAGGCAGTACAAGTAAAGTGTGCGTATGTGTAAGTTCTAAAAAAAAGATGGAGTTAACAGCAAGTGTCACGTGTGTTTGGTGGGGAGGGTGTGACGAGTGGGGATCTTAGTCACTATCACACAACAGAAAGACCCTTTTCACCTTTTTTACAGATCAACTCTTGAACGTTGTAGGAAAATGATGATACGGTGGTATGATGATACACAAACTGTGAAGATACTCAAAGCAAACATGACATCAAATTCCAATTCAACAATGAAAGGTAACAACAAATCTCCTACCCTCATTTCACCCCACCCCCAGTACTCGCGGCTGCTGCTGCTGCTCCTGTGGCGGCGGCGGCGGCGGCGGCGGCTGATTGCCTCGATGATGATGACGGATGAAACACAAATCAGGCGCGACGTCCGCGGCAATCGCGCTGATTAAATGGCTACAGACCCCGCGGGACGCGCCCGCCGCCGCTTTTCTATTTGATTTAATCAACTTTAGCCTCTTTCTGGGCTCGTTTGTCGGAGGTCGCGCAGCAATCTGTTGTTTCCGCTTCCGGAATCCGGCTGTTGTTTGCTCGCCGCCGGGTGGGCGGGGGTGTTGCTTTCTTTCTTTATGTCTTGCCGGCGCCCGGTTTACGAGCTGCAGGGATCAATCCCATCAGCCTCCTCCCCGGCGCGCTCACGCGGACAGTTGCGGCGATTGTAACGACGGCGAGGTGCAGTTGCGCGGCAAATCGCATTGTGCGTCTTTTTAGATTTCTGGATGGCGAGGAACGTAGGATGTGACGTGTCCGGAGCAAAATACTGGGTATATAGGGGGGTGTTGTGAGTCGTCTTAGTTAGATATAGAGTACATACTTCATTCTTGAAGTGTATGATATTTCTTTGTGAGAACATGATACATATGAGAGAAAAGTATAGGCTTGTTTGCTTGGGAGTAAGATTCTAGTTCCTCGCAGAGACAGATCCAGGAGTTTACAAGTGGTGCCACATCGCGTCGAATCGTGTGCATGAAACAGAAAACAGCAAGTCAGGAACCTGACAAAAAATTTGAATTCTGAGACCTTGGCCCGCGCCCACCCAACCGCTCGTACCACCACTTCTTACCCACTGCTCGACATATGTGAAAAATACTCAAGGATATACACATGTTAAATCAGATTGAGTTAACCCGGTGGTGGTGTGCTGTGGCTTACTTGCCATTAATCTTAGGACTAATAGGTGTAGTGATGGTAGTGCTCAACGCGTCCTCTTGGTGCAGTCTTCCGCCCGGTAGGCCTAATGCAGATGTAGGCTACACTGGAACCTGATGTTTCACAGAACGCGCACATATTATACCTCGCTATGTCCCGTATTCACGTGCACATATCTCAGACTCTGAGCCATACAAACATACCACGTCCACACACAAACCATTAATCTGTCCCTGAAGGCTCCAGACGATACTAAGAAGTCATGGCGAAGGTTTACGGTCTCCACGAGACGGCCTTTTTTACGAGCGCCGTTTATGTTCTGAGAGAAGCCGTCTCCAGATCGCACGGCAACCGCCGACAGTCGGCAGGACCTAATGGCTCTGGGAGCACGCTAATTAATTTGGATTACAAGGAGCCATATGCGCGACCATAAACGGGCGAATCGCTCACTGTAATCCGCGGCCGCATCGCCACAAGCCGAGGACGGATCGCCATCAATCTGGGGCGGCATCGACAAATCACGTCATCAATCTGACGTGTGACGTACGGCGCGTTACGTCAGACGTGATCACGTAATTACGGCTCTGATTAATATGCAAATCTGGATGTTGTTCATTAATATGGGGGCTCGATCAAGGGGGGGGGGGGGGGGGGCAGATCAGTCAGCCACGTCACGTGGTCCCATAAATCACGTGGTGTTAGTGCCCCTGCCCTGCCCCCCGCCCCCGGGGGACGCGGCGTCTTTATTGCGCGCTGGTCCGGGAGCGATGGGCGACAAGACGACAAATTGAGATGTTTCCATCAACGCGGAAGCGAATGATTGAACAAAGATGATGAATGCAATGTCCGAAGAAATAAATTGCTGTGGTTGCTGCTGTTGCTGCCGCCGCCTCCTCTTCTGCTGCTGCTACTGCTGCTGCTGCTGCTGCTGCTGCTGCTGCTGCTGCTGCTGCTGCTGCTGCTGCTGCTGCTGCTGCTACTACTACTGCTACTACTATTGCTGCTGCTGCTGCTGCTGCTACTGCCGCCGCCGTCGCTACTTCTGCTGCTGTAAAACACAGTGTAAAACAGATTCACCTACGATGTGTCCCGTCTTGTTTCCGTTGCTCTACGGATGCCAGATTTTGCAACATGACTCCTCAGTGTGTACGTCTGACGTTTCTTTTACCCTCTCACCTTTTAAGGTGGCGGTGGCGGCCTTAATGAGATTAAATACGGTGCTGTGAGTGTAGTTGAGAGCGTGATGGCCGCCTGAGGGGGCGATGATGGGGGTTAATACAGCGTGTGTGTGTCGCCGCACTCGGCTGGAGGGCGATATTCGGGGTCGAGCCAGGTTTATGTCTTTATGGCAGGTGCTCTGTGGATGGGGCCGGGGGCTCCAGGCGCCTGTACTACATCCTACAAATAGCCAGTGTTCATCCAGATGATGTGTCAATAGCTAGATATAGAAGGGAAGACAAACATGATTATGGCCCTAAACAACCTTTCTGTGGTAGGCCTACGATAATTTCTCATATTATATACGTGAAGTGTGCTCAGTGCAACAGCTGAGTCGGCTTCAGTAATAGCATTATTATATAATACGTAGCATGATTTAGATCTGCTATAGGCTGTTGCTGATACATTTTGCATATCGTACGATGCAAAATGAAAACCATATTGCACTCTAAACAATCATTTGGCAAAATGTGACCTCTCTCAATTTTTCATCACAACCCATCATAGATCTTAAACAAACAATATGTACCTTTTTATAAGACCGAAATGGAAATCTGTCAGACGTGAAATGTAATATTGTAAGAAAGCAGGCGGAATTGGCTGACGTTGTACGACCCAATCGAGCATGTTTTTTCTTCTGATGATTCAATCATACATCTACAGCTTCCTTTCTAGTGAGGCATGTTGTTTCGATTCAAATTTAATGACTATACGTTTAAAACTTAGTGAGCTGAATGAGAAACAAATGCACTTATGATTACATCTAGCTCTGTGCCCTTCCCTTGGTTCCCTGATGCAGAATTCCAGATTGTAGAACTACATTGTGGATTTCAATATATATACCAGGAGTGTCTGATTAATTGCATGTGTGTGTATTGGTGGTGGTGTGGGGGGGGGGGGGCTTGTGACAAAGGGCAGGCTTGAGTTCATACATATAGTAAGAAGTTAAACGATGGCTTTTTGATACCTGCATCACGTGCGAATCAGTGGCAGATCCGGAATTCCGAGGGGCAGCTAGCAACAAATCAAGTGCAAAACATGTGCATCCAAGATAAACCAGTGTGTCCTGGACCTATAAAATCCCGCCAACCCCTTCGATATACATGTATGCTTGTTTCAGCTTACTTACGTCTGATATCAAAAGTATATTTGCAGACTGCATGCTCATGATTTTGCATCGTCGTTTAATGGCAACCTCTTTACACTGTCTCCACGAAGTCTTACAATATTTCAATATTTTCAATGACTTGTGGATTGAATAGGCCCGAGATATAAAAGGATGCTGATTTTAGTAATGGTGCATAGAGATTTACTATATAGCTTCTTCTTTTTTGTTGTGATAATTGTGTGTGCTGGGGGGGGGTATAAATAGAACATGTGTGCATTCACAGGTGTGGTGTGCTGTATAGTAACCACACATTCCTTCTGTATCGATCGTGCAGTGATCGTAATCTTAGAAATCTCGCCGATCCTCATCTATCAACGTCTCGTTACGTGACCACGTGGCACGGCTGTCGCCGGCCAAATCTTCTTTTGCATCGTCTTGTCGGTGGCGACTTACACAAACAGTTCTATAGGGTCGGCGATGTTCGGATTCCGTGTTATTGTGACACATGAATTTGTTTCTCATCAAGTTCAAATTCGTTCAATTCTATAGAAAGTTAATTTCAATGCTCGTCGAAAATGATGGCGAAGTTGCCATATGGCGCCGAGTAAATGATTTACACTGCAGGTTTTGATCATGTTAAAAGCGAGGTTCTTGTTATGTTGTGGAGAGTTTGAGCAGTATAATAAAAATGTTATAACATTTAAAGTGCACGTTTTGTGGCGTAGAAGTTATCTTTAAATTATTGTGTCATACCTTTGGGAAACATGAGTAAGAAAACAAAAACTATGCGAAAAAATAAAACTTCTTTACCAAAAGTGCAAAAATATAAATGAATGTTTCTTTTTTCGTTTGCCCCCCCCCCTCCCCAACCCCACCCACACACCCCACCCCACGCACACACCCTTTCACGTTCTCGCAACCCCCCAACCCCACCCCTCCGGTTTATCCAATAGTTATTATGATAACTCCGTGTCCAACAGTTTGTTGAAGTTGATATCCCTATTGGTGATTAATAAAAAACCTTTGCACATTGACCAAAATATCGCTCAATATCCAAAAAAGAAAAAACGGACGCAGTTTGCAGCGATCGCTCTGATTGCGCATGCGCTGGCGTCAAACCATCAGATTCGGTGTCAAATTTCGCTGCTGATCCGCGATTTGATCTCATTATCTCACATTATCTCGCGTTATCTTCTGTGACTTTAACCAGGTGGTTTGAAAAGAAGACGGATTACTGCTGAGGGCTTGCATGGGGAGTGAGTTTTGGGACGATTAAAAGCTCAATGATACAACAGCAGGTGCTTTCGCCAGGTGCGCCCGACAGGTGCTCCATCTATTAAGGCTCGTTAAGACCAGGAAAGAAAATAAAGGAAAGACGATAATCCACACACATTCTGGTGGAGGCATATGTGTTTTTCTTTTGAAAGAAACCAACTCAAACTTTGAAAGCCCTTTTTCAAGTGACTCAATATATCAGATGTAGGCCTATAGGCCTACTATAGTCAGATATCAGATTTGGCTTTGGTGAGCACGAGAGGTATATGGTCACCCAACAGTCAATCACGCCACAGTGACGTGGTCTTTACTACATAGGGCCTTTACCCCCAGACCTCCAAACGAATGAGCAACCACTCAAATACCCTTTCACCTGCACCCCGCCCCCACCCCCCCCTCTCCCTCTTTAGGCCTACACACACACGCCCTCTCCGGCTCTCGACTCGCTATGACAGGCGCCCTCGTGCGGGATTAATAAGCATTAATCCTCGTGTCGCCGACCCTCCACCGTCACGGGATTATCACACGTATTATCACTCACAGGTGACAGTCACGTGATGGGCTTCCGTCGCCTCTTGTTATTGTTATTGGAGCCGCCATGATGATGGGCGATATTGGGCGATATTGGCGGACGATCGTTCACTCGCTGATAAGGCTGCATCCGGTAATGAACGTGTGAAAAACTCACTGCTGCTGCCCACTTTTGGAAGCCTGTGATGTCTGCTCACTGGTAATGTGGTCACATATATAGGGCTGGATTAGGTGGGGCACCAAAACATTGTGAGCCCATTGACAAGTGTAGTGGACGGGTAGGTTGGGAGGGGGTGGGGTGGGGTGGACGCAGTAAGACATGCACGTCTGTAGCTTTGATGATCCCTGATCAAAGTTAGCGACCCGACAAGGACTTGTGCAGAATGGTCCTCGAGTAGGAGGTTTCATCCAGCTATTTCAAAGAAGCATTGGAACACTTTAAGTTAGGTGCCTGCAAGAGAATCTGTACAATTCGTATGCATGCAACTGCGGTTGTATTTACTCAAGCCTTCCCATTTTAGGCGCCCACTGGTCACAAGTTACACCCACAAAAAGTCTTGTTAACGGGAGGTGTGCACGTGCACGGACAGGTTCCAAGTTACACTCATAGGATCTTTCCCACGCCCCCGCCGCGGCTGGTGATTTACACGGTGACCACTCGTCAGCTCTCATCTGATCACGTGATAATCGCCGTATTGAGTAGCGCCGCCGCCGCCGCCACTTTCGCTTTTATGACAAAGACGTTGTAAATCCGTGGGACGGCAGCGGCGTGGGACGATGTTAATCCGCTATTGTTTCCACCCTCCTCAGTCTGCTGTGGGCTGCCTTCACCCACACCCATATAAACACAGTGGTTGGACCAAAATACAAATTCATCTTTTACATGCATGTACAGGCTTTGTGAGTTGAAAATAATACCAAAAATGACAACATATGTAGAGAGAAAAGAACTGTATTTATTCCTGCCCACTTTGCTGCACTAGTGACGCTCCTGCTGAGGTTGGATTGTCTTTGCCTATACTTTGTCCCTGCATTTTTTTGTTAAGGTAGGCCTACCATCTAAGTCACTTGAATACATGTCCTTAACCTTGTGAACACAGAAAGGGTCTCGAGAACGCACGTGGACCCACAGTGTACAAAATGTATTGGTGAGTATGATAACTGCAATGTAATGATTTAAAACATAGATCTACTAATATACTAGTATATAGGCTATGTTTATATATAATGCTAATTGCGAAAAGAGAGAGAGTTAAAAACTAGTTAATGTTTGCACATTCATATAAAGCTCACCCCCCCCCCCCCGACACACACACCCATCACCCCCACCCACTACCCACATTACCCCAAATCAAACCTTCAGCAATACTCTTCTCACCAAACGTAGTAACTATAATAATCATCAATACAATGTCACATGTAACCGCATCTATTATTGCTACTTACCTTAATTGCTCCATCTATCAGGCTGTAGCTTTTTGCCCCCCACCCCCGCCCCCCGCCCCTCTCTCGCGCTTCCCGGCACCGGCCCCATCACGCCGAGAGCCCTCCACACGAGAGCCCCGAGGTCACGCGCGAGCGCTGTTTACACGCAGTCATCAAACCGCCGAGTGGCGCTTGTGGCGATGACGGGATATTGGCCGCTTGTTAGACACTTGTTACCGTGTCATACGTTTTCTGTTAGGGGGCTACCATTTGTTATGGTCCAGAAGGGCGAGGAGAGTGTGTGAAAAAATGAAATGAGTTGCGGAGTTATGATAAGGTGTTTGTGGCAAAAAAACATTCATCCTTATGTATACTCTGTGCAATCGCGTAATGTGTGGTTATAGGTCTCTCCCTTGATGATATAAATTTAAAATAAAAATGTAAATGTCTGGTTTATAGTCTTGATCCAAGTTTGATCTCAAGACTTTACAATTTACACCAGGACATTGGCACATTCAATGATCAGCAATTGATCATTTCTCATATGCTTGCACCGGCAGCACATTCAGCGCACAATGCTAATCACTCACACAATCACTCACTCACTCTTTCAACCCAATGACCTGTACCTAATTAACGTGTAGGTGCCACGAAGCAGTGCCAACAGTTTAGGGATGAGTTTGCTCAACACCCACCACCAGACCCGACTGGGAATCGAACCCACGACCTTCTGGTCACGAGTCCAACTCCGTAACCACTCGGCCACGGAAGCATATTTTATTCCTGTATATTATAACTTCCAGAGCGTGGAGTGAATGTCTGCAGCAAGTAGGGTCAGATTTATTCACTTCACTCCGCGACTTTATCTAATTCAACTCGTTTTGTAAGACACTGCTGTCAACAGAATTGAAATCTTAAATATTGGACGAACATTGGACAAATACTGATTAAAAGCTTCATCCATTTTTAGTACGCACGTCCTTTTACACACTCTGCTCCCTGCCCCAGGTCTTAAGTCCCATTTCTCAAGCACCGTGTTCCATGTCCAAAAGGATGCATAATCTGGAAGCCCTGAAAACTTGGTAGAAAGTATTTTCTAAACTATTTCCACGGCCTGCAGGCCTACATTTATAGCGGAGCGTCTGGGTTATTCTGTACCATGAGTCTTTTATATAGAGATGTCAAATAGTTCGAAGCTTCGCCGTTACAGTCGAATCTTCGAAGCTGCGTATACTGTACCGTGTTTGAAGTGCCCGTTGTGGGTTTAAATGTTTTCGTTTCTAAAGCTACTTTATTTACTTTACACACTCTAAATCAAAACAGCCAAATCCCCATTGTCACTAAATAACTGTTACGGCAGTTTATAGCTTCACACCTCTGACCTTTTTTCACCATTTCAAATGTCACATTTCGCAACGTTTAAACCAACAGACGACATGAGTCGCGGTAGCGCCAGCTGCGGCACGTCGCCTCTTGACCGCCAATAACCTCGCCACATTGTTTTCGCATCAATTAGCCGTCATTTGCCCGGAAATGGAAACAAACGAGCGACCGCCATGTTGGAATCCATGGTAACGCGCCCAAGTGCGCATGCGCCGTCTTTGATGTGCCACTCTCGCTGATTGGACGCGCCATTGTTTCTCCATCTTAGCTTCATTGGCTTTTTTTGCTTGACTGGCAAAAGTGAGCTAATTTTGATTGTGGCTTTGATTAATAATGACTAATAAACGAGCGAATGTTTAAACAGCTCCTGATTTGTTTGGGGAAGTAGCGATGGTATCGTGGGATAATTAAAGACTGTGACTTCAAACGGCAATTTTCTTATGGATCGGCGCTGGAGTCACGAAATTAGCATCAGTATCAATTACTGTTGATTGTTGTGATCTGTAAGCAGCGCTTTTCGATGATTATATTCTCAAGATTGGCCTGTTAGGTTTTTTTTTTTTGCTGGCTTGAATTGTCAATTTGACCCATTAGAATAATGTGCATTAATATTCATTGGTGGAGTTGTGTCATAAATGTTGCAGTGCCTTATTTTTAAATGTGTTCACTGCGGCTGGTAATGCGGCTAGCCTCATTTATTTCCATAGGCAGATCCGGTTTTTCGGAAGCGGGGGTGCACTTAAGGAAGGGGGGGCGCACTTCAATGTTTCATGAAAAACCCTATGAAAATGAAGTATTTTGGTGGGAATAGGGGGGCACGCGCCCCGCGCATACCACCACCACCCCTGGATCTGCCTATGATTTCCTATCTTCTTTCATATACTTCTCTGCATGTTATTTGTGTCTGTACTTGTTACTTGTAGACCTAACAAGTAAATAAAATCATGCAAATAACAATTTGGTACAATGTGGCCTTCTAGAATATATACATGCAGGAATGGGCTAAGAGGGGAATGTATTAGTGCCCAGCTCACTAGCTTTTACCAAATAGAGCAAAGCTTTGAAATATATTTTCAGCCATTCGCTCCACATGTAAAATGAAAACAGATTATCAATACCAATTGAATTGGGGACCTCAATTAACAATAAGTTTTTACATATATAGTAGATATATGGTTTTAAGATAAAAGTAAGAGCCACTCCACTCAAATTTCTATGATTTGGCTACTTTCATCCCACATACGACTTCCTGATACATTGTATACATGCAAAATACTTACAGTGTACATACTATACATAGAACATAAAACACTTGAATATTCAATACACACCATTGTGATAGCAATTAAGAACATAGGTTTCATTAAAGGGTAGATCTATAGAGAAGAAAAAAGATCCATGGGTAATAATACAAAGTAGACCCTACAATGTCCCATTGAGCAAAAAAAAAGCCGAAAGAAAGCCAAAGAAAATAGCCATTACCATTGCCCAGTTTTCATTGATGCCTTTTATTTGCTCCTACCCCATTAAACAACAAAGCGGGATTTGGCCATAAAACCCTTCCCATTGTTACGGACACACGTGCTGGCCCAAGTACACAGTGCAAAATAAATACGGGGGCAGCATCATTAAGAGGAGCAGATAGGAATTTGTCTTGCTCATGCGAATTAACCCGCCCGTCAGCCCGCTAGTTAATATAGCGGCGGCCTGATCCAGGGCGCCCCGAGCCAGGATTAATCCCGATCCATTGTCCGCCTCCTTACTACGGGCATTAGGACGTCACGGGGGCGATGGATGGAGGGCGGCGGCTGAGCAGGCGGTCGGTTGCCGGTAGCAGGCGGGATTGGGGGCTACACAGCCAACGCCGACGCCGGTAGCAGTTTTCTTTTGTGTACGGGGAAGATTGTTGGTTGTTTGTTTGCTTGCTGTGTTCATTTGATTGTATTATTGTTTTTCACAGCTCATTTCTTTTTATCGTGTATTATATTATATGGACGTGGTCATGGGAGCATTGGTTATTAGTTGGTTGATACCTTATTAAACAGCTTCACACTTTTAGGTGGTAATTAACTTTGACGCTTTGAAGAGCATCACAAGCAATAGGTGATTTACGGACGTTTATCACTTAATATGATTTTATATATAGCAGGAAAAGGTGATTCCTAGAAAAAAAAATGGTGATTGACATGTCTCATTAAGATGCCCGCAAGACCGTTCAAAATCTTATGCCGATTATATACATTATTTTGAATCCATCTCGTGTTGACCGAACTCAAGTGTCGGTGCTTCTCGTGTGCTGACGGAACACTGTTAGTTTTGTGTCGTTGTGTTTTTTTTTTTTTTTTTTTTTTTTTTTTTTGTTTTTTTTTTTGTTTGTTTTTTTGTTTTTTTGCGCACGTCTGGGTTTTTTTTTCAGATAATCCAGATAATGTTGTGATTGTGATAAGATGGTAGCATGCCACGGTGTTTGTCACAACATTATGTATGTTATCAATTGAATTTGAAATTCGATGAATTCATTTTGATCCTTTATATCTATGGTCTGGTTAATGGTGTGTTTGATTTCAAGTAGAAACCTGACATTCTGACACAATATATAGCACAATTTGTATCTACATATATGTTTGGCTAGTTGGACTTAGCAGCGTAGTCTACATAATATCGGTTGCTCACGTACCGGCCAATAGAATTATTATACGTAATCTTTACCATCCTACATCCTATCCAAACAATGTGCATTTTAGGATAAGATTTTAATCAACAAAGAAATTGTTTCAGCACGTCGAATTCTAGCAACAACAAAAAACAACAAAAAACCTACCC
Source organism: Streblospio benedicti (assembly GCA_019095985.1). NCBI lineage: Eukaryota > Metazoa > Annelida > Polychaeta > Spionida > Spionidae > Streblospio > Streblospio benedicti. Next base: position 3,166,352 of record CM032668.1, read on the forward strand.
TTTGGAACCGCATTTCAAAACCTAAAATAGCATCCTGGGTACCAGCATCAGTACAGTGTATGTAGACAAAAATAAATTCTATAACAACACATCTGTTCATAATATATTCAAAAGACATGGTTAGTTATGGTTAACTATCTTCAATGACCATCAGTTATTTTCAATACTCTGTATTGATGTTTGATGTATAGACTTAGACATTTTTATGCAATAACTTGTGAAAGATAATATATATAATTCATTTACGAATAAACTATTGAAATCAAATTAGTCAACTGTATGACCCACAGAGTACTGATTTCCGAGAAAGAGACATGATTGATGTTTTGTTTTGTTTTCTTTCTTCACCCACATGTGATTAATCTGTATGTTTTGGTCGAGAAGTATGTAATGTTGCAGAATGTTTCTCTAGAACAATAACTATGTTATATAATATCCATATTTGCTGGTATTTATTACCCAGGTTTGAGATTAGTATGTGTATTTTACACATAGGACTCTTAATAACTGTCTTGACTGAACGGCAACTTATATTGAATTCATGTTTTTCTTGAACCTTTTGCTCTGTTCCTTCAAAGAAATACAAAAGAAATGCAAAAAGAATATTCTAAAACAGTATTTTTGAAAATAGTTGTTGCAGCTCAATGTAAAACCAACTCTTGAAGGTGCGTCACACGCTGCCTCACAACTTTATCAACGAGCATAGGGAGATTGAGTCAATTTGTTTTTTGTTTTTTCATCTAGAAACCTTGATCTTTCAATAGGAATCATTAAATGCAAAATAAACAAACTGTCTTGTACAACCTTAGGGAACGATCATAAATAATGATACAGAATACAGGATACTTAATTGATCAACGAATCCATTAAGGACATTTAAATCATTTGTTACAAACAAATTAGAAAAAAATGCAACACCAATATACCAGACATGAAATAATAATTATTTTGATTGTACAAATTTAACCAAAGAGCATATATGGTACTGTTACTGATACTGGGAGGTTGTCTAGAAAGGTGTGTGTGTGGGGGGGGGGGTCATCCAACTTTTCTGCTTTTCTGATTCCTTTTTTCAAATATTTTCTTTTAGCAATTGTCCAAAAATGCAATGACCATGTAGATGATTTTTTGCTTTGGGGGGGTGGGGTGTCAACCAACTTTTAAAAATGCTGATGGGGGTTGATTAACTTTTCTTCGAGTACAAAAAAATGCAGTACCCCCCCCCACACCCACACACACCCTCACACCCAACCACCACACACATAAACACACACACCGGTATCGTCATTTATGATCGTTCCCTTTTTATAAAGTAGCACTACATGTATGCACATTCACAATGCAATCAAATTAGCACGACTGTCATAACGTCATAACGTCCCTACATCAAATTCCGAACTGCAAATACAAAGCGAATATGAACGAAATAACATATTGAGATGAGAAGTATATTCGGAATTAATACATCCAATATTCATAAATATTTCTATTTCATTATTACGGACACGATTGATGGAACACAAAACAGATCAAAATACATTTCTAAAAGTTTGAAACTATTAGAATATATACATAAAAGTATTTATTCAAATACTGTTATCACTATTGGGTAGTTTGACTTCCTAATATCCTTCCGCACTTGTATTTCCTGTTATAAATTTAAAAACAAGATTTTGATAAATTATATCAAATAATTGAATATTTTTTGTGTATCTCTCCTAGTATTTCTTAAACTTATAGTGGATTATATTCAGCATATATTTTTGAACAAAATTAATCACTATGTTGGGTGAAAAGCGAAGCTTTGATGCTATGAATGAAGAAAACACAAATACTGTCAACTTTAACTACACTGACAGTTCGAATGAACAGGTACTCGATCAAAATTTAGGGTTCCTTTTCTAAATAGATGTACGTCACTGGCACTAGTCACGAACAAGGACTGATAATTAGTTATAAATAATATGTTTCTGGCCCTCAGGCTCAGTAAATAATGCTTTATTTACTGAGCCTGAGGGCCAGAAACATTATAACTAATTATCAGTCCTTGTTCGTGACTAGTGCCGGTGATGTACGTATATTATGCCATAGTAATCATGTCCGCATACACATAAATTCCTCTGAGACTATGCTTTAGTACTGATTGAGTGAAACCTCCCATTAACACAACCTTTACGATCTGATGCCTTCATAAAGAGACGAAGAATAAGTTGACTCACGCGCCAGAGACCAGTCTAAATCCACGCTCTGACAACACAATTTAAATAAGTCATCGCTTCATAACTAATGCAGCCCCGCATGAGACTGTGATGATATGATTTATTTGAAAATAAATGCACACGTACTTCGGCATGCCCATAACCAATGAGCATGCCCAGACTTTTTCTGAGTTTATTATTATAATGACCAGCGGATGGTTAAGGTTCAGTGGTTTTTGATTTTGTAGTAGTATTAATTTAATTTCAGTATGTGGTTTATTGTTTAAACAAATCACCGCGCACGGCTAAGTTTAGACTAGTGATGGTACATGGTTTATATCAGATAAGAGAGTTTGCATGTATATTTAGTGATTAATGGAAACTGTAATAGTATTTTCTTCATGATTTCTTCATGATAGAATGGAAATGACCCTAAGAACTGTGTGGCGTGATATGAAGATCAAGATTGAAGAATGGTATTTGACCACAAGATTGGAGTGTCAATCGTGAAATTGAGCATGCTGATGTCTTATTTACCCTCACTTTGTTTGGGTAAATCAGACGTCAGCAAGCTCAATTTTATGATTGACACTCCAATCTTGTGGTCAAATCCTACAGTATCCAGGGTGCTGACTGATTGACGCGCTCATTTTGTAAATTTATAGTTTCTGCTGTTGAAATTTTGAATATTTCGCTCATCAAACAAATGAACCATACTAATAATAACTATAGTCATATTTTTTCTTTTGTAAGTCAGCACGCTGTAAAAATATGGGTCAAATCAATTCCTTTTTATTTTCAGAAACGACATTGTAAAGGAGTGGAAGAATGGAATGGACAATATGTGAATGATGTAAACCACATGAGCAATAATAATTGTAGTGAGTATCAGATACATTTTATAAATATAAAACTGATTTTTATTAACAAATACTAGTAATTGGCTGTTCATATTTATAAGAACTAATTTCCCATCATCACATGGTGCTGTCTAGTTATGAGTATATTAACATAGAATGTAACTTCTAGAATTTAGTTTAAAATGTCAACTTCAACTTCAAACTTTTATTGTCTATTAAATGGGCCAGAGGCCGTAATGGCAAGTGCTGCAATGGGTGCAATGTGACAAACCATGTGACTGTTTACAATAAAAGAAATATCACAACCAATAAATTTATGTGCAGTAGCACTGTGCAGTGACATAAAACCAGAACACATTACTTTATGCTAGTGACCATGTGTTTGCTATTTTTACCCAACATAAAGGTCCAATCCACCTCGTAACACTACTTCTAAAAACATCCAATGAGTTAGACTCAATAATACTTAATGGTAAATCATTCCATGGATGTATTGTGCGGCATAGTGTTATGTTACCACAATATATACATTTTAGGAAATGAAATAGACTAATTCATGTTTGGAAATTGAAGTGATATTTAGTTTGTATCTCATGCACACGTAATTTTGTTATTTGAGCTAATTTATCGATTCATTGTACCAAGAGAACCTGTGAGTGAATGCCATCAAAATTTCAGTGCCGAGCCTCATGTCTCCGCGAGTTCCATCCTCAGAAGTTCTACAGAAAGTGCAGCCTCCACCAACCCAAATCCAGCAGCTGCCAACGCTGTCTGTGCACCATCAGCAGATGGAAGTATGTCGACAAGTTTCTACTTCTGTTTCTCATTTTTTAAACAACCTGTATTATTTTCGGGCATTGTGTATAATGCATAAATTTAGTATAAATCTCTAAAGCCTGTTGATCATGGCTGAATAGAAGCTTCATTCTTTCTTGCTTTAAGTGGATAGCTGGCCCAAACTGAACATATTATGCCATGTAAACTATCAGAAATACTTGTCCGACCTTAAAGAAACTTAACACTAAAACTGTAAAAGTATGCTGTCAACTCTGATAAACATACGCTAAATATTTTTTGGAAATATATCCAAACTTGTAAAAATCTTTTTTATATTTCTGATATTGAGTGTCTTTCTACCCTACAGACTGAAGCATCCTACACCAGGTCTCGTGTCTGTGTGCGCTGTCTCGCAGGAGAACCAGTCAGTATTATTGCTATTTTTCTTCCAACTGCATGTAATCTGATTTGCCGTGTGTGGCTCTGGTAAATTGAGGAATGGGACTGATGAAATAATGTAAAATCTGAATATGTATTATAGTTTTCATTTTGACTAGTTTTCTTTGCATATCTATCTCCATGCATGCCACTCTGATATACCAGCTATAATATTGGCAAAGCAAAATGGATTGTAAATATCTTTAAATGTGATAATATGTACATTACTTGAAGAAATGAGCATCCAACATAAGGTATATAAAGAAACTTTTCGGTCTGGGCATTCCGTGGATTAGGAGTTATCTATGCAAGTTTATTATAAACTGAGATTATGTTGTTTCAATTGTAGGGCCACATCATGCACATCCTCAGCTGATAACTTCACAGCCAGCCACGAGCCTTGTTCTGAAGGTCGAAGGTCATTGGTGTGGGGTTAGGATTTGCAGAAAATGTGAAGTTCAATGTGTAACTCCCGAAAAGTCACAAACTGTTGCAATGAAGCATTGATCAAAATAAGTCATTTCTTTTACACTTACAAGTTGCAGTTTAAGCATTATTTAAACAGAGTTTGTAGGAGATACTATAAGTGAAAAGAACATGAATCATCATCATGATCTGACAGAAATCTATGTGTTCAACTCATATTTAGCACATAATATGTGAAGTTCAGTGGACAGGAACACGTGTCATTTTATTTATTTATTTTTATTTTCTTTCTATTCTTGCTGTTACCAACTATTTATAGTTAGTAATCTCTAAGACTAGAAAGAAAATGAGCAAACATAAATATTTATATTTTGTAAAAATTATTTATTTAGCCTTTATGAATTTCATATTCATTTCTGACTATTTGTCTCTACAAGTTTTTTATTACACATGGCTCAAAGTCCGTTCTTAGCCACAGATGTAAAAAATATTTCCTTTATTTCATAATTTAAATGAGAATTATGATTTAGCTGAAAACTTATAAATGCTCCTAATTTTGATTGTGAGATATCGGACTATAATATCTGCTCACTCATAATATGTAATATTTTATATTTACAGTTCTACTTTTTAGACAATGTTTACATTTTTAAATACCTTGTTTCATATATTAGTAGATAAGTTTGATGTGAAACTACTTGCCAATATGTAAGTTTATTTTTCATGACTTTGTTGTACGATCTCGTTTGTTTAAATTTTATGTCACAGTGAAAGACTATGTTAAGAATATTTTATGCTCTTGTGTGGTGTGTTTTCACAACAGTAGTAGTGCTAGGCTGTATTTTATTCTTGTAGCGATTGTCACAAATTTGGTATAGTTTTTGTAACTTTAAGCATTTTTATCAATATTATTTTAGGAAAGAATAAGCTTTTACAGGATTAATTTAGAATGATACTGTATTCAGTGATTAGCCAAATTATGGATTGTTGTTCTGTCTGTTGTGAGTGTTAATGAGAATTTTGTTAGAACATGTTACTGTGTAACATTAGTATATTATTGAATTTTTTCTTAATAAAAAAGTTTAAAAAAAATCTTAATTTAATTTGACGTCTTTTATCAAACTGATAGTGAATATGGTTTTAAAATACACATAATTGATGATGAAATAACCTTATAAATTACCAGTAATGTGCCAGTAACGTTTTATAGCTCTATGATTGGACACTTTTTATATTTAGTTGTTTTCTGTTGAACCACCAATCAATTTTAATAGGGTCAGGCTTTTACGCCATGGGTATTTGCTGGCACAGCAACTTGCCTATATGCTGTATTGACATTGTTGGTATGTCTTTATTTTTTATGCTATCTTGAGACACTTATTACAGGTTTCAAAGCAATTAGAAATTTACAATTTTAAGTCTATGTATTGCAAAAAAAACTGATATTAATATTAGAAGAAAAACTGAACTTACAGAAAATTTGTGCATTTTGGTAGAGATCTAACAGCGAAGTGACTAAATTACAAATATATTCTACATATAATAAAGCCCTAATACAAAACTATGAACTTAATACTAGCACATGGAAACAGTATTTATACTCAACAAAAACTTGTTGATATTTGATGTCTTTTAATTTAGGCACCAGGGTATAGGCCCTTTGGACGTTGATAATGATTGGTATAATATTATGTACATATAAAAATATAAGATCTAATCATTTACAATATTCCATGAAGGAGTGATTTTTAATTGACTAATGCTCATTAGATCATGGCATTTATCAAGGAAGTAGCCAAAAAAAGAAATTGTATTAAATAAAAATCATCTACTAAAAATGTTAAAACGTAAACTTTCAAAAATATGAAATAAAAAATAAGTGATCAAAATACGACAATGAATTTTTATAGATTTAAATCTGCATCCATTCTATTTCTCGTTCACACATACTTGCCAGCTTTAACAAATATATTTTATATCTTATCAAAGATATTATAGATATATATATAGATATATATCTTCGATCTTATATCAATTTGCGATGGCAAAATAAATGCTTGAAGAAAGAGCTGTAGAATACAGTGTGTGCAGTCTTGGATGATTTGCAAACTTAATTACATGTACATGACAAGTATAAGGAAGCATGCATTTAGATTCTTAATTAGTAAATTGCGCAAATACCCACTCTCTTCGAGAGGTCGACTTTTTTGTTTGAATTTATTTGTGTGAATAATACTTTTTATGATTGTATTTTATAATTTATTTTGATGGATGTGATGTATATTGGTTATGCTACAATGAACATTTATCTAATATCATTTTTTTTGGATGATGCTTTTTCCAACTGACCTCTACTAAAATCCGGTACTAGCAGGAGATTTGCGTTGCACAATTGCATCCTCACCGAAACACGTGTTCAAAGTTAAGTTGTTACACGTCATACCAGTCAAATAACGAAAAAGTGGGTGATATAAATATATAACAGCAATCCTCTTTCAATAGAAAAGAATGTCTATTGATGCATGTTGATTTCAATAATATCATTTTCAAATTTACATTATAAACATGCAGTCTTTAGGACATTATATATACGATTGTTCTGAAACAAGTCTTACAGCAAAGTGGTTATATCTATCTTTAGAATAGATTTAAACACAACGTTCTTATGTCAATTTTTATTTTCGTCATAATATGATACAAACTTGTTAAAAAATGTATTTCATCAGTTCCACAGATGCTTTATGACCCATTAAATTCAACAAAACCAAACACGACGCTGAAACATTACTTGCTTTCCAAATATTTCATTTGGGAACGACCTCGATCACAGTTGATGACGTCACGGAACGATATGAACTATTTTTTGTGAGTGTCAATCTCAGAGATTGATCATACATGCGAACGTTATGATATAACTTATTTATTATAAAAACGAAGCAGACACTCGTTGAGTGTGGCAAATACATGTACCACTAAATTTTAGAATTTCTCAAAAAGCAAAAAGAGTTTCAGCCTTTCATAGTTCTCTTTACAAAAATAAATTAGCTTAATTTTGTTTATTTATTTTTGGGTTTGTTTTTTATGAAATAAAAGCAATAACATGATGTTATTTACAAGTTATTCTGTATCTGAAGACAAAATTTTGACTATGGTTTTAGAATGACATGCAAAATTTAGTCTTCAGATACAGAAGCCAACGTAAACAACAACATAGAGACCATCTGAAATGTCCTAACTAAAACAACCTGCATATCTGTAGATTTTGATAATTGTGTTCTATGTACAAAATAAAAATATGGACAAAAATTATAGTTTTGTTTGCCAATATCAAACCTTTTCTTTATTTAACAAATACAACTTTCTTCTTAAAATTTAGCTGGTACCACATTTGTCATTGAAATGTAAATTCTCCTACGTAATTTTTTAAAAAAAAGGCACTAACATTGACTACAGTATTAACTAAAAAAATAGGACAATGACATCAAAGAGAAACATTTAAGAAGCTATTCATTATTCACCACACATGTTCCATACACAGCAACACCACAACTTTTAGATGAAACCATCTTTAGTCTCTTCCAATCACTGCTGATAACTGTCACACCACAGGTTTATTATAATCCAATTTCAAAAAGGTGTATTGTACAATTTTATCTTTCACTTGAAAAATGATTGCTAATGCTAACACCATTTGAAAACATTCACAAAGTAAATTGGTATAAAAATATTCATCAACAATTTGGATGACGATTCGCGTTCCTTGGACAGTTGGACCAGATCAAGTCAAACTTTAATACAGTGAGACAGTTTGAATTTTCAGAGGATTTCACAAAAAATAGGTCCAACTGTAGCAAGTGTCCATTCATAGGCCCAGCTCCATGAGAAGGCCCACCCTCAAATACGGATCATACATATCCAGACAAATCAAATGCCATTGTCTATACCAGTTTCAGTAAAAACACGCGTTCTGTAATGCACATTAATCTTATACCGGCATTTGGTTGAATGTTTACAGTGTACAAATGATTACAGCTTCGTAAGAGCATCATTGAATGTAAAGAAGTTAGCTTTCACACAGGTTCTGACATTTTGATTACCCTATATGGTCTTCTACATGGTGAAAACAGCATATTACTACAGTAATTTCAAACATAGAAACAACACTTATTTACATCACTTAGAATGCCCATCACGATAGACTTTCAAAGTAGCACACTATTTTCCTTACACACAAAAAAAATTGACAAAACTTATGATTGTGATATACTTTAGAAAAAAATATTTGACATTACACTCTATTTCCGTGATCACATTTCATGTGATTTTTACAAGCCTCAAGGTAATCCACGGGGGAGTCTGAATTTGATTCTGTGAACTGTTCCCGGTGGTGACCACACAGCCAGCAATATACCATACACTATTACAACCTCAAACTCAAATCACTTTGCAACACTTTCGCGTAACTTCTACACACTAACACAGACACACACAACAATCCATTACTGGCAAGTCCTTTGGCCCACTATTGCATCCTAGAATAAATACTAAAGTAAGCTCCAATTTACCAAGGATGTCTTATTTACCTGAACAGTGACGGCAAAAAAGGCATCCTTTAGGCTTTATTATAGGATGTAATAGTAGCACCATTTACGACTTCAGCCAATAAGTTACATGAAAGCAAAATCTACACTGCAGCATTTGATAAACAAGCAATATGATACACCATGTACATAGTAAAACTTATTGAATACTATTGTTTTCTTTTATGAACATGTCATACGGTCACCAAATATAGATGCAACTTGATGGTCTATTCATCCTAAAGTTTTTTCAATCAGTAGTACCAATACAGTATACTAACCAGTAAATTAAATGTTTATCACAGATGCTTCGACATTCATGGCATGGAAAAATTGCAGTAGTAAGTTATTTATTAGTATACTAGACTGGTACACACCATGCCAAATTCATACACACCAGCATGGAACTTATTCATAAATGAGCTTCCACTTCATATTATATATTTTAAAAACAAATTTGAACTTAAAACCTATTATAATTACAAACCTTCATGACATTCAGATATTTAAAATTGATGTTCAACAAGAAAGTTTGAAAACTCTAATCGCATACGCGTGTATCATTATTGCAACAACTTTAATCAAATACAAATCTGATTCAAACCATAGACACTGACAGAATTTCTCTTAAAATGTTGTCAGTACATTTTTTCAACAAAAACAACGAACCAAGCATCAATTCATTAACTATAATTACACTTCATGACACACATAAAAAAATCACCTTTTATGCGACAATTTTCTTCCATCGAAACAGATGTTTAACAAACCACATCATTCAATGTGCACCAAACATTGCCATTATCTGATAAACCCTAATATCAATTGTTTGCAAACTTATTTTGTTATATAATAGGTTTGGCAGTATTTGCAAACAGGCTTTTCGCATGATGAATGACTAAAGTGCTCACAATGTGGCTCAACGCTAGTTTTCTATAGTGGTACTTATAATTAGAAACGACACTGAAAATTGTAAATTATGGCCAAATGAATATATTAAAACATAAACTAAAACCTTTTTAAATCATGACCCTCATTTTCTCAACATATCACTAAATACCGAGCTGTTGAAAGTCACTATTACAGTTTAATGTAATTGCATCGGGTAACATCGTCTACTCTGATAGTGCAGTTTTATGATTTTTAATAGTCACAAATATAGCCTACATTAGAGTTTATGGAAATAGTTTTTTGATGTTTTTAAAAAGAAAGAAAAAGAATTAGCTTCAAATGGTCCATAAATTCTCACTCAAGTACTAGATCACCAGTTGTTTGGCGATACTGCATTCATCTCGCGGTAGTATTTGGGATACTTTTTGGCTAGCTTCTTCAAGGCAGAGATGTCAACCTAAACAAACAAGTTAGTACTCAATAAGAGTATTGTAAAAAAATAATTATCCTTGGTACATAAAATATAGCAAATTTTAAACTACTGGATACGAAATTATTAAGAAACACATAGGACTGATAAATCATATATCATGAGAGGATCGCACTCAACCTATTTTTGAATTAATAGCAATAATGTTCCAAAAAAGTAAGACTTTATAACTGGCAAATTCCTTCATCAAATCATTTGTAAGGAACATCCCTCTAAAATAAAAGTAAAATTTCATGCAATTTGAATTTAATAATTATTGTTAGAAATACACTTTTGTTCCCTATGAATTCCCTGATTTTGAAATTCCCTGATATTCAATTTTCAAGTGTTTGGCATTGTCTGTGTTCTCTGGAGACCACAGCGTACTTTGTCTGCTGCCGACCCTCACCTTGCTGGCGTCTGGCACTTGCGCCTGGCGCGGCCGCTCCGAGGTGGCGAGTTCGGTTCCCTCAGGCAGCGGCTGGCGCACGGTGGACGTTGTGGTCAGCCACTCCCAGATGTGAGCCTTCTTCCCTGGAACTGGACAACAACAAACAGTTCACCCTTGGTGCCTACTATTGCTATCCTCACCTATTATCATTTTTAATTCTCTACCTTTTTCTTCTTACAGCTGTTTTATCCAAAAGTTTTTTTTTAGATTCGATAAGGACCAAGAGATCGAAACAATGTTAATAAAAAATATTTTTTTAAATTGTTTTGAAAACTTTTTGGATAAAACACAGCTGCAAGAAGAAAAAGATAGAGAATCAAAAATGAGACACGAAGCTGTTTACCATATAACAAGTAAATATGGAACTTACTATCATAATATGGCTCATTATTCAAATCATAAGTAAATGAAAATATCTTTTTGTTTTGCGTTTGTCAACATTCAATCCTTTTAGATATTGCCGTATAAGGATGATAATTATGATTGTTACATGAAAACACCAGCATCTGAGTGTACGATTGTGCCTTTTGCATCTAGCTATCAACATGGCAACATGACCCTAAATCTTAATAATGACTGTAACACAAAAACACCAGCAAATGTTCTGAGCTGAGCGTACCTTTACCGGGCCCTGTGGTTGTTGGGGACTCGAGAGAGTCAGGCAGTTTGGAGACGGCTGCGGAGGTCAGTTTCGAGGTGGACGACCCCACGTCAGCTGAGTTTGAGGCCGCCGACTGCTCGCCAGCCTTCCGCATGTCAATAACAGAGCCGTGACGCGACGCCTGGGCAGACACCTGAAGATACAAAATGGCCAATCATTAACACATTTATTAGTGAGATCACCACGTCCAATGAGATCACTTGAAGTGAAAATGCTTGTAAACAAAGTTTAAGTTAGAATAACAGAATCTATGATGATACCTGAAAGTAATAAAATAAGAATACTATTAAACCAGATTTCAACATAAAAAAATTCTGCGTGCAAAAGCAGTACGTGTTTGCTATAAGTGGACCATGCACACGGTGAAAATTATTGTTGACATAGCTGTAAATAATTTAGCACATTTTCAAGCCTATAGACTACTATAAAAGTAACACAGTACCTAATGATACAGTTTTTCAAAATATCAAGTTATGGGAGATAAATAATGTTAGTAACATGAAGGGATATGGCTATTTGCCTGGGTATGCATGAATTGAACTTACAGGTCGAGATAAATGTTTCCAACTGCAATTTTAAATGTTTTGGCCACAGCTTAATTGACTAGATAGAAAACACTGTGTTACATAATACGCATTATAAAAATGTAAATATATTCATTAGATCGATTGTCCATGGATATATTCAATAACAATCAAGAATTTATTGAGGTCAACTCTTTAAACAAGGCCATGAATGACTAACGACTGTCAAACTGACCAGAAGTGGACATTGTAACAGCCAATATGACATGACATTGATGCACTTGACCACACTATCAATAGAAGCACAAGGCATACATTATTAGGCACTATTTTTCACAAGTCTGCCAAGTTGCCTTGAGAACATGGTCTATTACCTGGTACTATTTGATCACTTAAATATACGCAATAAACATGAAGAGTACTAATAGGGAGTAGTTTTGAGAGGAATGTGCGTGAAATGGCAAGTATTACCAAGTTGCCTAGCTGCCATTATTCAAACTCAATAGGTTTGAGTCCACAGGGGCAATTTATAGCACAAAAATAGGACCTCAATGCCAACTACAAGCCTAGGCTGTAGCTGCCACTGATGTCTCATTTTTGTCTATAAATTGACCCTGTGGTTGAGTCAACGTTTACACACTGCAAAACATAATCTAATATGTATATGACGTCATACGTTACAACACTGAAGAAATATGGCGGACGCCAAATGAAACGTGTTGGATTGTATATATATCCAGTTGTAAAGACTAAATATTATGTATATATAATCAGGAATATAATTTAACCTGGATGTCTTATCTGCACGTTATTATAATGTAATATGAAATGGAAAAATGAAAAACATAAATGTAATACATGAGGAAAATAAATATAAATTAAAAGCTAAATTTAACAAAAAAAAAATATTCAATGTTCACACTCTACAAAACACCATGGAATAACACAAAATTGTGGGGAAAAGCCTTTTATGAAAAGGTTGGCCACAATACAATGAAAATAATCATTGGAAAAATAAAAATTACAGATTCAAATTTATTTGAAGAAAAAAATGAAATAAGCCAATAAAAACGCTGCATTTATATTTCTAACAATAAATTATCAAAAACAAATTGATTTCAAATTTATCCACAATGTACTCACTGAGGATGCGCAAGAGTCCATGCTGGCGATGCTCATGTTGTCATCATCATGGTCGTTATCATGGAAATGGTGCGACATGTGGAAGTCAGGAAACTCGGAAAAGAACTTGGACTGAAACACACGGTAGTTGTATATTAAAATTTCTTGCATCTCAAAAACATCACTATACTAAAGAAAAAGTTTTATATCTGATTAAAAAATAAACTTTAACCAATTAAAACTTCTATAATTGAATTTCTCTCATAAAATTTCTTCTGTGAATATAAATGTACATAACAAAAAAGATTCATATTCACACAATAGTAAAATATTTTTCAAAAAAAAAAAAACTAAAACAAAACAGTTGCTTCTGTATTTTGCTACCTGCAGCAGGGAGGTGAACGAGCGGTTGCGTGTCATGGAGCCTCCGAACGGGCCGGCGTTGGCGGGGCCGGCGGCGCCGAGGTCACGGCGCGCCCGCGGAGGGGACGCCGGCGCTACACAGCAGAGAGATAAGTTAAACACAACCAAACACATCCATGTTTTTAAAGAATATAGATAATGAATAGAAAATTAACACATTGCTGCATCAAGTCCTGAAAAAAGACGAACTGGATGTTGGTAACTGATGCCACATGTCTGTGCGGCATTAGGGGCTTATTTGTTGGTAAAAAGTAAGGGGTTTGAATAACAATCAAGTCGGCTACTTTTATGGTTTTCTATGAATCAATTTGGACTTTGAATATTTCATGGTATATTGTTCTAACAGTTGGTAGCCTCATGAAGTGACCAAGCTTGAAGGTGACGGCATTGAAAATGTCATTCAGTTTTTAATTTTGGTGTGATTGTGTATGCATTTTATAGAATTCAATAAAGACATGATCAGTAAAAGATGTATTGGCTATGATAGTAATCTGAACATAGACACTGAAATATACTATTTCCAATAATATAACCATGATGACCAATAAATAAATATCACAAAACATTACAGATCAATAAACTAAGTAACCATGGTCTAACCTGAATAGCTTTTAAATGCATGGAGCTCATGACCCATTTATTGTGAACTGGCAACAGGACAAGATGGTCAGAAAAAGAGATCAATTGGTCATGAGGTCAAGTGCTGACCAAGTGAAATGATGAAACATACCAGTAAGTTGCAGTTACTTCATACTCACTGATAATCATATGCTCTCTTTGACAAGCTGGTAGCTTTCAAATCAAAGTATTAGGTTAAGAGGACAGCTAAAGGTTACTTCATCAAGCTTATTTGTCTGCCTTTTACATGAATGTATATTTAGACACCAGGTAAGATCTTGATGGGGACCAAATTTTAGGATTAGTCTTAACTTGGCAAGGGCCCTTAGATGAATGTTCAATTAAGACTAACAACAACAAGAAAAGTGGCATATATTATTATATGCCTTGGGTTGGTTGTAGCTGGTTATAAGCACAATGCCCTATTGAGCAGAAGTTTTATGAGGCTTGAACATTCAACTTTACAAACTTTGTCCATATCTCTTAAGATTATCGACAGTCGCATGTTTTGTCCCAGCATTAAAATTACAATCAACAAAACACTTATGAAATCATGGATAAACATATAAATTACTGAAAATGTAGATAAAATCATAAGTTTGAGATAAGAAAATCAAATAATTGAAATGATACTGAAAGCACAAGTACTTTTATCATTCAAAATTGTTTAATCTTTATATCAACAGTTTTGCCTAGCATCCTGATTATTCCAAATAAAACATATTTCTGCTGGTCATTAAAAGCAATTTTGGTACTTCATGTCCAGTTTTTAAAATCTTGTAACACTGATAATAATTGATCTAATGCAAAATACTCCAGCTCGAACTCATTGAACAAAGCAAATAAACATTCACCACATTAGCTAAATTCTAGATTGCCAATTTGAACCCTCTTAGTTGATGAAAACCAAAAGAGCTACTAAAGATCATAGTTCTAAGTCAACTATGGAAAACTCTGAATGTGAGAAAAAAAAACATCGTGTAAGAGCCCGCCCGTGGCACTGGGCTGTTAAACACTGATATTTGGCGCAGCTCCAAGCGGGTTAAACAAGTTACCAGTGGGGCTTACTTTACGCATCTTGACAGCAACCAAAACACATTTTTGTCACAATATGTAATACATATTACAGTATACAGCCCTCCAAGGGGCTGCTCCTATGCAAAAGGCTCACACCATATAAGAACCTAAACGACAGAAATCCCGACGAAAAGTCACGTCCACTTCCTGAATTGACAATTTTTCAATCTAAAAGTACATAGTCATATGGTACACGTAAAATTATTACAGCCTGAGAAGTTGATGTCATTGATTTATAGATGTGTATGAATATGAACAATAAAAAGACACTGATTTTAGGATACCAGAAACCACACCAATCCAGAACCTCTACTTGTCAATACATCTATATTTATTCCGTCTGGTTAATCTGGTCTCACATGGTCTGTACTGACATCTTTATGGAGTGCAGAATAACTTACACTGTATGAACTACTCAAAATAGCAGTTTGCTGTGACTGTTGAAGAGAATGCTAAGACAGCAGAGGATCTCAAAATAGATGTGACACATATTAGATTATGTTACTCAGACTTACTAAATTTTTATCTTTATTTTGATGTCTGTCAAGTATCAAAACAATCAGTGCCCATTGTGAATTAGGGTTATAGTTATTACTTTTTCAAAAGCCTTCGCCAGAATGTCTCCATGTAAGTATTTAATGATAAAGTATTGACTGCTCTCAAATGTCTCTTATGCATCTTCTTTTTTTTACAGGCTTATCTGGTGATAAGAGCATGTGGCAGAAGCAGCCTGCACAATGCATCCTTCTATATAGTTTAAAGATGTTGCAACAGTCACTACATTTCATTCATTTTCAGAATAATAATTCTACATTTTCATTTTGGAACTGATAAAAAAGATCATCCAAAAATATTTCTGTATTTCTCATAGCATCAATAAGATAAACAAACAAAGAATTCAAAGTAAATAGCGTCTGCGCAGTATATTTGAGAAAACATTGATGACTTTCTTCTACACAAGTACATCTGCTAATGACATTTAATATGGATACTTTTTCATCACTACTCCAAAGTTGTAGCTCAAAGCCACAGATTAACAGGACTGCTAATCCAGGCAGATCATTGAGATAATCTGGCTAAGATCTTCCCTTTATCAATAGGCTTTGGCAGGAAGCCCAGTAATAACTGACAACATTGCAACCCTGCTGATCAATGACTAAAGTTATTCAATCAAGATATAAAGACTGGCTTCAGACAACTCTTCTAACTACACATTGTTACATGGTTATTAGAAAATGACTGGTTTTATATTTTCAAGACGTTTCGGTTTAAGCTTTCTTATTGTGTGATGGTGACTCATGATCAGCAAATCTCCACCAGCATCACAAAACTGATGAGCAGAAGTCAGCAGAACATGACAAAGCATAGCCGTCATCAAAAATAGATTAAATATGTATTACCCTCTGTATTTGTAAAGAATACAAACTTAACATTTAGGTATCACATCACTGCTTCTCGTGACTAGAAACTACAAGTTCACACTTCAGACAATGTCAAAAGCATGAGTGCTTTACTGGGGTAGAATTAGTTTTTATCAAAACTTGACATAAATCCATTCAAAATTATAGTCTTTAGAATTAGAGAATCTATTTCAAAGATATGGGTATATTATATTTCAAAGTTTGTTTTTATGCAAGTTTATCTTTGCTAAATTGTGTAGTTACAGAATGCGTGCAAAAAGAAGAGAGCTTTGCAGACGTCTCTGACAAACACTGTTGATCGAGACTAGACTGCGATAAGGGCCCACTTCAGCTGCCATCGTCCTTTTTCCAGGTCAATGTCAGTCACTGTTGTCTAATAGACAATGACCTGCACCAGCTGCCGCATGTGACAACTTTAATACACTGGTTTTGAATTATATGACCATCCAATCTTATAATAGAATTTAGTATCACATACCAGTATTGATTTGAAACATTTATTAACATGACATACTAGAAGTATAGTTATAATTTACAAATACAGCCATATACGCGTACATAATGAGCATTATCAAGCACACTGTCACCAAACAAGGGGAAGCCAGTAACTGGGCTCTGCCATTTCATTCAGTCGGTTTATATTCCCAGATACATTGTTGCATAGTTTCACTATTCAGAGTCACATGGCTATCATAAGTGCTCAGTGCAGCACTTGAATTTTCATTTAGATAGAATGATTCAGCCATAAGATTGGGCTGAGGTCACAGTATCTTGATTGTTTTTATATACCGGTACTTTCTAAGTGAAATCTATCAAAATCAACCCATTTCAGCAAAGCTGCTGATACTTTATACATTTCTTACTTAGCCTCCTGTCACTTAAAATTCAAATATGTCTCATGGAACACAAAAACTAGCACACACAACAAATGGACCCAATTTAAAAAGCAAGATGCATTTAGCGTTTTAACATCTGAAGAGCTACAACGAATTGATATATAGCATTTTGGTGAAATCATAAGAGCAATAAAGTATGGCATTAGATTTGCACCATACGAACTGCAACTCACAACTACAGCTCTTGATGCATCAACAACTGTAAAAAAATATATACTAAATCATTGTGTTCTCCATCATTAAAGTCCATTAAAAGGATTTCAAATACTGTTTTCACCACAAATGAGATATTAGAATCAAAGAATACCTTGCTGCTGCACGAGACACACCATGTTGGTAGCTGCGACTATCACTGTACCCCTGCACACTGCTGATACCTGACAGTCCAACTCCACACACACAAACTCCACATAGCACCCTGCTACTCGCACTTTTATAACCACCACAAACTTATATTTATGACAACATTGGTTTTTTGTAGACCAATGACTGCCACAGTTTGTCTTGTACAACAGACACTACACTCTGTTTCAAATCTTTATAATCATGACATAACATTTTGTCCTTGCAACTGAATTACTATTCCGGTACTGTTGCACAATTGTAAAAATATCCAGTCTAAATTTTAGCCTAGGGTCCTCATGAATGTATCAGATACCCGATCACGGAATGGGTTTGGCATACGCGCCGGTTCAACTTTGCCACCCGAGAACCCAAATAATTTATGAAATTCATTAATATTTCTTGAAGTCTTTGACTTTTCATTTATGAAGTTTACACTAGCCTCTGAGACTAGGATATGGCAAGCCTGATTGGGGAAATAGCTAAGCTAGAGCCACCTGGGTACCCAGTATCTAATCGTCATAGTTGTGATTCAAACCTCTTAATATTCTTGGAAGTGGGTCAAAAAATCATACCAATCAAAACCCACTGCCGTAATATTCAGCGACTACAAGCTCAATAATAAAAAAGAGATATTGATTTTTGCACCGCTGCAAAGTGTGATAATGTTCATGGACTGGCAAAGGCAGAGTAAAGTATTAACCCGTGAAACCTAAGATGCCAGTATCTACATACTCGGTATAAATAATGTAGCATATGCTTCGAAAATAGGAATATGAACTTCATTTTTCGACAGGCTTTGCTCTACATAATAATTTATGAAACAGACTGTAGGTCGTTATAACAGCACAGCCTTGAAAGCTATTTACTGTGGCCTTGAACAAGTGTGTAGGTTGTTACCTACAACTGAGGCCTGGGACAGGATTTCAACCAATCACCTGTGTTCTGAATATAAATCAAGCCTGATCTGTAGTAAGTTATAGCACTAATAAATCTATACGATTGCGAAAATTCAAATTGTTATTGAAAACGTGAAGTAGCATAGCATTTAACCCAATAAACAGAATCAAAACAAAGTTAACTAGACTGTGACGGTGATATAATAATAGAAAAAAAAATGTTTTAAAGAGTGTTTACAGCATTAACAATGAGGCTCCATAACTTTAAACAAAGAAGCTGGTATTGAGTTTTGACAGAACATCAGCTTTTTTGTTTATTTGAACATGAACGTAAGTATCAAATTAATAATCGTGGAAAACGTAAGCCACTAATATATAGCATCACCAACAATCTTCCTGGATATGATCAGAAAAGCTTACAAAAGGCAAATAAAAACCAAATTTATCCATTATCCAGTAGTTTTACAATACAGTCATAAAAATTTTAAATAGCAACAATACATAGTATAATTGAATGAACATGTAAAAATTAAAAAATATATTCGTGTAAAATGTGAAGAATCGTTCTTCATTATGGTTTGAAAATTAAAAAGCAAGAATACTTACCCGAGACGGACCCTGAGGCGAGCATGGTGGGGTCTGGGACGTAGATGGATGTTGGAGCCTCCACCTTGAGAGAAGGCATCGGCACAACTGGGGGTGGGGGTGGGGCCTCTGGGATCACAGCCTAGGGGAGAACGGCATGGTACAGTACAGATTGATAATTAGTGCATGCTGGTTGTCAGAATCCAGTATATTGCAGTTTGATTGTTAATGAAGAAATCTTCGAAATACTAAAACCTTTTCTCACTGCAATAGATTCCAAATGTATAAGATCTTTCCTTTCTATTCAAATCTAAACTTGGGACTAGAGACACAATGACATACACGTACATGCATAAAGACCTGTAGAACCATAATGTTGCTCACAATTCTTGGAAGCGATTACAAATTCTTTTCCATATTTTTTTTTCTTCAAATTACTCACTGCAAAATCTTCAATACTGAAAAAGCATTGTTTTACATTTACCTGGGGTGTCACCACCGGTGGGAGTGGGGGCGGTGGGGGCGCCGCGGGGGGAGGATCTCCATTACCAGCTATGGGTCCCATCTTCAATCACTTGCTGCAAAATATGAGGTGAGCAATGAGGTAAATCATTATACAGGTTGTCTAGTTCTAGTTCTAGTTCAAGACCGTCAAAGAGCAAGAGCTCATTGCGCCAGATGAGTCGTGCTGGTTCAACCCAGCTGCGCAGACAGCTGACTCTTGAAACTGGTTGATGAGTCAGCCTGAGCCTCCACCACATTGGTGGGAAGAATATTCCACTCCTTTACTGTCACATTGAGGAATGAGCCATTTCTTCCGGAGCACTGACAAAACTTATGGCAGTGTGACGCACGAGTCCTACTGTCAGCATTGACAAGACCAAGCTGGTCCGGTGTCACGGCCACTTCCCCATGCACTATCTTGTACATGAGAGTTAGGCGTTGGATTTTGCAACGCTGCTCCCAAGGGAGCCCACTTCAAATCCCTGTCAAGTTTGGACACACTGACCTCTTCTCTAGGTCTCTTTCCACACACCCAGCGAATAGCTCTGCAGTGTTTCTTTATCTGTCCTGTAATGGGGGTCCCATACTACACATGCATACTCTGCTCCTGATCTTACTAGGCTGAAGTATGCGGTCTGCTTAAGTGCCTGCGGGCACCTACGTAAATTTCTTCTTAAGAAGCCAAGCCTGCTGTTGCACTTATTTGCAGTGTTCCTAATGTCTGCTCCCAATATAATGTTTCATTTGTTTTCTTTTTAAAAAAGGATTCAGTCAGTATTGCATTCATTCGTTTCATTTGTAACTAACTATGTATGTCCCCGGACAAGCTAGAGCTTTTACAAATAAACCAATTTTGTTCATACTTTACACAACTATGTTGTATGAAGCAACACAGAAGTGATTCAATTTTGGGCACTTTGCCAAAACTAAAGTGTGCTTTCAACAGGCAGATTCTTGCTCTATTTTTAACATTTTCTGCATTAGCTAAATGCTAATGCTTGAAAGAAAACATTTAAACTTGGTACAATGCTTATATGCCTACTGAACATCAACCGTGTCCAATTTTGCCACTTTGCCAATTGAGCATTTTTGCCTTCCAGAGAGCCATTTTCAGTATTTTTATGTTATTTTTCTACTATAGTTTCAATATTGTTTGTTTTGTACGCTTGCCAACGAACGCGCCGTGAGGACACAGGCAAAACGCGAGCCACCCGCACCCCGCCGGCACCTAGCCGTTGTGATAGAGGTCCATTTTATCTGTTCTGGACCTGTCTTGTGGAGAGGTGGTGGCAGAAAGGGTGTGTGTGTTCGTATGAGGGTGTGGGGGGTATGGTTCGTCGGGAGGAGCATTTAATCTATTCCA
The DNA here is from genome assembly GCA_019095985.1 of Streblospio benedicti. Taxonomy (NCBI): domain Eukaryota; kingdom Metazoa; phylum Annelida; class Polychaeta; order Spionida; family Spionidae; genus Streblospio; species Streblospio benedicti. The sequence continues at coordinate 3,187,877 of CM032668.1, forward strand.
GATCTCATCAATTTCAACCCAAGCAGCAGCAGGAAGTGTTGATGGAGATGCATTTAGTCTGTTCCGGACCTGTTTAGATTGAAATGGGGTAGAGAGGGTTGGGGACATGGGGAGAGAAGACGGGGGTGGTGGCGGAAGGAAGGGTAGGGTTGAACATTTAATCTGGTGCACACATGTTTACCAGAGGTAGCAGTAGCTGGGGGAAGAGATATTAGAGGGATCAATCATTGCCATATTCATGTAGTGTGTATATGGCTGTCACATATGATGGTGGGAGGAAGGTGATAGAGGTGTATTTAATCTGTCCCAGACCTGTATACTGACGGGAGCTCCTGTGAGGGATGGGGGACAGAGGGAAGGATGGGGAGGGAGGAGCATTTATTTTCTTCTGGATATTATCTGTTTCAACCCGAGCAGCGCCAGGTAGACAACTAGTGAAACAATATACATGTTTGACATAGCAGTAGATATAAATTTGGCATCACAACTAAGCTTTTGCCATGTAATTTCATTTCTCTTCAAATTCATAGAATAACTAGCTAGACAAAGATCTCACAGACATAATTACATGTTAATTAATATATCCTTAACCTTATTAGCATGATCAACATCTGCAGTCTCTAATTTGAAAATCAACTGTTCAAGTATATAAGTATAAGTATAGGTATATCTAATGGGTTATATAATTAGCAATAATGTACACTGAACAGATTACAAACAATAATATAACACTGAAAACAATATAGAATGTACTATAAACTTGAGTAAAATTATTCATAATACAAGAAATAAGGTTTAGTACTTCTTCAATGGTTATTTAATAGCTCCAGTGTAAAATCAGCCTGAGAGTTTAAGTATGGTTCCAATGTCTTCTTTTGTCCACCTTGCACAGTGGTCACCAAGCAATGAAATGACCAGTTTTAACTAGTTAAAACCAAATGCTTCTTTCTCTGACCTGTTAGGGACTATTACTAGTATGGGGGGATCAGTTTCTTTTTCAGTATACTGGTAGTTTTTAGCAATATATATTATCTGATGAAATTCGGATGAAAGGGTTATTGACCTGAATGGAGCAATGATGGAGCATAACAATTTAATTATGTATCTCCGTAAAAGTATTACAGTTATAGATAAGGAAATCCATACAACATATGTATGCATGGGTATGTCGAGTTCTTCAAATAAAAGTTATGTTGAAAACAAAAAGTGGAAATCGGATGTTTAAAAGTCTAATGTTTTGGAGCCACTCACTGAAAAGTCTAAGGTTTTACGCTTGTACGTCTTTTTGACGATCGTAGTGGAGCATCAAACTTTTGAAATGTCAGTATAAATATAGTATGATGGTTTGTCAACTTAAGACTTTTCTGGACATATATATGTTTGGCTGGTGTCTCTTCAGTTGGATGTTTATTGTTAATTCAACTTACCGATCATAGATACGATGCTTTCCAACAGTCATACTAAGTATGAAAGCTGGGCGTGTGTTTCATTGAAAATGAATAAGATTATCTTGTGAACAGTACAGATTTGTTGCCGGTCCCGGGAAGAAACAACTCATCTAAAAACGTTTTCACTGCATAATGTTGTAAGTAAACATCTATAAAATGGGATTCAGCAGTTAATTTTGTATATGCCTATGGATTTCTCGAACGAATAATGCAGTTCTATGAGCCCTGGAATCTTGCTAAATCAATATTCCCGTGTTGGAAAACGTACACATCACGGACAGACCACTGGATTTCAAGTGGGGACGTCTAGCTGGATAGCAGCTAGCTAAATTATTAATATATATAAAAACTCGTGTATCATACGGGCACCGCATACTCTTTGTCTAGACTATAGTCATTTCAGACAGAACTTTGACCTAGATCTCCAAAATATAAACTTATTCATCTTATTGAGTGATGTACTTGGATTTGTACTCTTGGCATAATAAACTTTGTACACTTAACAATGGTGTTATACAACAAATTATGTATGTGCGTTCTGGGACTGGGTGATCAAATTTAATCATGACATGACATAAAAAGGGCTTGTTCAGTTAAATATCACAATAATAATTAAATCGAAGTATTTAGATCTGACAGCTCAGCTCAGCTCATCTGTGCATGAGAGCCCTGTAAGATAGAGCTAATAATATATAATGAATCTGTATAAAAAAGAACACTGCGTGTGTGCCACAGATTATCAGATGATCTGTCAGATTTCGATGCTCCAACATTATTCTTACATTGGAATGTGATGGAATATCCTATTTGGTTTCTAAATACTACACTATCATCGAACCATGATTGCTGTATCCTTATCTGTCTACAATTGTTGTAAAATCAACTAATAAAAGCCTCAACACATGAGTAAATAAACAATGATTTATGACGAAATCTCAACAAAAAAATCCACTCAATGGAAAACGGCACTCGATTGGCACTCTGTATCAAAATTGTTATTGATCTATTTTACAGTAAAGAATCAGAACAATAGTTTAGTTGATTGAGGCTAAAACAAAAATTAAGTAATCGAGGTGTGCCATCTTGACATAATTCATAACGCAAACACCAAGTACAAAAGACAGAAAATTGATTAGATGAGGTTGAGTGAATTTGATTTGATATTCTTCAGGAATTAATGTTCCTAGGATAGCCAGTGTGGCTATGGAAGGCTTATTTCCAATGTGGTCCTTGTTTGTTTCAGGTTAGGAAACTGAGCCAAAGGGTAATAACGGTAGCTATAGTTTTCAAACTAGGCGAGTTCTCAACTCAGTGGCAGAGTTTACGATGGAAATTGCCATGAACTTAGGTATATTACTGAGGACCAGTGGGCTGAATCAAAATGAGCCACATGTAAAAGGAAGGTGACAATATATTCTAGAAATGATAACGGTGCCACACGACTCATTACGATGGAAGATTAAGTATGTTAGGTATATTGTGACGAGTGCAGACAGAACAAAATGAGGGACATGTAAAACATAGTGCAGAAAATGAAAAAATAATAATTATTATTTGAGCTAAGATTTTGCAAAAATATGAAATTCAGGTGTAGTAAAGTACATTTGAGAAAGTACACAATTACTTATTGATATTTAATTTCCTCTGATATAATCCTACCATGATCTATATAATTCAAAACATAACACTTCCCATACATAGTTTCAAATACAAAGCTATATAGGAACCTCTTTTTCAAGGTGAAATTAGAAATGTAAATCAAAGTGGAGCCGGTTGCGCAACCGGACCGCTATCGGGTCAAGTGACGCAACAAAGACTCGCAACACCACAAGTGAGAGCCCGGGACATGCAACTGATGGCTGACTCCGATTACGATGTTATTATGCGCACTACCCATTGTGTTAACTGGTATTCCATGTACAGGCCGCCATCCAGCGTACTGGGTGGTGACCTGGTGTCCTACTACCCGGGTTTCACGATGGGCCCCTTTCCTAGCTATAGGGGACTTTGCACCGGTGCTCCCCTTCACAAAGCCACGCGGGTCCAGCGCGCAGTGAAGAGAGGTACCCATCGGCTATCCTCATCAGAACAAGTAAAGAGGGCCTATTCTCATCAAGAATAGGTTACCAGTCCTACGTGCTATCCAACTAGCGTCTACAAGGAACTGAGGTCCTAATGGCCGTTCTCAGTACTGTAGTATACTGAGTCCCTAATCCTACAGTGGGCTTAAGAGAAGGAACAACGTGTGTGTAACAAAGGGGACAATATAACCTAGTCGAGTACAACCTTATATAGACACTTATTCAACGGATGGTACGTCTTTTGTATGATATTTATTGATAATTATTACTAGCACAATGATGACTATGGGTATCATTACTGCCATGTAGACAGCCACTTTCCGCATCCGGCGCAATCCGCATTACAATCAAAAAGAACATGAAATATTCAAATAGTAACGTTTCTACATCCCCTTTCAAGATTTACAAATGTATACATACAGTTACTTTGATTTACTGTATACTGCATTATTTCAAATATCACTATTCACTTACAATTTCTACAAAGACTTTTTTTTTTTGTTTAAAATTCAACATTGAATTTGCAAATTTGAATCTAATCACATTGAATATACATTAGCATCCTAGATTAAATAAGTTGAACTTTCACATCCATATGGAAACAAATGTCAAGAATTAAATCTGTAACTTCATGAATGAGAAATACACTGAATGCTATTTTTACTATGAAACAATGAGAGCAATTAGACATTAAACATTAATAACAGTTTTGCTATCAAACATAGAACAATAAATGCAAATTAACACTAAATTAGCACTGTCCTTTCTCTCTTTGTTCAGTTTGTTTTATCATATATTATGGCACAAAAATCCTCCAGATATTTTGGTCTTATTATGCTTCGCCACTGCGTCTTGTCTCTGCACTTATGTTTGGAGTAACTGCTGGAGTCCCTTCTGCTGATGGTGAGCACGAGTCTGGTCGTTCTGCCAGCTTGGTGATGTTGGTGTGGCTGGAGACTCATTTTGGACGATCAAATGTTGAAGGTTCAGGACTTGGACTTTCCTCTGTGACTGGCAATAGGTGGCGCCTATTTCTTCATACTGCTTTCCATTTCGATTGGACTACATATGAAGCGAGGTTTGTTACTGTGCCCTGGACAATCTCAGCTTCCTGGTGGTATCCTCTATCTGTCTGCATTCTCACTTTTTGTTGGTCGTTTAGTTGTTTTAGGGTTTTTGCACTCTTGTCATAATGTTTCTTCTTTTGTAGTCTTATGTTCTTCAGTTTGGTGCGCACATTTTTCTGTGTTATTGGTGTGAGAATTTGCTTTGCCATTGGTATTGCATTTCTTAAACGCTGGAGACATCAGTCTCTGAGCAGGCCCAGGTTGCCACGAGAATATTTCGTAGATTTAGTAGTGCTAGATAGGGATCTGTTCTATCTCGCCCGGCACTTTTTCCATCATTGCTTTAGCACTTGAACAACTCTCTCAGCTAATCCATTGACTGAGGGTATTAGGGGACTGGATGTGATATGAGTCGAAACCCCAGTCACTGGCAAACATTTCAAATTGCTCACTGGTGTAGTATCTAGCATTGTCTGTCATTACTTCAGTTGGAATGCCATGTGCAGCGGGAAATGTTTCTTTTTTGCCCTTTAAAAATTGTGGTGGAGGGGGTTAGGGTTTTAAATTGGAAAAAGTTTTATTTTAATTCCCCTTTGAACCATCCAGGGGGTTATGGGGGAGCCCCCAATTTTTTTTTCCCGGGGGAATTTTAAACGAAAAGTTTACCGAGGG
>CM032668.1:3198263-3233169 GCA_019095985.1 Streblospio benedicti
CCTGTGACATCAGTTTCCTTTTGTGGATCATTCATTCTTGCAGGTAATAAAAAACGCTAGCCTTTAAAAATGTGTTGTATTATGTTCATATGAAATATTAGAATCACATTTATAAACAGTAGATTCCTTCAGAAATTTTCATCGTTAGTATAACTGAATTATTTCCGGCTTAAGATATATATTGGAGCAAATGAATTAAGATATGTTAACTTACATTTTAATAATTTGATATGAAATCACCAAACCAATGCTATGGTATGGTACATAGTTTTTTACTGAGTTTTTTCATATTTAAAGACCAGTACTTGTAAATGTATAAAAGTAAGATCACTCCAATGTTTAGGAGAAGGTTCCTGTGTGAGAGTGTACAGCCTTCAAACCCAGCAACTCATCAAATCATACAAACTCTTCAGAGCATCAAATGTTCATGGCATTACACCAGGTAAACATTTCTGCTAGTTCTTCTTTTGCCAGGGCTTGTTCATTTTGAAGCGTATTTTCTGAATGTAATGTAATATTGAAATCAATTATGATTTTAGATTTTACATTCCAAAATGAGCCTATTATACTGCTATGTCTCCAATGTTACACAGATTTCCTTACATGTTTAATTTGTATTCTATTCATGGTCATTTAAAACGTTTGTTTGGTATTAAAGAGGTACAGTGGAACCTATCCATGTGAGCATGCGTCTGTATGAGCACACTTTATTTCTCCTATGAAATGAAACTATGTATAGTGGATGCCTGTTTTATATGTGGACAATGGCCTTCTTCAGAAGGTATCCACATAAAGCAGGTTCCACTGTAGGTCATGTGAAAAGTGTCCTTGCTGCAGGTCCTTTGTGTGAAGGGAGCCAATGGCAACGAGTGTGTGTTCACGGGGCCAAGAGTCTCGCTATTGTCCAAGTTGACCATGAGCATGGCAGGTAAGTTGCAAAATTAAAGTAAAACCACCAATGACCCGATTACCTTCATCAAGGACACCTGTATTGAGATCAGTTTAGGCCCGACCCATTGTCAATTGATAAATTTTATTGTAATCCTTTTTTGAGCTTGAAATTCACTATGGACCACTTTTCCAAGGGAAGTAGAAATGCATTTTGGGCGAAAGTATCAAATTTTTGGTTGTTTAACACCATATGTTGCATTACTCTAATTACGAATATTTTATCTACATATTTAAAAATGGTATTTATTTACCATCAACATTTTGTTACTCAAGTTTACAATAATAATGTGAGGTAAATGAATTTATACTGATATTACAGATTGCAATTTGTATCCATGGAAACTGAGTTATCGGACTGGATTCAGGATGTCTGTTGGCTAAATGACGGCACTAGTTTAGCCATAGCCACGGCACACAATGTTATTCTACATTGGAACTTGCAGAAGCAGACAGTGGTTGAGGCTGTTCATTGTGAGGAGAAATGCATCCTGTATCCTTGAGCGGGTGTTGTAGTTTTCATAATGAAATCTTTTGTGGACTAAGTATTAATGAATGTTTGACAAGAAAACATAAAATATCTTAAAACAATGAATAGAGTAGAACCTGTCTTACGTTCGCACCTTTGGAGACGTAAAAGTGTCCACAAACACACTTTAAGACAGGTTTTGACATTTTGTGTGAGAATAATTCTTTACACTGTATATAGATTACATACACTTATTTGCTTGATTTTGGTCAAATATCGCAGCAGTTATTGCCGTATGTTGTCCTTAACCATGACCAGATACAGCGCTCGTTTTATTAACACAAGTTGGGACAGGCTCATTTTAGCAGCAGGTAAACACTCTTTCCTTTATCCGTACACAATCATCCAAAGGCCCACTGCTGTGTAAAAATTTGGATCAAATCAAAATCTAGACCATCCATCTTATTCATGTATTTTAACATATGGTGTACACAATTTCAGGCACAGTATTCAATGAGATAGTTTTGTGGAGCCCTACTCATGGTACCGGTAGTACTGCAGAGCAGCCAAGAAAAGTACTGCACAGACTCACAGGGCACCAGGTAAGTTTGTGTAACTCCATTTCTTACAAAATGAAAATATTGAATTACAACATCCATACTGCAGGCCAAAAAAGATTTTTGTTGCTATGGTGATAACAAAAATGATTGAAAGCATATGTGCCTGGTCTTCCTTGAAAGTACAAATCTTCATGATTATCAATCAACATGCATGTTCAAACATTACCTTTTGTTTTTCAGGGCGTGATATTCTCGATTGCTTACAGTGCGGTCTGTGGTCTTCTAGCCTCAGTATCTGACGATCGCAGCGTGCGAGTGTGGAGGGTCACAGGCTTGACAGAGGCTACCCCATCATGGTGTGTTAGGCGTTTGTTAAATTTACATATATTATGATTTTAACACTACAAAGATAAAGACTTCCCAACAGCTTTTGACTAGTACATTTCAGCCAGGACTTGTTGGTTTCAATAGATCATGGTCCGACAGGAAGCAAATACAAATGTATTGTTACTTAAAGAAGTATCTTGATATGCATTAAATACCATGTTGTGTATCGTTGCAGCCCTACTGGCTGGTCAGCTGCTGTGTTCACCCCGCTACACGTGCTGTACGGTCACAGTGCGCGCGTGTGGAGCTTGCGGCTCCTCTCCCAGCATGGGGATATTGTGACCGTGGGCGAGGATGCCACGTGTATTGTGTGGGATGCGACTGATGGAAGAATAAGAACCAAGTTCACGGGACATATGGTGAGGCAAGGCTGTGTCAAGATAACTAAAAGTGAATTGAAAAATGTCCCTTGTGAATTGATTTCCTTTTTGGTTCATATATGCATGGAGAATCCAGGTCTGGGCGTTTGCATTTAAGAATTGAGCATGATAGAGGATTTTTAAATACAGGCCAATGAAAAAGATGAAAAATACTAATGTTCCGTAAAAGTCATAATTTTTAATTCATTTTTTTCTTTCATATAACATCTAAATGCCAGTTATTGGGCCTAAATAAAAGCTCAAAATTAGAAACATTTTTTTCTGTGAAAACAACATTGAAAAATCTGTGTTGCACTTTTGGTGTCAACAACTGCTAAAAATTTGCATTGAATTATGTAACTAACCGATGAAATAATGCATGATTCACACTTATGTAAGAGGGAGTCTTGTGATTAACCCATGAATTAATTATATACTAATATATATATATACTGTATATATGTATATACTATATACTAACTTGTATATTGGATTTATTTTCAGGGCAAAAGTATCTGGAGTTTGGGCGTAAACGAGGACGAAACATTACTGGTGCGTGTGCTTTTTGTTGAAAATTTGCATTTGATGCAAATTATCAGAACTTTGACAGATAGCCAGTGATGTAAGCAAATGATTGTATTGTAATGGATCTATAGTATGTGTGAATACAGTTTTATATTTTGAAAATTATAATGAACCGATTTTTGTTCAAAAAAGGTACTTTAAAAGGAAATTAAATGATAAAATAAAAATTGACAGAAATAGATATTATCAAAAATGCATCTTATTTTTTTGTATTACGTAGGTAACAGGTGGAGGAGACTCCAGCATAAGACTGTGGACTCTTCCGGAGAAAACAGAAGGAAAATCCCTGTCAAACCAGACTGTGACCCAGACCCTCTGTCTGCCTCAGCAGAATGAAAATTCCAAATCAACATCTGGAGAGTTGGCAGTTTGTGAGAATACTGAAGATTTTCCCAGAATTGTCAAGTTGCTGGACAGTACGTCTGTACTTGTGATGTCCAATCAGGGGTGAGGGCAGGAATAATTGGCAATAGAGCAATTTATGATGTGAACTGATGTTTTAAAAATAAATTTCACATTAAATTAACTAGTGAATCACTACATATTTTTAAAGATACTATGTAGTGATCTTATACTATGACTTTGCTCAATTGTAGACGTCTGCTTCTGTACTGCACCAAGACTCGCACTTGGCGGTTGCTGTACCAGAGCGACAGGTACGCCTCCTACAGTGTGCTTGCAGTGCATGCTGGGAAGGTGCTCATCGGAAACATCCACGGAAACATCGCGCTGGTCAACACCAGCAGTTGTAAGTTTGTGACGGCAGCAATTTTTTCCCACTGACTGAATAGACAACTTTTAACCCGAAAAGCACAAGTTAATCCAAATTTTAGGGATGGGGTGGGGGAGGGGGCACTTAGCTAGTGTGTTTCTTGGGTTTTAGTGTGCAGGAAAATTCAAAGATGTGCCAAAAACTCTCATGAAAATTATGTTTTTTGGGAAAAAGAGGGAGTGATGTGCATGCCCTGCACCCATGGATCTACCTATATGTAAAAGCCCATGTGAAGCACGTGGAAGCTTGTTTTCTGTGTAATGTACTAATATGTATTAGAACTTTGAATATTTTATTAATGCCTGTGTATTTTGCAGGTGAGACCCATGAACATCAAGTGTACAGCGGGAAAGTGCACTCCATCTGTTGGCTGGATGAGGAACTATTCCTCACAACAGGACCAGATGGGAGCATGGTTAGTAAACAATGATGTGTTCATTTTGTATTGGCATTTATTCTCATAATATCAGGAATAAAAGTACATAATGTAAATGACATGTGTGACTTTAATTGTGTGTTGCAATCACCAAGAACTTTTTAAATTTAAACTATGCATCGAGCATGTGTATTCAAATTCAAAACCTTTTTTTTTCCAAGCCTGTTGGCTCTTAAATTCAAACTAGGTGCATTCAAATGTACCATGTATAGAATAATAAACACCTACATGTAATCCCTTCATCTCCTCTCAGATGGTGTGTGAGATCATCGATAGCGGCAAGAGTTTGACACAGCGACATCACTTCCTGTTGCCAGCGACCAAACAGCGCTGGGTGTCTGCTGCTGCAGTACTGCGGCAACATGCAGTACTGGTGGCTGGAGACCGCGGTGGCACAGTACACACGTATACTATGGCGCCCGGGGATCAGCAGGTACTTTAGTGCAGTACATTTATACTCATTTAACTTTACTTCTGATAAGTTGAATTTTTTGGTAACCCAAATCTGTTGACTAACTTTATTCCACTAAAGTAACTAACTTTTAAGATGGGAAGTCGAGTAGTTGCGTTAAATACCATACGAAAATATTTAGTTTAAAAAAGTAGTATACTTCTTACCACAATGTATAGGGTAACTTGGTTTACTAATCAAAAGTGTTCATGTAAGACAGGTGTAGGCATTCACATGGACAGGTTCGATTGCAATTTGTTTTTGTTTTATTGTTTTGTCCAATATAACTATTAAACTGCAATTGTTCATGTTTTTCAGCCTTTGTCGCCCATGCAGAGTTTTGCTCGTATCCATGGCAAGGCAGGAGTGACAGGGCTGTGTCACCGTGGCGACAGACTTTACACAGCGGGGCGAGACGGCATGTACAGGGTGTGGCAAATACAGGCCGACGGCAGGATCTCCCTGCTGCAGGCTAACAGAGTGAGGCGGAAATATAACAACCTCATAATGATAGTTTCATGTATTGAATATGTACATGTGTATGTGTGTTTTGTACACTATTTGTTTTAAATGAAGATCGCAATAGGTAAAACGTTTTCTAGTGTATGTCTTTTCATACCTTACTGTAAAATTATATCAAATTACAGAAAACCCTCTATTAGGACCATTCAGGGGACTGGCGCATAAACAGGTCTCAGAAGAGAGCGGATCTCTTTATGAAGGTTCACGGTCGTGCATTCATGAAGCCATTTTGGACTGAGAAAATTGTCTTATTATATTGTTGTGTTTTCTTCTATAAAACACAAACATAAAACCTGTTTTATTCTATAAAGCACAAACATGAAACCATATGATGCATACAGAATAAACGTGATAGTACATGGTCCTATGATAGAGGTGGTCTCTGAATAGAGTAGGTGTTTATAGTGTGGCTGTACTGTGTCCTTGTGTGGCAGGTGCTGCGTGGCTGTGACTGGCTGGCTGACATACAGTTCGTAGGTGACGCTCTCTGGGTGCTCGTCTTCCACACAGTAAGTCAGGGGCGGGTTGATTACAAAATAAGTGATGTGTGTGTCTATCTCTTATTATGGCTTTTCAAGAAGTTCTTGTGTCACCTAGCAATAAGTATTACAAGTGCCTCTATCTCTTTTTAAGACTTTTCAAGAAGTTTAGGTGTCACTTTTTGATATGATTTCTCTGAGTGCGTTCATAATATTACAGCATTATTGAACCTACGACCTTCTGGTCACAAGTCCCACTCCCTAACAACTGTGCCATAAAAACACACAACTCGCATTTGTTTGTAGGATCGTTTCCTGGCGGTGAACGTGACTAATGGCGGGGAGCGAGCATTCTCTGTGGCGTGCGGTGGCGGCCATCGCTCCTGGAGCTTCCTGCCCCAACCACCAGGCGGACACAGTGGCGGGACAGCAGCGACATTCGTGTATATCAAGGCTGGCGGTGTGGTGTTGTGTGGGAGCGAGGATGGAGGGACGCGAGCTGGAGCCGGTCAGACGATACTCAAGGTGATGACACGATGTTGATTTATTTGTATGTTAATGATAGTGGCAATGGGAAATGTGGTGTCTGCCTGCTTGATATAGTGACATTGAATTAGTGCGGGCAAACAAATGACAGGGCAGTGTCATGATAACTTGGAGTTGAGTTGATCCTACATATTTCTATGTTTTAATGGGAAGAACGTACTATACTTTATTTGTATGGTCAGCAAAGTTGTGTCTGCTGCTTGAGTGAGTAAACAGTAAACACGAGCATTAAGTGAACGATATGGCCAGGTAGATGATCCATCTTTTCCAAGCTGCTGCCATATCAAAATGGAAACAAGGTCCATTACCACATGACTGCAGACCTGGAGTTACATGTTCAAACAAATGTGGGGTAAAGAAGAGACTCAGTTTCAAATGTATGTCAAATGTAGAAATCTCTTATAGGCTTCTTGAGTTTGTTATCCTGAATTCTCTATGAAAGGGAGAGTTTTTAGGGATTATTTGTAGTAGGACAAAATGAAAATTGTATGGAGAATTTAGAGGTTAACTTTGAAATAATTTCAATTATTATTCTGTATGAAAAAACTGTGGATGAAAATCCATGTAAGACTTGACAGTAGAATTGAAATACATTATGTGAATCTTTACTTTTTTACAGCCAAGTCTGCATGGAAGAGAATTATGTGATGTGAAGCATCTGTATTCTACTCAAAATACAGGTAAGTTGCAGAAAATGAATGCCGGTTGATACTGACTTCAAATGAATGATCAGTGACGATATACATGTACTAAAATACATGAAACTACTGCTGTTCAATTTCAAATCTTCATAATTACAGTAGGGGCTGCGCTTAGTGTGTTTGAGGCTAAACGAAATAGCCCCCAATCAGCCCCTGTGTATATTTCAGGGCCAGACGGGTGCTGCCACCTTTTGGTGACTGCGGGAGAAGACACACTCATCAATGTTGTCGCTGTGCATGGTAGGTTCTTGTGTATTCACTAACCAGGTAGTCTAATTTTGGGTATTATTTCCAACATGTTTTCAATGTATATTCATAAGAACTCTAGAAGTTGTCAAAATAGTTTTCAAATGCTCTAACAACACATGCGACAGTTTCTTAAGGATCAGATATGTTTGGAGCATATTTTTGAGGATATAGCTCCTTAGTCAATACCTGCACTTTTATAATTTCCCAGAAGGCTGGTTAGGAATACTTGTCTGTTTGTTATGAGCCTGTACAATTTATGTCTCATTATGATTACATTTTTTGCTGTAGATTACATCATCAAATGGCTGAAGTAATCCCCTGTTTTCCCTTCAGACAGCCCTGACATCCCCCACCGAGTGATGACCACTGTCCAGGGCCACATCTCCAGTGTGCGTGCACTCGCTCTCTCAAAGTCCAACCACAAAACTACGCCTTTCTGTGATCAGCAGACACTGCAATCTAGTGACAAACCCATGCCACCATCAAATGAATCAACACAAGACAATCTACAACCAATAGCAGGAAGTAGCATAAACACAGCGAGTTCAATTCCAACTTTGTCTAGAAATCAGCAAGTGTTGGAATCAGGTGGCAAGCATGTGTTGCACTCCAATGAACTGACAGGGGACATTGAACTACCAAAAGCTGGAAGCAGCATAAACCGAGCCGGAGAGTCGGTGACAGCGGTGCTGTTTTCTGCTGGAGGTCGTGCCCAGATCAAGGCCTGGAGACTGCATGTGCAGGAGAATCAGGTTACTGGGGGTGAAGGACAGAGAACAGTGGAACACATTACAGGAGGTGAACCTAATGATGTGGGATGTGAAATGGAAGGTGATACAGAAAATATTAGAATTAGGGATTCTGAGAGTGCAAGTGTAGTTAATGATAGTGATGTTAAAGTCTGTGATAGCCATGTTATAGGAATAGATTCAAATGCTATATGCACTGAAAACAAGGAAGGTGATAGTGATGTTGTTAGAGTCTGTGATAGCCAAGGTAGCTGCGTGCAAGATACTATGGAAATTAGTGAGGATGATGATAGACAATATGATATGCAGAATACTGTCGGTGGTATACAGAATGATAATAATAGTGCAGCCTGTGCACCAATGACAGCCACCGACACATCGTCTGCTGGCTGTGGTGGTTTGCGGTGCTGGTCTGAGTGCCTCGGTTCTCACTCGCTGGGGCAAGGGCGTCGGCGAGGGGGAAATAAGCCGTGGAGACACAAGGTCTACAACCCCAGCCCTGAGACGAGGTGATTTATATATTGGTATTTTGCTACTTATGCGGACATATAACATGTTTGAGAATTACAGGGATGAAAACATCTGCACGTTTCCACTTTTTTATATTGGCAAATCAGCTACACAGAGTTACAGTCTTTTTTTAATTGACATGTTTCTTTAACTAAAATTTGAAATGGTAAGCAAGATGTCCTTGAAATTAACACTTTCAATCCTTTAAAGTCTTAAGCATCTTGTAGGTATATGCGCCTTGCTGCCTTCCCGGTTTCTGACCTAGTTCCTGGCCTGCACCATGGCCTACATATAGTGGCTGCGGCCTGCTCAGATGGATTCCTCAGGTATCCAAATATTAACAATGGCTAATATGATCATGGGTTTAAGATATACAGAACTCATAGCTTCCACCATTGTTTGTTCCATGGATACATTGTAAAAGGCCCATAATATATGACATATGACATGGAAAAACAATGGTGGAAGAGATGACCTCTCTTGTGGGTGTAAACCTACATTGTATAACCGTATGAGTACTCATAAATATAACAAAAAATTCAAACCTATGTATTTGTAGTTTGTAAACCTTATTTTTTTGTTTTTCTTTTTCAGAATCTTTGGTTTTGATGAGGAAAGCAAACAGTTCACACTTCTCGCTCACACTGAGTATCACGACCACTGTGTGCTGTGTGTGCAGCATCTCATACGCACCAATCACAGCCCTTGTTACAACCAGCCAGCCAATCATAGCCACCGGCACATTGACAGCTCAAAACAAGTGCTCATTTTCACATCTGCCACAGATGGCAAAGTTGCATGCTGGGATATCACGCACCTGACCTTTGCTTTCTCAGAATTGCATAGAATGGAGTCAGATTCTGGTGCAGGTTCAGATTCCCATACAGAGAGAAATCCAAAAGACATTTGTGCATATTGTGAAAAGTTGCATAATTTGTGGGAAGAGGATGGAGTCCTGGATCTAGGACATCCAGGGTTTGACCTTGTGGCACATCAGAATGGGATCAACGCCCTGGATCTGAGACAGACGCAAGGTAAGACAAAGCCTCCGGTGTTACTTCATCAATGTATCATTCCTTTTTATCCTCAATTTTTTTTGTTTTCTCTTCTGTTTTACATAATCTTAATGCAGTAACAGTCAACATTAATTTTCTGAAATTAGAGGCAACTGTTTATAAATACCTGTTTATAGGTAGAAAGGAATATATCCTCCATTCCATGGAATCATAATCATTTTTTTTCTAGATAATAAAACTGTTCCATTTTTTTCAGACGGCTCATTATTACTGGCGACTGGCTCAGACGACAATGGTCTGGCAGTGTGGCAGCTCAACCAGCCTTTCTCAGCACCTCACCCAGCCAGCCCAGGGCACAGGGAACCAGAGTCGAAGCAGCAAAGACCATGCCCTAGGAGGAGGGGACCATTCCGCAGGGTTTGGGGAGGTGGAGAGAGGCGGGTGTCTGTTTAAAGTTGGCAGGACCGTGTTCAAAGCCGATGCTCACGCCACACAGATCACTGGTGAGTAGATTCTGATGTTTCAATTCACATTGGATTGTATGACTTATGTGTACTTGTGTACAGCTTTTACAAATTTTTCAAGATTTTATTTTCATGTAAGCTGTTATAAAATCAAACTTGCTGGAAATATAATTTTCGAAATAATTCTCAATTATCTGAATAGTACAACGAAGGTACATGTACAACGTAATAACAACTTTCTTCTGCATGGGTTGCAATTTTTATAGTTGATGAATCATGATATATTTTAGTATGTTTTTGTATTTTTGTATTTAAAAATATTTTAATGAATTATTGCAGGTGTGAAAATCCTCAATGATCAGCAAATTATATCATCATCTATCGACCAGAGAGTGTCTGTTTGGAATTTTGATATGGAACTGAAAGAGGTTTGTTTATAACATCAGATTGTTTCTAGTTTGTACTTGTATTGTAAAAAACACCAAAGGTTTAAATATTTTTTTATTAAATTATATTTTGCAAGATGAAATATTATATTATGCACAAGAAAATTTGATTGAAATATAGAAAATTGATTTAAAGACAATAATACATGTTTTTGTATCAGTAAAACAATAATTATAAAATGAATAATTTTTTAATGAAGAAAATGGATATATTTGAAATTTGCATTCATAAATTTTGATATGTCATGTAACTTATTATTTAGATGAAGCTAGAGAGCTGTGAGTTCTTTGATGTCGCAGATGCATCAGCTCTCGATATGTGGAGGTTACCGTAAGTACTGGGAGATGAATAATATTATTTTAAGATTTATAGCAGTTATGGCTAATATTGGTTGCTCTTCTGTATTTTGATTATATGCTTTTTCTCTAGAATATGCAGCAGATAATACAAGATAACAATGAAAAGTATGAAGTATTTTACTGCAAAATGTATAAATGATTATTTTGAAATGATGAAAACAAAAAAAACATTGACCTATTCAGAGTAAAAATAATGAATGCACAAGATTATTCCTTTAGACTATGCTACATGTTCTTCAGTGGACTATATTTTTTTGGTATTGATAAATGTTAACAAATGTATTGGAAAATATCATAAACTTTACACCAGTAATATATATGTATAGCTTATAGGCATAACACATGTACACTAAAAAGAAAACTTTGGACAGGAGGAAAACATTGGATGTAAGAGAATAAAATAATTTTCTACATGTGAATCCTTGTGAATTCATATCTAACCACCCTCACATCACACTTACTTGGTTTCATTACTGCTATCTTCAATTTGTGAGGATTATTCATTTTTATTGTAGGTCAGATGAAAACTCAGCAGCTGTGGTGTGTGGAGTGGGACTACAGACTTTCCATGTGACCAACACAACACACTGACCACACAGGACACATGTGGGAAAGGATTATGTTGGACAGATTGTAGAGCAAGAAATGACTGAACAACAGATTGTCTAGGATTTATTATCTATTCATTTGTATTAAAAAACTGGGAAAGTATTTGTTATATACTGAGATACATGTACATACCAATGATACAATGCTCTGAATGCTCTCTATAATACTGAAAATAGTTATTGTATACTACATGTACATACTACCCAGATACTACCCAAATCTCCTATAAATGATGCAGCTACATGTAGTCCCAAATTAATAAAATTGTGAAATGCACAGTATAAACTTCTAATGCAGAGTCCTGCTGTATATTATAATTGACGCCTAGAGTAATAATTCTTTACATGCTAAAATGGGATTAATAATCAGATTCTAAGTGAATATATTACGACATAACATGATACAAATATCATAGACACTCCCTAATTTTACAAAAAAATGGAGCTCAATATATTTTGATATGCGAACCCTGTATTATGAACTATTTTTAATAATCCTCTTTATTTCTCAAGAAGTTTAACATTGAAAATCTATAAAATTAGGCAGATTCATAAAGGGTTCCATCAACCAGTGTCCTTGTTTAGCTACTCGTCCACTTGTATTGTTGAGTAAATTCTTGTGGAGGGCGACACAAAAGTTTGAGCAGCATGTTCTATTTAACCAATAGCAAATTCTGGTCAAAAAGTAGAGAACTTTGTGTAAGAAAGACAAGTTTATTTTCTGCATGATGAGTAGATTTTTAGTGTTCCTAGTCTCATTGGCAAGTAGAACTTTTCTAGAAGTAATTCTGACCTATCAACAAATTTCAATTTTCATCAAATTTGCAAGGAAAAACTGATAGTTAAAGTTAAATTGGTTGTTTTATCTTCTATAGCACAACAATGCCAAGACTAGTACAATTACTATCACAACAAGATACAGTGAATATCCTCAACAGCTTTGGAATCCAATTTGCAGTCTAAAATCCTTCCTTTTAGTAGGTTTTGTTTATCATTTGATAAAACTTGTATGGGCAAGCGTAATGCATGAAAAAAGTTTCCTTTAGTGCCTTTAAAAATCCGTGTTTGGTTCCTGCTTCAAAATTTGAAACGTGCTCTAGAAATGAGATTTTTTATCTTAATTTTAACAAAAAGAAATTGTATTAAATTTAAGTTCCGAATTTTATTTTCTGACATGGAACTAAAGGCGCAATTATGTTTTTTATCTTTGCAACTTTATATATCATAATAATGATATACATTAAATTTGAAAGAGATATTAGCAACAGTAGTCAATGAACTATTTCATATGCATTTATTTTTGTTCACACAAATCAAGAATTCCAGGCTGTCTACCAACTCATAGTAAGATTTTTGTGAGGTCAACCGCATACAAAGTTTTACCCAAAAATATCTGCAAAATGAATGCCAATCTTTTGAAATTCCAGGGTTTTGTGCAATCACATTGTATAGTGGTATGAGTTTGCAAAACTGGTGTTTCATCTATGTATTGATGTAGTTTGTAAACCTTATTTTTTTTTTTAAAAGAATGGTTTCTTTTGATAAGGTCAATAGCCATCCAGTCACACGTGGTCTTATCATCCAAATTAAATCTTCAAAATATGAATAACGTAATTTAGACCCGATTTTAAAACTAAAAATCATAGCCACCGCACATCCAAAATGAAAAAAGTTTTAATTTTCATTGCTACAGATGGCAACTTCAACATGATTCCATATCAAGTTGTCTGTCATCTTTTGGCAGAATCACATAGAATGGAGTAGATTGATTCAACAGTTCAGATTTTTACAACATGATAGAAATATCATAGACATTTTTGCAAAAAAATGGACAAAAGTACTTATTTTTGAGGATGGAGTCCTGTATTAGGAACATTATGCTGATTTGACCTTGTGGCTTTCAGAATGGCTAGACTATTGAAACGATCTGAAGCTTGACAATGTAAATTAGCCCCAGATGTTCCATTTCATCAATGTGACGATTTTTATACTTTCCAATTAACTTTTCCTTTGTTGTAGATCTCTAATTCTTTGAGCAGCATTTCTTAATGATCAACAGTAGCAAATTTTCTGAAATTCTCACAACTAGAGAACTTTGTACATGTAGACTAAAAGAAAAGAATTTTCTGCATGATGAGTAGATTTTTTAGTGTTCCTTCTTCTGCTGGCAACACTTTTTCATTTTCTAATCCTGACGGCTATCAACAATTACTATTTTCATCAAATTTCAAGGAAAATGATCTAAAGTTAAATTATCTTGTTAAAGCTGCTTCAGCATTAACAATGCCCAGGAAGACTAGGGCAATTACTATCACAACAAGATACAGTGAATATATGGCCAACAGCGGAATCCAATTTGGCAGTCAAAAATCCTTCCTTTGTATTGGTTTCCCTTGTTTATCAGTGTTTACTACTCATCCTTTTTAAGGAATAAGCTAATGCATGAAACAAAAGTTTCCTTTAGGCCAATAAAGTCAATATCTTGATGTCCTGCTTCAAGGAATTTGAAACGAGCTTCAGGGGCTAGGATGTGATTATTTTTTTTATCAGTTTTTTTCACAAAGCCCGGGAAATTTAGTATGGAAATTCTTTAAGTTGATGAATTTTATTTTACTGACGCCTGGAACTGGGGAAAATCGATGTCAAAATTTTTATCTTTTGACAACTTTGTTAAAATAGTACAAATGAATAAACATTAATTTGAAGAGATACTCATTTAACAGTAGTCAATGATGATATATTTTAGTATGCATTTATTTTTGTTCACACAATATTAAGAATTTATATTTTACCAATGAAGTGTGGATTTTTGAAAAGGTCAGGGTTCACCGCATATTAGTTTTCTGTTTATTAAAACAGATAGCAAATGAACGCCCAATCTTTTGACACTAATGCCGATGGGGTTCTGTGACGACAAACAATTAGATTTAGTGGTCAAAGTTGTGAAAAACCAAAACTGGTGTTTCATTTGTTAAGTATGTCTTCTTTGAAAAAAAAATATTATTTATATAAAAGGTGGTTTATATTGAAATAAGAAAATGACTAATGAATGAATTTTTTGTATCAGTTAAAACAGTGGTCTTATACGATGAATAATTTTGCATGACGGAAAATGGATATAAATGAGGGTTTGAAGAACGTATGTTTTAGACCGATTTTAAGGCATGCGTTATTATTTTAGATAAATGCGATTCCGACCGGCAAGTTGTTTAATGTTTCATTCACAAGACATGTATTTTCATTGGCTGGAGGTACCAAGTTGTCAATGTCAATATTATTTTGGCTCAATCACTAATACTGATAGCTGCATTTCAATTTCAATTTTTACAAAGTGATTGGATATCGTTTTTGGTGTAACTAGAATATACACAAAGTACTGAAGTTTGACAGGTGAAAACACTTGAACATGGACGTAAGGAAACGTATGCTGAAATTTATTTATTTTGAAATGATGACAAAAACAAAAAACATTGACCTACATGCAGACAGCGCCTAATGAAGCAGAGCAATAAAAATTGGTTTTAGACGACACAAAATGTTCTTCAGTGGACGATTTTAATATTAAATAAATGTTAACAAATGTATTGTAGATCTATAACTTACCGTTGACATATATATGTTTTGTGGGTGGACCTTTAATGATCAAACAGAAAGTTATCACGTGAAAACATCACCATACAAGAATAAAATAATTAGTACATGTGAAAAAAGTATTCATATTTAAAGATCATTGATCGAAAACAGATTTTGGTGTCATTAGATATATCTAGACCAATTTCTCAGGTATTTCATTTAAAAGAGGTCAGATGATCACACATCAGCAGCTGTTGTGTGTGGATTACAAGTCGTGTGTAGAGTCTATAGATCTACTCACAGCACACTGATGTTTCGGTAAAAAATTATGATGAACATTTTATTAATGACATAAAACAAACTTCGCTGGATTTTTTTTTAAATCAATAAAATTAAAAAACTCGGGGTCTTTTGTAATATACTGAGAAGCCGGAACCAATGATACAATTTCTGAATTATTCAGTTTTAGTAATATTTAATCTTTATTTGATAGGACATCGCTGTAGTTACATAAACAAATACTAAAACAATGACAATATAAATGTAAACTGCGGCCGCGTGTACGGACCAAATTAATAGTCCATTGTGAAATGCACAGTACGACGATTAATCTCAACAGTCGTGCGTATTTTATAATTGACAATCTAGAGCGGGGACGTTATTTACATGGAAAATTCTGGTTAATTAATAATCAGATTCTAAGTTGAATATAGTCCTGTCGCACGTCCGAACATGATACAAATAGCACGGAGTTGTTTACTTTGAATTTTTTGAAAAAATTTGGATTCAACAATACAATATTTGATATTCTTGATCAGTTTATTATGAAACTAATCGGTTCAACTATAGAAATAATCCTCATATCAACAATTGATATTTCTCCGTGCTCCGTTTACGAAATTGAAACGAGTCGTTTTTTCGGAAGTAAGCGGTCTCGAAAACCCGTTGGGTTCCATCAACCAGTGTGAAATTTAGCTATTGAAACGCACAGTGAGTTTTTGGGAACATTGAAATATTGTTGAGTAAATTCTAGGTTTGAAGCGCATGTCGGCACTGGTGGGTAAAAAAGTTTGAGATTCAGCATGTTCTAGGTTAATATTCTGCTGCATGCAAATTCTGGTCAAATGGATAGAGATCAATTTATAACAGCATGGACGAAGTCAACAGTTAAGTGTTTTTAGAGCGGGCGTTAATAAGGAAAATTCTGGTTAATTTTATTGTTTCTTGGTTTAAAGTGTTCTTACATCGTAGTCCTGTCTGCTGGCAATGTAGAGTTTTTTGAATGTTTTTGAATGTATTTTCACCTATCAATATACTATTAACATCTTGATCAGTTTTTATTCAAACTCCTCTATGCAAAATCCGGATGTATTGATCTGTGAAAAGTCGGGGTGCATTTTTACCGGTTACTTCTATAGAAAAACAATGCCAATGACTAGTACAATTACTATCATTGAAACAGTGAGTTATAACATTGAAATAATATCCTCAACAGCGCCTAGGTTTGAATCCAATTTGCACTGGTGGGTAAAACTGATTGATTCCTTCAAGCAATTGTATGTAATAGTACATAAAATGGTATTTGTTTGTGTAGGACCACCATGGTGTTTATCTAGAAAAATATCAACTTCCTGCTGTCTTTAAAGACACAAAATCATGCAGTACTCAGTCTATAGTATCTGTTGCAACAATTTGATACTCTTTTATGAAGCTCTAAATAGAATATTGTGTGATGATAAGAAAGTGCTGAGTCAGATTAGACTCATAAGCACCGCCGGAAGTCTCGCATTCCGGCTCCGCTTTCTACACACACACCAGCGTCATACGAGTCTACTAGACCTCAACCTGCTCTTGCTAGTCTACTGAGCTAGACGAGGACGGATATATAAACTGGAACTCAATGTAACAAGTCAATCAATAAACAGGATACAAACTGCTCACTGGTTCTGTTATTACTTCTCACCACCATAATGTCTAAACCATACATGACAATTGAAATGACAGCAAATTTTTCAAGGTATGGTATGTCTGTTTTTACCTATTCATTTGATTTACACAAAAGTAACTATTGTTCTTGGTAGGTGGTACTACATCCATGTATTTAAATGTAAATGTAAATGTCTGGTTTTATAGTCTTGATCTCTTTTTTTGGACTTTACAATTTACACCAGGTATCTACACATTCAATGATCAGCAATTGATCATTTATCTTTTCAACTGCATACCATACTGGCTGCATACCGCATTGTACTGCTTAACACCGACCTGTACCTATTTATTTTGTAGGTACCACGAGCAGTGTAACCTGTTAGAGGTAAGTTTGCTCAACACTTACCAACAGACCCCGAGCCGGGAGGAATTTACCTTCTGGTCACAAGTCCAACTCCCTAACCATTACATTGGAAGCACACAAGTATTTAACTGTTTAATGTACTGCTAGTCGAAAGTACAGCAAATTATTAGAGGCATTACATTAAAAAATTGCCTGCTGTATATATGAATATCAGTTTTGCGTTAATCAATGCCTCCTTGATATAGACACCTCTTTTCATTTAAAACATTTTAGACATGTTTTGAATACATGTACTTATATATTAAGTACATGACCATTGACCAGGTTAAATTTCACTCTGATCTTCCTCTTCATACGTCTTTGGTTCAATTGCAATGATATTGTCATTTGCAATAACTAGCTTAAATGTTAAAAGATTCTGTTGATGAGAGGAAGTTTTTATATTGATGTCATTTCGTACATTGTCTAGTTTTTGCTGTTAAAAATTCATATGGTCTTATAGAAACTTGATTTTTGCTAACTTGTCGTCCTACAAAGTCTGCCAACAGAGCTTCATTTTCACGATACTTTGCTATTATTGCTTCTAAACCTTTTCCTTTTCCAATAGCAAATCGCTTTTTTTTTGTAATTTTGCATGGACTTTGACTGATTACATATTTCTCTACATTTATTAAAACTTTCTTGTGCTTTCATGATCATCATTTTTTTTTTTTCTTGAAAGCCATTTACTAATAGGAGAGTACCAAGCATAAAATGCGCTTCTTGATCTGTTGGATATTTTTGAACCCATAAATTTGCCAATTCAGTAGCATAACTTATATTAAAGCGGTTCATTTTTGTTTTGCAGTTTTTCCCAAATGCAATTGATTAATATAAATCATAGCATATACAATATCTCTGTAATTGCATCTGAGCAATGCCAGGGAGTGTTTTCTTATATCAATTGTGCTGATTATCAATTTCAGTTCTTCTTTCTGCAGTTCATTCCACGGTCTTAAATTGAAATTTTGCTCCCCTTTTATGCGATTAAAATTGCTTCGAACAAAGAGAACCCACATCACATGGAACACCTAATCTAACCATATCTGATAAAGCTTTTTCTACAAAAACACCTTTATCTATTCTTAATTTCAAAAAATCAAATTTGGCATGTTGTGCACTTTCAATTGTCCTTGGCATATCTGTTTGATTACCGTATAATTTACCTACTGCTCTGAGAATTTCAAATTTCTGTAATGCTTCCAATCCTTCTTGCTCACTCTTAGTTAAGAGCTCATTATTTGAGTTCAGAATATACTTTTGCGAATTTATCATGATCACTTCGGCATTTAAGCTCAAAATGTATCTGTAGTAGTAATGCTCTTACACGAGCCTCCCCTATAAATGATCGAGGATCATAAAAGCTATTCGCACCAACATTTTTAGTCAAGTTTTGAGCACGTTTAAATGAATTTATGGCTTGGTTTACATCATTCTCAGCTTTTTGAAGAAAATCATCCTTACCAACTGACACCTGTCTCTTCCTTGCATCATATTTCATTTTCAAACGATATCTCAGAAGAAATCCATATGTATTAAACATAGCTAGATCATTTACTGGACTCATATTAACATTTTGATCTGGAAGTATTTTAAGTGCTTCCTGCATTTTAGCTATGGACCTATCTGTTTCTCCTAATGTATACATAAGGTATCTAGCAAGTAACATTTGGTAGTGCCCTAAATACTTAGTGTCATACTCTTTGTTTATTTTTTTCTATTTCTTCTAGTATATGGGCCACATAATGCTGTCCACAGTGTTGTTCAAGATCTGATAAAAAATGAGCTCCATCCTGCATTTTCATTCCTCTGGACAAGAATAACATGTACAATGTTGGAAGATAACTTTGTACCATCAGTATCGTCTTCAATAAGGCCTATCATTGTGTGAACAAAGCTTTTTAGTTGGTCAGCAATATTTGTACCAATCAATTTATTCATTGCAGGCCCAATGATGCATACATGAGCTGGACGCCAACCTTCATTTTGAAAAACCAATAGATCTCCAACATAACCAAAATCTAAGGCGATACATGTACGTGTACTTGTATCTTTATTTGCATTTGATGCTAGCAATATGTTACTGATCATTTGCTCATTTGTAGATATATGACTGTATTTCCAAATAAAGCACACCAGTTGCAGAATTATTTTCTGTTCAAAAGTAGCATTAGCAATACATTGCTCAATGTGCTGATTTAATCTTTGATATTCCTCACAAAATCTCAACAAACCAAACAAAAAACTTTGTTTAGTTCCATCTTTTTCTATTTGTTTTATACAGATTATTGAATGCAATCTTATCTTCTGGATATGTTATTGTTGATGGGATATAAAATGCTCATCTGCAGTGTCATCAGGTTTATTGCCGTAAGCTGAATGCTTGACATATACAATGAGAGATTTTATACGCTTATTGGCCAGATGAACCTGTAAAGACTCAACATCTGTCTTAGAATAAGCTGTGCTATCAAGCATGAGAAGAATTGGTAATCGCGATTGTTCAGAAATATTTGATATTAAGTCCACTAATTTTTCCGAAATCTGATGAACTTGGGCGCATGGATATTCTTCTCTCAATTCATACATTGCATACTTTATACTTGTTGAACCACCACCGGATGCATCATGTTCGAGGGTGAAATATTTGTTGCCACCTGCCTTCCAAGTTTTCCTATTTTCAAGTTGTTGCTTTAAG
This sequence comes from Streblospio benedicti, assembly GCA_019095985.1. Taxonomy (NCBI): domain Eukaryota; kingdom Metazoa; phylum Annelida; class Polychaeta; order Spionida; family Spionidae; genus Streblospio; species Streblospio benedicti. Next base: position 3,218,484 of record CM032668.1, read on the forward strand.
TGATTTTTTAAGCTCCTTCATCTCATGCCTCACAACCATTACTTGGTCTTTTTGTGTTTATGTAAAGAGCCTCAGGTGTTAACTCACTGCCTTTTAAGAACCCAAACTTGATCTCACAAAATTTTTTATCAATCTGATCATCAGAAAGTCCTTCTGTATTTAGTGTTCCGATGTCCTTATGATATAATTCCAAGATCCCTTTCAGCTGAACCATTTCAGTTTGTGTTAAATAACAGGAACCTTTCTCCCCAGGGAAAATATATTGTTTTTCACTAACTGAAGAATATAACCCATCAAAAAAATTTAGCTAATTGCCTTGTGAGCTCTCAAATTTTTTAAACTTCAATAGTTCTTCTGGTTCTTTAACTAAGGTCTGATTTTCTTTATCGGTGTAAAACATGAGAGTTCGTGATTTTTGCACATCTATAAAATCTTCATTTGATTCTACAATTGATTTTAGCATTTGTAATATGTCATTAACACCATTCTTTGCATCATTGCTTAGCGTTATTATAACCACAAATAGTGGTTTAATGGAAGGTAGTTTTCAATCATGTCATTCATTACAGGCATGATTTGTGTGATTAACTTTTTCGAATTTATTTCCACAAGGTGGACATCCAGTATCTTTACAACCGTTTGCTAGGACGTAGAGTGCACATTCTCCTTTTTATGATCCGTTTTATATTTGATTCCTGATCATATACAGATTTTATAGTTTTATAAGTCTTTGGAATAAAATCATATGTTTTCTAAATGATCTAGCAAATTTCTCATGTAAACCATCTTCTGTTCGTGATGCATGATCTATATCAAAAACAACATCCCACGGGACTGATCCAATTGCTTTACCAAATATGTTCAAAGATTCAACATCATATAGATCATTGTGGCTGTTTATAATCAGTATCTTGAAAGTGTCTTTCTCACTTGCAAAAATATCATGGGCAACATTGAGTTTTTCTGTTTCTTCTGAACTGTTACTGTTTTTTGCTCAATTCCTCTGTTTTGAGTTCTATATCATCAAGTTGTTTTTTAATCAAATTTTGCTGTTTTTGCAAAATCATCGTGTTTTTCATTGCTTCTTTATGCTGTTCCGATAGATATTCTTTGATGTCATCGGATGTTGAGTTAGAATGAGCGCTTTTCATTACTATGTCAATCACTTCTGATCCTGTACTTTGCAATAAATCTGTATATTTTCCCAAGAAAATAGCTGTAGTTAATTTCAGAAACATCTTTGAAATATTGAATTGCAGCCTCAGTGTTATGGAGCAACAACTTCAATTGGTCATCGTTATTCTCAATCATTTGAATCACACTATGACGTATAGCATGCATATCTTGCAGATCACAAGCTGTGATTGCTAATAATTCTTGTTTGTAGTAATCTACTTCCTGTGGACTAAGTGTATGTGATTTCCACTTTTCAATATCGTCTATTTTACTCCCTAATCTCAAAAATATTGTTTCCAACGTTTGCCACTGTTGATGGAAGGCAGTTGTGCTCATTTCCATCCGGGCCACATGAGCATATAGAACGTTACGGATATTTGCGGATCCTACAGATGTCTGCTGCTAATGATGTGTCTTGATCCTGGCATATTTGTAAGAAAGGTACGTTACATATATTTACCATCAGATTACAAAGTAAGCTGATGTCAAATGTGTCTACTTTGGCTTTTTTTTTTGGATAAAGTAAATTATATTGTTGTTCATTCAGTTTTTGAGGTTTTATGAACCGAAGATCCTTAATCTTCTGCTTGATACCTGAGTCACTGAGAAATGATTGTAGACCTCCTTTTCCCAGTTTCTTGAGCGCTTGTAGAAATGTATTTTGCAGACATGGTGTTCCTTCATTGATGAGGAGACAGGAAAGCCGAATGCAATTTTCAACATCAAGGGGTATAAGCTTCATCCATATTTTCTTTTAACTGAAAGTAAAGAAGCATACATGAATTCATTGAATTGATATGCACTTAATGTTAATTGTCTTATGTTATCAAATCACTTGGCGACAGTCTTTATCACCCAATGACTATACATGTACAAATGTATACTCCACTGGTTATCAGATTAGCTATGAACCCGATAGCGGGACCAGTTCATAAAGCTATCATTGAGAGAAACATATTTAATCCAGATTCAGCATATGTACATCATTGATCCTTATTGTAATCAGAATACAAAATAATGATAAATTAAAGATCATCAATGTTTGCTTATTTTGATAATTCAAATACACCTCATTCATGTGTTATAACATGTTGTGCATTTTTATGTTTGAGGACGTAGTATCATAATGTACCTTCATCTGTTTGAAAGAAAATGTAAATAAATTATGGGAAAATGTGAAACTGCACCCCAGTCTGTACCATTTGTCAATTTAGTACACAATAACTGGAACTACAGATTAAATTTGAATGGATTTGATGTCTTATTAAGATGTTGAATTCATGTTATTTTAGAAGGTATATTTGTTATCAACAAAATTTTTCATTGTATTCGACTTGTGGTCAGTACACTTATAGTTGTTGTGTTTGGATGTTTAAATTTAACCTCTCAATATTATGGTATGGCTTTCTTCAAAGTGTGCTAAAAAATTAAGGATTTTAAATCAACCTTTTCAGTATTTTCAACACATCTTGATGGTTTCACAATAGCAATACATTCTTGTGGACACATCGTGTGATAAATAAAGAATGCAGTTCCCCCCATATAGCTGTTGTATCGGACTAATCTGCTGTGATGTATCAGATGAGCCTGATTCGCACTGCAGATGAGTCACATTAGAGCTATGGGGGAGCCTGGAGGGAACCACGTTCTCTATCAATCGATGTGTCAAAAGATTGTATTACTAGTGTAAAATCATTTGGACATGTCTAAAATACTGCAAACATTGATTTAAAATCCTTAATTTTTTCTGCACTTTGAAGAATCAAACCACATGAAGCCATTGTGCTATTAATTTGGGAAGATCCAAAATTTAAGATCCAAACTCATAAACTAGTGTTCTTACAACATGTCAATATACAATACAATTAATGTTTTTGTTATATCTTCTAAGACAGCATGGAACCCAAACATATTTAAATTTAATCTGAAAATCCAGTTTTACTTTTGCATAATTCATGTACATTTGGTGATCTCTTCCATAAAATAGTATGGGTACTTTGCAGACACGGCCTCACACGTAAGCCTACGTTTCCTGAAGATGTGGTACAAGTTGGCGATTGTCACTAGGTGCCGGCAAGGTGGGGGTAATGGCTCGTTTTTGCCCGTTTCTTCAAGGCGTTTGTGTCTACTCAGTGTACATGATCCGTGTGCTGTAGAACCGTGGACTTCTATAGTGGCATGCTAAAGTCTATAAAGTACGCTTTTTTGTTATATTATTGATTGACTCGCACAAGTTCTATCAATAAATGTAGTATCAGATATGCGCTTTTTATTATTGATTATTTGAACGGCGGCGACAAACAGCGTGGTCAGGAAACACTTAATGAATTTCAATATAAGCGTTCCATGCGACAGAGCACGGGTCGGCGTGTTCACAGACGACAAAACATGTGACGCGTGGATTGATATCATTTCAATCCAAGCGACACACGTTTTGTCACATGCTCACCAACGTGTGATAAAAGAAACAGCCATTAGCAATAACATTGTACCCGAACCATGCGACAATGCGACAGGCGAAAAAGCATGATGAGGAACAGCACACTACAACGTCTGTAAAAGCGTTATACAAACACGTGAGGGGCATGTCAATGATCAACATAAAGTGATGTTGATCAATCAATCAATCAAATCTAAATTTATTTTTAAACAGGCCCTAATTATTCCTCATTCAGAGGGTGTGGCCTGGCTGCCTCAGTCTGGTTCTCAGCCGTCCCCCTCAAGCCTTTTGGTCATTTGATCTACCAAACTCATGCCCAAACTTGCATGATCTTTCTGCAAGACATCCCAAGTCTGTTTCTGGTCTTCCCTTTCCTTTTTTCTTCCTTCTATCTCAAGCTTTCTTACTTGGCTAATCCAGCCAGAACTGCGCTCAACATGGCAAGCCATCTCAGTCTCCCTTTACGAAGCACACTATCAATATCTGCAATACACAGTTTCTCCTAGCCTTTCTAAAGGCTATGATATTTATAATTTAGTTTAAAATATATAGTTTCCTTCATATGAAAACAGCTACACAGAACACAACTCTGTTCACATGGATGTGCATATGTTAGACTGACTCTAATAGACTGATGTTTAAATATCAAGAATATCATCTCGCTAAGCTGAGATATTTAGACTGCGGCTTTTCTGAGTGCTATGATCACAGGTTTCAATAATCTTTTTTAAATGATATTCTTGGCCTTGACAAGGCTAAGTTTCTCAAAAAGGCTCTCTGAACTGGTATCATCATTAGGCTTCACACCACACATCCAGCGGATCAGCTCTGTCATTTCTTCTCAGGCCGAAATGATGTTCTTTGATTTATCATTTATTTGCTTTCAGAATATAGCAGGCGTAATATATATATATTCTGGATCAGGATTAAAATACCTTTCTCATAATAACAGTTTCATTAATTGAATCTTAAGTTAGATTTTTATAAAATAGTCCGGTCTATTTGTCAACAATAGCATGGACCAAATGCTGTATCGGGTCCGTGCCCGATACAGCTTTATGTATTGTATCGGGTTCCTAGCCAATCCTGTAACCCATTGAAAATATAGTCATTGGTTGATAAACTATGGTTATCACACACTTGTACGCAGCCGGACTAGTTTTTTTGAGATTGTTTAACTCACTTTCAAATCTACAAATGTACCATTCAAATTTATATTTTTTAAGTCAGCAATGTATCAGCAATGTTAGCACAGATCAAGTTTTTTTTAAATGTACCTATTATGTTATATTCAATGTTTGACTCTCAGACTTGGTAGACACTCTAAATCAAGAATTAGGAAGTTTGCCTTATGCCAAACCCAAACACAAATTCACCATACACCAAATCATGATCTGCCATTGCTGTCGAAAAGAGGTCACGGCATGCACAATTGATGTGCAAAATCATACGCTGCCACGCCACAAAAGGTCAGGCACATGTTTGCTCCAATTTTTGCTTCACAAAATTCATTCCATCGTTCTGCGTTGTGTGGAGGCTATACCTGAATGTTTACATGAGACATGTATTTCTTAGTTCTTTGAAGCCAGATTATTTTTAAAACACTGTTACAATTGTTTAGAAAAATTCATAAAAAAAAAAAAAGGTTCATTGTGTAACATGAATTATTTTATCAGGATACGGCTTCTTGGGGGTGTATCCTGTGAATGTTTACATGTTCCTGATATGCCCTCATGTGCCTCAAAATGATTCATGTCCTACTTCTGTTTTGTCTATGTATCAGAAAATTTGTCTGTTAGGTCAGATTACAAAGACAAACTGTGATGATTAATGTATAATGTTTGAACTAGGAATTACGATAACACACATAACATAAGCAAACAAACCATCAGAAATAGCAGATTAATAGGTTTATTATACAAGTTAGTGTGAGATATCAGACAATTTCTCCTCAGTGTGAGTTTAATAGCGAACGAGTTCTCTTAAGGTCTAAGCAAAGTGTGTGATATTGTCTGATCTCTAAGCCTCCCACTGTATGATTACCTTTTTCTCTCATGTTTATACATAATTATAGGTCTTAAACTTTGAAACGTAGGATATCTATTTTCTCCTTTGCCTCTCAGCCCATCAGAATCAAGTATTCTCAGCAAACATGAGAGAACAATAATTATACTCAAGCAAGAGTCAAGCAACAATACATGCAGTCAGTTTGTTACGACTATTGTGATTTTTGTTATTTCTTGATGAAGACACATATGCTTTCAATAGGGTAATATATCTTGAGCAAGGCCTGTGACGCCTACTTTTTAGTATAGTTTCTATACCAAAATCGCCTCGTTATACAGCATGGAAAGTTTCAATGAAAAATCAAAGTTAAATGAATTAAGGCGTCTGACTTAAACTTAATTTGCAAAGTTGTCTCAAATAAAATAATTACCAGTATACCTTCTTTTGTCGTCACTTCATAAAATGGACTTTCCTATCAGTTTCACTTTAAAGTGTTCATAGCAAATAAGAGATGGTTCTCGAATCAACATTCAATAAATCAACAAATGAATATTAGCGCATGTACCTTTACTATGTTTACTGCCTATAAACTGACAACAGTGTAGCATGTAACAGTCAAAGACTACCATCAATGTGTGCTGCTCTATTTATCAGTATTATCATGCAACATATTAAGTCTTATAATAGACGTGCCGTAACAATTATTAAACAATAGTAATATGCAACCTATTCATGTGAATTTAAAATTTGATGTACTAGCTATGAGTAGTTGCTAGGTGTTTCTCTTTAAACATTTAACAACAATATTACATGCACCTTTCAGTTGAATGGCTCCAAAATACCATTGATGTAATCCGTTTCACTAAGAGTTATTTTTGTCACAGCATATCATGGTGTTGATTAATGCAATGACAGATAGTTGAATATGCTGACCCAACCCTCTGATGGAAATAATAACATCTATTTAAATCCTCCTGTAAACTATAAAAGAAGAGGTTCATTAGTAATGAAATGTAATGGAGAATGGAGAAACATGACATTCATTTAACTTAATAAACACATTACTAGTACTAGTAAGGATTAATTACTGGTGCGCTAAGGTGATTTGCCGTTAGCTCTATATATTTTATGCCAATCCGTCAGTATGGGTTTTGCTCAATAGAAAAACATCCGACTCCGTACGACGCTGTAAGACGCCGTACGGCTTGTTCGTATCAATTGCCCCCTAGGCAATTGAGAAATCTGGAAATTTCACTGTGGGTTTTACCTAATGCATTGGCGCAATCGACCGAAGTTGACGTCATGGCTGCCGCACGTCGCTATGGGTTTTGCCACTAACACACATGTATGTCAATATTCTTGAAGATATATGCCTTCTGAGAAAAACCTTGGGATTTTCATTTTTTATTTTCTTCATACATTATTGACGTTTTTTTTATATTGATTGGCAAGAAATTTTGGGAAATCAGTGGTTTTCAAATTTCAAATGTATTTAAAATGAACAACCGAACTGATATTAAACATTTTGAGGTATTGTTTTCTAGATAATTATATGAATTTTGTTATTGGACAGTATTTTTGGCAATTCTAATGTTTTTTTCTCTCAGTTATATTGAATAAAGACAAAGTTGTAAATGTTTCACTATTTGCTTAGTTGAAGTAATAATAATGAGAGAGACAATCAAAGTTCTGTAAAAAGCCTAAACTAATATGTAATCGTACCCTTAAAGCAAGTTTTTTTACTGTTTCATTTATTTTTAAGAAGATAAGTGAATGATTCAAATAGGTACTAGATAATGCATGTAGTTGAGGTCGATATTAAAATCTAGAACCTGTAGACGCTGTCTGGCCCAGATGTCTCGAACCGAGGCGCAGCCGAGGTGAGGGACATCTGGGTCAGACAGTGTCTGCATGTTCTTAGATTTTAATATCGACCGAAACTGAATGCATTATCTGACTTAATGCATGGCTTATATATTAATACAAATCCTTTGGGCCACTTACTTCACTGCAATTACTGTTGCTAATATGCCATAAAGGCGTGAACACACACGCAACACCTGCAGAAACAAATACATTCAATGGAGGAGCAATATCTATATGGAAAATGATAGTGAACGAAATATACTCAATTGTCAGCAACTTATGTTATAAACATTTATGGCGGCAATGTCACATTTTAATCAGTAGTTTCACTATCTACTTATAGACGACTGACTATGGACTTTGGACTATTGCACGTGTTATTGTTAATTATTATTGGCCCATTGTATTTGGGAAAGATTAAAGTTCTCATTCATGTTTAATTATTATTGACTAGGTTCCATGATCTCCATCATAAATTTCAATTTAAAGATACATGCAACAAACTATAATCCACATGGTTCAAGCACTGACTCTTTTTTTTATCAGTTCATGTTGAATATGGTGTTGTGCTTGGGTACATTATGACATTCATTTGCATAAACACACACTTTTAGTTAATGTAAGTGGACCTGTATATAAACAACCTGAAAAAAACAGTAGCTCTGGTTCGAAAAGTCAGTGTGGGGCCTAACCAGGCCACGCAGACAGCGAACCACAGCAGAAATACACCACAGCCATGCATTAAAAAGAAATATACAGGTAAACTTTGTTTGCCTTGATATGAAATAAAGTATATTATACCTTTATAGGTTTATTCTAGTCACATCATGAAATGAACTTCCCTGTATAGGTATTAAATTCAGTTTCTCTTTTAAACTTCGAGAGAGCAAATAGATGGTTCTCGAACCAACATAAGTGTTTTTTATAGCATATAAAATTCTATAATAGACAATGTGTACTGTACTTTTTATCAGTTTTATCATGCAAAATATGCATTAATAACATTTTTGATAGATGTGGAAATGCCAATAACCGACAAAGTTATTAATTACTGCGTTCAAATTTAATTAATTGTGGTTATTATCTCATATTTACTATGACTTAATGTTTCAATGACATCTGTAAATTAAAAAACAATTTGTACCATATATGGAAAGTATGTATCATTTATCAATAAATTACAAATTATTAAACAGTATTAATTATGCACATGCAAGCTATGTAGAATGTAAAATGTGACTTATCAAAGAGTGGTAAGGTGTTTCTCTCTAATATTACACATATATATACCTTTTATGTGAAATATCTTCAGAATTCCATTGATGTAATCCAGTTTCTGAAGTTGTTTTTTTTTTTTCACCTATGTTTGCACTTATTTTTACAAGCAACTGCTTGCTGTAATATTACCAGTACTTTGTGGACAACTGCATTACAAGATGTAATAAATCCAGTAGCAACAATTGTAACCACTCTAATGGCTAAGTCCTTGCTTGGTTTCACCGCACAGGCAATGGAATAGAATCTCTATGTAATTGTTAGGGCGTATTGGTATGGTTACAACAATTGAGGAAGCAAGTGTGACTAACAGACAGCATTATGTCGTGCGCATTTTTAGGGAGACAAAAATTTAAGTGTGTCGTAGAGGTAAAAAGGGAATTGTGCTAGGAATTAATGTTTACTAGTTGACCTTCTACTCATTGACGATGATTACAAACCATTTCTTTGACCAAAATAGATTAATTCAATGAAAACACTCTAACAGAAAATATATTTCAGCTCTCTAAATCATTCCTGTAATGCCTTGACCATACAACAATTAGCTTAAGTATGATGAAAGGTACACATTATTAAATATTTTACCATAGCCGCAACATTAATGGGCTATAAGGGAGTGGTCATTAACTACAGGGGGGTGGGGGTGGGGGTGGCGTGAAGAGAAATAGTTTTCACGACAATTTTTGATCATGCCCCCTATCGCCATGTCAGTATTTTTTTTCATGCCCCCTGGCACATTGTATGTTTTCATGCCCCCCCCCCCCCCACCCCCCCCGCCCTCGTCCCATTATTAATTATTCTATCGTATACTATCAGACAGAACCAGGATAAACTATCACACAAAAAACATCTTATGCAGGACACCACCTCCCCAGTCATAAAGCTATAGAAGAGATGGAAGCTTTATCTAGATCAATAGATGACATCAAGTTTAGGGTAAAGAGGAAAAAATGAAGATTTAGCTGTTGAAGGTGGAAAGATTTTGGAGCAAAAGGAGGTCTTCTAATACTAGCTACATAAACTATAAGTATTTCTCTTCCTGGATTACCAGTAATTTCTGAAAATCAGTCCAATGCCAAAAAAAAAAAAATTACTGAAGCTGATAGAATTATCTGTAATTTCTGTGGTCCTTTTACGCGGACAGTACTGTACATGTACATTCTACATTCTATGATGTCTTGATCATTCAGTCATTCAGTCATACAAGTATAAGAACTAATTGTCAAAATGTATTCATTCTTTATTAAAAATCTCTTCATACCGACAACATCCTCCTAACAACTCCAATAGCCTTATCGCTCTTATTGACATACCCACCCTAAAATAATTATATTGCTTTTTTAAAATATACTTCACATTTGTACATTTCTGGGACTTTCTATTATATTTTCTACTTTTTTTGGTCAATAATTAAAACACCTATACATTCAATATAATGTTCCATGGTTGACACACAATTTTACAACTATGGAATGAACACAGTGCAATAATCATACAGTGCAAAACATTTCCTTCATAGCTTTAACAACTTAAACTGCAAAAAGGCAGTCAGCTTAAAAAAACACTACAAAACAGCTATCACACAATACCACAAAAATAAATGTAATATATTAGAAATAAACAGAACTAATATATGTTATTTCGATCTTTTCTTCCAAAATTTTAATACATGGATGCTTATCCATTTAGGGGACTGTGAACTCTTTTCTTACGATTTTATTAAACTTTGATTTTCTCACTCATTATTGCTTCGATTCTTACAAATTACACCTTATTTTGTAGATAATTATCTAATCTAATGACACAACATGTTTTGAAATGTATAGATTGATTAACATTTTTTTAAATAAAAGCAATTAGTGAAAAATTTTACAACTTTGCCTGTGAAGCATATAACTGATAGTAAAACATCAAAATGACCAAAATCACTATTCCGTTACAAAATTTGTATATTTATCTAGAAAACCTTGCCTTCAATTTTTTATATTTTTCCCCTTTTTATCATTTTACATGCATTTTAAGTTTTAAAACCACTTATTTTCCGAATTTTCTGGCATATCAATACAAAACGTTCATAATTCATCAACGAAATAAAAAAATCAAAATCCTAGTAAGGTTTTCTTCCAGAATGCATATATCTTCAAATATATACACGTTTGTGAAAATTTGATTTCACGGTTGAGAGAAATATAAAAAAAAAAAATTAATCCACTATGCAAACTTAGTTTTTGAGAAAATGGGCTTTAAACATGGCCACTCAATATAAATGATAGTAGTTGATGTCTATAAAATGTATCATATAAGAAAACTATTGATGATAAAAAGGTTCATTTTGAAAAAGATGTTTTCTTTATCATTTATAGCATACAAAACAATGAAAATGTAAAAAATTAAATTTTTAGCCCATATAACCTTGTAAGCCTGCAAAGAATGAGTCATTGTTTTTCACTCCGGGTTGGTCTTCACGAAATGGGTTGTAAAGGGAAAACTATTGAAGATAAAGGTTCATTTCAAAACATGTTGTTCTTCATAGTTTACAGTATAATAAATATTAAAAAGCTGAAAATAGAATATTTTTCCCTTTAAAGAGATTCACAGTACCCTTTAAAGTAAACTTATTAGTTTTTCTCCATTTTTGTTACAAATATCGCATAACTCATTGTTTTGGGTTAACTACAACATACAAGTAAGAACCATCCAAAGCCTCATTCAATGTAAGCAGCTCATTCCCAGAATGTAGACCTTATCAAAAATCTAGACAGTTGACTTTTACAGCACAGCCATTTAAATTGAACTTTTTTAACCATATAAGCCCAAACATTTTGACGGTAAATTATGGTAATTAAAAAAGTACGAAAGCTAACTTTACATCAATATTTAAATTGAAATAACACTAGTATACACATTATCACCACCACTTTTTGACATTTAGAGTTTTCATATTCATGTATTTGGACAAGATTTAGAATTGATGGTGCATTCAAAACCGCTCGTATTTATGGTAAGTACCAGTTCACGAGTGGTGAAAACCATCTAAATCTATGGTTTGAACAGTTTTCACCACTCAAGAACTCGAAAATACGACGATTTCGAATGCACCATAAAGCACTTTTGTATACTGATGCAGAAGTCAGTAGCATTTATCATTTCGGCCATTTACTTTCAGAACATGACTACAATTAAATATTGCCCAAAGTTTATTGGCAGTGCTCAGTTATAATTGGCACAGGATATTGAACATGTTACTCAAAGGCTAATTACTGTAGACAATAATACCATGACTTAGTCAAGAACTCACAAATTACATAATCTTAATACAGCAACAGTCAACATTAATTTTCTAAAATTACAGGCAACTGTTTATAAATACCTGTTAAGGTAGAATACAGGTCTGAGTATCCTCCATTCTATGGAATCATCATCATGTTTTTCTGTACAACAAAACTGTTCCATTTTTCAGACGGCTCATTGCTACTGGCAACTGGCTCGGGATGACAATGGTCTGGCAGTGTGGGAGCTGAACCAACCTCAGCTTCTCACTCAGCCAGCCCAGGGCACAGGGAACCAGAGTCGAAGCAGCAAAGACCATGCCCTAGGAGGAGGGGACCATACCGCGGGCTCTGTGGAGATCGAGAGAGGCGGGTGTCTATTTGAAGTTGGCAGGACAGCGTTCAAGGCAGATGCTCACGCCACACAGATCACTGGTCAGTATATATTCTGATGTTTCATTTCACATTGGATTGTATGACTTTTTTTCTTTATTCACTTGTTTACAGCTTTTTACAGTTTTTCACACATTTTATGTGAATGTAAAATAAACCTAACTTGCTCACAATATCATTTTCTAATTGATTATATAATTTTCAAAATAATTCATCAATTCCATATTTGAACAGTAAAATTGACATACAATGTAATAACGACTTTCTTCTGGATTGCTTGCCATGTTTTGCCATCTTTATAGTTCATGATATATTTTAGCGTGTTTTTGTATTTGAAAAATATTTTTGCAGGGGTGAAAATCCTCAATGATCAGCAAATTGTGTCGTCATCCATCGATCAGAGACTGTCTCTTTGGAATATCGATATGGATCAGAAACAGGTCTGTTTATACCATCATATTGTTTCTTAGTTTTCTTAGTTTAAGCTACATTTGGACTTGCTTTGTAAAAAAAAAGCTTCTAAGGTTCAAATAGTTTTTTGCAAAATTATATGTGCAGGATGATATAATTTACACAAAAAAAATAATTTAAAGATAAACGTGTAAAAAGACATTAATAAATGGGTTTTTACAGAAGGAAAAAAATAATCTAAAATTTTTTGAATGTTAAAAGAAATTAAGATTTTGTTGTCAATTTTCAGGTTGAAGTCAATCATTTTTTTTTGAAGAAAATATATATGTTTTAAACTTACGTTCACAAATATTGATATGTCATATAACTCATTATTTAAGTTGAAGCTAGAGAGCTGTGAGTTCTTTGACATCGCTGATGCATCAGCAATCGATGTGTGGACTCTACCGTAAGTGAAATTTCAACACAATTATATTACATACATGTATATTCCTGAAATACTTGATTAGTGGTAGATTATCTTTATTTACTAACGTTTAAAAGCAATAAATTAGCAATATGCGTTATTACTAGAACATGGCCAATTTTGTTAGTTGTTATTAGGATTCAATCATATAATTTCATGTATCTGAGAAAAAATGACTTGCTGTAAAACTAGAAATATTTGCGCACAATTTAATTTTGCGAATTTCGTGTGTTGGTGCAAAACCGCAAAGCGTAAATAGTCAGCAAACATTAATAGCCTGTGTTAAGTGGGTCCAGGATGGATGAAAATCGCAAAAATTAAATAGTCTCAAAGTAATTTTAGATGAAAATCGCAAAAATTAATAGCCGCGAAATATTCTAGTTTTACAGTAATCAGCTGTGTTAATGTTTTCATGTGAAAATCTTTTTTGATTCTATTTTTTTCTATTTCTATATCCCTTTGCATATGAGTTAGGGCACATAAATTATTTTTTATTGTAAAATGTCTCAACTACTAAACCTTGTTTTATTACTGTAATCTGAAGTATTTTTAAACTCATTTTGTTACAGATCAAGCAGCAACACAGCAGCAGCAGCAGCAGTGTGTGCGGCGTGGGGTTACCATGGCTGCCAAGTAGTACAGATATGCCGGGTATTAATACAGATTTCTGACCCAAAATACCCAAATACTAATTCTACCTTCAAAATACAGATTGCCCCCCACTTTCTGTATTTTTCATGAATAATTACTTTTTTATGAAGTAAAAGCACAGGAATTGCACCTCAACATAGATATGTGTGCTTGTGATTGGTGATAAAAGCCCTGAATATTGGTTACATTATACCAAAAAATACCATTCATATCAGTACTGCAATTATGGATTTCTTTTTTACAATCCAGTATTTTTGTAGACCGTTTGCCGTTCCACGACAGAATACCCTCAAATACTAATTTTGGGCATCCTGAGTACAGAAATGGGTATTGACGGGTTGGCAGTCCTAGGTTACAGACATTTAACCTGGCCAGATAATCACAGATGTGCTGTCTACAGGCTGAAAATCATGAATGAATGGATTGTGTAGATGTGATGTTGCATTCTCAAAAACAATAATAAAATGTGAATGTTACTGTAAGTCTACTTTTGAACTATATGCATATTTTCCATTATGCTGTATTTGTAATTAAAAAGAAAAACATCATTTACAATAGGTCAATCAAAATTTACTGGTATGCAATTGAAAAAATTCTACACCAACGTTATAACATACTTTTTATTTGCAGTATTTGTGGTAAATTTATTAACTTGGTTTATTACGGTATGAACATATTAACAAATAGTAATGATGCGTAAATATACAACACAATACTACAGAACAATAGTTT
>CM032668.1:3233269-3269214 GCA_019095985.1 Streblospio benedicti
TATTGACATACCCACCCTTACAAAATTATATTGGTTAAAATAAACTTCACATTTGTTCATTTCAGGTACTTTCTACTATATTTTCTTTTTTTTTTGGTCAATAATTAAAACACCTATACATTCAATATAATGTTCCATGGTTGACACACAATTTTACAACTATGGAATGAACACAGTGCAATAATCATACAGTGCAAAACATTTCCTTTATAGCTTTAACAACTTAAACTGCAAAAAGGCAGTCAGCTTAAAAAAACACTACAAAACAGCTATCACACAATACCACAAAAATAAATGTAATATATTAGAAATAAACAGAACTAATATATGTTATTTCGATCTTTTCTTCCAAAATTTTAATACATGGATGCTTATACATTTAAAGTAAACTTATTAGTGTTTTCTCCATTTTTGTTACAAATATCGCATAACTCATTGTTAAGGTTAACTACAACATACAAGTAAGAACCATCCAAAGCCTCATTCAATGTAAAGGCTCATTCCCAAAAATGGACACCTTATCAAAATCTAGACAGTTGACTTTTTATAGCACAGCCACTAAATTGAACTTTTTTAACCATATAAGCCCCGAAACATTTTGACGGTGTATTATGGTAATTAAAAAAAAGTTACGAAAAAATAACTATACATCAATATTTAAATTGAAATAACACTAGTATACAAATCACCACCACTTTTGACATTTAGAGTTTTCATATTTATGTATTTGGACAAAATTTAGAATTGATGGTGCATTCAAAACCGCTCGTATTTATGGGAAGTACCAGTTCACGAGTGGTGAAAACCATCTAAATCTATGGTTTCGAACGTTTTTCACCACTCGTGAACTCAAAAATACGAGCGGTTTCGAATGCACCATAAAGCACTTTTGTATACTGATGCAGAAGTCAGTAGCATTTATCACATTTCAGCCATTTGCTTTCAGAACATACTACAATTAAATGTGCCCAAGTTATTGGCAGTACTCCAGTTATTAGCACAGGATATTGAACATGTTACTCAAAGGCTAATTACTGTAGACAATCATGCCATGACTTAGTCCAGAACTCACAAGTTATAGACGATTAATAGTTAATGATACCACAAACTTTGATTTCATCTGCTCTTTCAATCACAAAGGAAAACACGTTCTAGCATTGTCTGATAACTTTTACTTTAAACTTTTATAAAGCGAATTGCTATGTACATAATAAATTATATTTGATTGTAAAATAATCAAAGCAAATCACAAAAATATATTCATTCACCAATTTGGGTTCATCAATCTGGCAACATGTACCAGACGACAACTCAGTCGAGAAGAGCTCTATAAAACCTACTGGTGCTCATCACCAGTACAACACATTTTAACGGCTTATTTCATCACATCTTCAACAAATAGAACTGGTTTAGCTGCCCGTTGACTATATCACATTAGAGTATAATGCTTCCGCAAATCCTACTCCATCATTACTTATATATATCTGCCTGGATTGTATGATACATATCACTCAGATACGGATTCCAGATTCACTCTCCACACCATGATTCGCAGTACCAACACACTGATCCACAACATCTGTCTCTGGAGCATTCCTGATTGTTGCACTCGCCAATGGATTAGAGTCTGGATTTGCCTGGTTTTTGTCTCTTATTGGAATTCTAGAATCACTTTCCACACAACGATTCGTAGTCCCCGCATCCTGGTCTGATATATATGTCCCCGGAGCATTCCGGATTGTAGCATTCCCCAGCGGATCCGAATCTGCTGTCCTGAGATCACGATGAGCTGTTGATGCTCTGCATGTAGATTTTAAAAAATTCAATATTGTTGAATAGGGAACATTAGAAGCATGAAACGTACGATATACTGTACATGTAGATTCTTGTAGAAACCATCTAAAAGCCCTAACCAAGTTCTACATGTAGTTATATTTTCTCATCTGCAGTCCACAAATTAAAATATTGCGTAGATGAGGTAATACCAAAATTTAGTCCACACAAAATCAAAATCTGGGCAATTGAAATCCTGATGTAAATTAATATTGAAGTAAAAGCCCACCTCTTAATATGTAAGTTTTCAAATTGAAAGTCCACTGGCATTTTAAATGTTTGTATGTGGTACAGGTACATTTATCTGAATACACAACTGTATTAATCATATTATCAGACAGCAAGAAAATTTACCCAGACAGAAGATGGGCGTTTGCCAGCGTATCCTCCATCACCTCTGGGTTTGGTGGGGCCCGACTGGAGATTAGGGCATTGCCGTTTGAGGCTGCAGCTGCATCCCCAGTCGCATGGTCTCGAGTCGCCTGCTCTTGGTGAAGCAGGTGAGTTTCATCCACCTGCCGATAGAGAATTCAGACGGTATTGATTTTTTGTTTTGAACTTCAGCAACTTTCAGGTTGAAATTTACTCATTTTAGGAGAAATTTTACATCTGAGTGTAATCTGTGTATGGAAGATGACATCTCAATAGTGCTCAAATTTGATGCGATATTTTTTATCCATCTGGAACAGGGGTTCAGAAACAGCAATATCAGACTGGGTATATGTATACAAAATTTATCATGAGCTTAAGTGTGTTATTGATGGAAATAAAATAAAATGAAATCGCCTGTTAACAAAATAATAAATTTGTACTTGTGATACCAATAAACATCAAATTCATACAAACATAATTGTCAATTTTGATGAAATTGTCTATTCAAATGACACCATTAAGGATTGGTCACATATACAAAAAAAAAAAAAAAATACACACCTGTTCTGTAGCAGAGTTAATATGAAGACCATTTCCAATAGCTGTGCTTGATGGTTTCCTCTCATCTAATGCAATAGTCTGAAAATAAATCATCCTTCATACATTTGTATTAGCTGGAATACCCATAGTACATTATTAAGGGCACATAACCTATAGTATACAAATACACCAGGCTGTGTCTACCTCACACCACTAAAGGAGTCTCTTGATGTTGTCAGGATGATCATATATCTTGACATGACCTAACCCTATTGATGCAACTTGTCAGACATCCCCACAGTGTTTTTAATAGAGAGGTTGTACTCACAATGTTGTGGCTGCCCCTTCTTCCCCGACACCTGCACAGGCGTCTCTTGATGTTGTCATACCACGGCAGCACCAGCCCTGGAGGTGGAGCGGGGCCGCCTGGGGATAGACGGTGCATCATGTTAATCATTACATATAGAGTCAAAAGACATTGATATGTTTCCAGGGGCGATCAGTCGCAGGCAGATACATGTTTGTTTTTTTAATAAACTGTTAACAATCATGAGAATTTCTTCATATTCATGCTTCTCCCATGTTTACTGAAAATACTAGATTCTGATTGGCTGACAGGTGGAGGATATTCTCCTATATCCTACACTACAAAACTTATAGCGTAAAATGGGTGGGTGTGAGATATCAGAAAATTTAATAAAATATTTTCTGATATCTCACACCCACTCGTATAATAACAATATTGTAATTGCAACAGGCAATGCGAAAAACACATTAAGATGCAATTGTAAAGCATTATGTAGACAATCATCCAGGGTCCTCAAACTCAATCCATATTCCAACTTTACCTGTGTTAGTGACAGCGCTGACTGCGAGACCGACCAGGAGACACGTGACGACACCTACAGTCGTGTACCACGTGTAGGAGACACTGTACAGCGTGGACTTGAGAATGCTGAAACAACAACCGGATATTATCTCATACAGTAAAACCTCCAATTATGACCACTTCCATTGAGAGACCACCTGTATAGTAAGACCATTTTTCAAGGTCCGTGGTCTTACTTAAGAGACCATCAAGAAACCACACAGAGTCACCCTCTTTACTGAGACAAATAATGTTAAGTAATGTTAATTGAAGGTTCTACTGCTGTATATACGATCATAGAGGTGTACAATTCAACAAGCCATTTTTTGACATTTTTATGCCAAAGCAGAAGTTTCAAGGTCTGCGAACATTTATGATTGCAGACTCTAGATGCATGCAGTGTTTATTTTGATATATTTTTCTAGCACTTGTTTTTGGATGATATACATGTATATAATAGCTGAAAATCTTCATAAATTGTGACAATACACATCAGATTGTGTATGGTTGTACTAAATACAATATATAGACAAATAAGAGTAGCAGCAGCAGCAGCAATAGCAGCAACAATAATACCATAAAGCACTCGCTAACACCACACTCATACCCCACATACCGGTCCTACCAACTACATGTACCCCCCTCCCCCCACCACCACTAAAAAAATCTCACAAAGTGCCAAACCCCATAAAATCAAAGCATCAAACACCTGTCAGTTTCTATATTGCCGTCGGTAACATTGCTGACGACCTGTGACATCATCATGCCGGTCGCGTTTGTGGTGTAGTTGTCGGAGCTGCATAAGTCAGTGGACGCAGGTTCAAGTCCCGGTTGGAATGGCTTTGTGATGTAGGCTCCCACAGTGATCCAACAAGTCATGATCAGCCCCGCCACACAACCGCACAATGCACCCTGTAAGACACAAAACAGCGGTGATAGAGGATGCAGGATATTAAGGTAAGAACAATGGAAAATTATGATCAATGTTAAAACTTTCAGTTATTAAGTGATTATGAAATAAAACATGGGAGTGACAAAGTCACTAAAAGTACATCTACCATCAAATAGACTGCTTAAATTTCAAACCAATTGGACTATGGATTAGTTGCGCAATGAGCAATGAGCTTAAACTGGTTCATGCATGGATAGTTTAGAAGAGTTTTAAAACAAAACATAACAAAATAGCAAAGAACATTTGAATGTAATTGTTCACTACAGACATCTTTGAATACGAAAATTAATCCTGGCTGGTACATGTGTACCTACAACTCAAACTTCTTTATCATAATGCAATCTAGAAATATGCGGTGGTAGAATAACAATGTGATTGTTCAAATAAACTGGTTTCCCAGGAATAGCACATATGGGTTTCCCCATATTTACGATCTTATATGTTGAACTGAACCAATATTATGTAATTGAAATGCCTGAATGCACATGAGATATGCACACTTGGTGAGGTGTTTCAACATTGAAAAGTTGTTGTAAACTTCAATTTGAAGTCCAAACATCAGAGTATTGCTATAAATAATTGGTTTTAAACATTGCTGTTGCATTTTCTTTAAACAATAGAAACTCATTGCCTCAATCCTCAGGGAGAAAGGGAAAATGTTCAAGATCACCAATATTAGAGATAAAACAACTGAAACATGTTCATACTGTTTGTCAGGGAAATGAGACTAACCTTGAGAATGCAGAAAATGTGAGATAAGCAATATCAAGATAACAATTAAGGTTCTACTGTATGTATTTTCTTTTACATGAGTTATTTGAGGTGCTTATAGAATAAAATATATTGTTGGAGTTGCCTTTCCTTGAATCTTTATATATATTATAAAAAATAAATAAAAAATAAAAAAATAAAAAAGAAGTTAATTAAAACTCTATCCAACCAAGAGATTCAAAACAGTGGCTGATTATAGGTTCCAAGGCCAATCAAAGTAAAGCAAGTGTATTATTCATAAGACGAATAAGGAAGTTTAGTTATTAGGCTGCAAAACAGGATCAATGTTTGGCACACACGAGAATAGAGGCCACGATTTGCTTATCACAGACCGTCAAAGGGCAACATGTTCTCGTGAACGTCTTAATATGTTGTCAATATATATACTATTGAGATTTGAGTTTAATTGTTACCAACTGATACACATGTTTCATTTTTTAAATGATTAGTATATATATGCTATTGCAGCTTGGTTTGGTATAATAATAAAAAGTGTGCAAACGATGACTACAATAAAAGGTTTTATTTCATTGTGGATTCAAGATTAAAGTTTCACGTTCTAAATTCCAGGTAAAAAACAATTTACTTTCGCGATAATGTTCTTTCTACGTAAACATGGATATCTATAAATTTTTCTTACAAAAGTGTCTGATTTACAATGGCTTCTGGATATATGTATAGCTATAGTTAAAACATGATATATTTGTATAGCCTATGCTTTTGTTCGATTTTTACTGCATATAGTGTAGTCTATTAGTCTATCTTCAACACAATATCTTTACATTCATGAGTTGAATTTATGTATACCTGTATTGTATACAAAAAATTAAACACTTTAACAGACAATTAAGTATGTGATGGCTTCAAATTGAAGCCTTCTTGGAAAATCAAAATTGGATCATTAAAGCTGGACAGTAAAACCTGATGCTTTATATGTGACATCATATCTCTCTCATTTTATCTTCTAATTGTTAATGGATCAAAAATGATCCGATATTGTATACATTCTTGAATACATGCATGAAAAAGAAATAATGCATACCTATTTAAAGGTTACAAAAAAATCACCACGAAAAACAACTTGCATTATCTATGCATCAAAAAATTAGTCTATGGAACTGAACAGGTTTGTAAATGCATTTATTATCTTCACAGAAAACAACAAAAAAGTATGCAGTAAAAGAAAGATAAAGTAGCGACTTTTGTTTGCACATGCGTAACTTTACTTTATGTGTAGAGAATTTATACTGAATGGTTGTTGTTTGAAGTGAACGATTATGTTGGTAACAGTAGATCATGTATTGATAAAAGTAATTACGTACTTTTTACAAAACTCAAAGAATGTATGGAAAAAAACAAACGTACTGTAACATGATTATTCATTAAAAAAACATCACAAATAGATTTTAAGACAAATTTTATATATGTAGATATTAGCAAAGATTTCTTTTTCGTAGAGTCCCAATTATCAATTCTGTTTATTCATGTATTTCTTTGGTCACAGAATAAAATTGGGAGGGCACTCAATTCTAAAAATAACAACAAATATATCACTGTTCAAAATAGTGTGGGGAAAATTCAAAAAGGTTGGTATTTTGAGGCGGGTCTGGTTATTTGAGCAAATTATCAATGTTTATTTAGCTTACAGAGATGATTGAAACATAAATCAAACAACAACATTGATATAGATCACTGTTCAATCAGTGTGAATGAATAATATTACCCTCCATTCCTACTGTCAGTATATGGCCTTTGAGGCTAAACAGAGGTGAAAATTAATTTTGGCTAAGTGGTGATTTTGACAGATGAGGGGATTGGGGGTGGGGTATCAAACTCAATTTGTTAAAGTTTCTCAATTTGTTTAATGAGGAGGGTATTCAATTTCAGTGTAGAGAGTTAGGGAGGGCGTTCGATTTTCTTATCTCATCAATACCAAATGACCGCCCCTACCTGTACAATTAATGATGGTCGCTCCCTCTTAAAGATGGGCAGGCTACTTTTTTACATAATCGTCTAGTTTGGGCTCATTATTCAATTCACAAGTTATTGTGAGACTGCTTATGGGCAGTGTAAAAAAGATTCCCGTGAACCCAGGATGCTTTTTTAGGATGGCCGTGTTAACGAAAATGTAGGGGCAGCAACTTGTCAGTGCAGGCTATTTTTTCATTTCATGGTCCATTGGCAAATTCTTCAGTGTTTGTTACCTGCTTTAATCATCATTTTTATCTAAAGTAATTTCTCAAATCAATGAGTTTACTGAGCTATTAAATGAGAATTCAATGTTATAAATCTGTCCATACGATCTGTGCTATGAGTTACATGTGCTGTCACAATGTGTTAATCTAAACAATAATGTAAGTAACTTAGCTTATTACCAAAGCCTTATGTTCACTGAAGAATACATGCTTCAGCTATTTCTGCTGATTTCTTATATTTTTGTATATGCTGCTGACTGCTGCTCTTGTTTTGTTTTTTTTTTTTTTTTTTTTTCTTCATAAAACTTTGCTCACTTAAAAAAGCAGAAACTATACCAATGCCCTATGAAGCATTACACAAAATGACAACATATAAAAAGCAATAATAAAATGTTAGTGAAGTTTTTTCAAGAGACCTGGTAGAGAACTATATGAATTGACGGGGATCTAACATTCCAGTGGCTTATCAAGCTACAAAGTGACAAGAAATGTCAACAAAAAGTGCATCATTAGCTTCGAACAATCAACTTCTGTGCCTTGATTGACTGCAGCAGATCAAGTATCACACAACCTAAAGAAGGACAGCTGAAGTCTTGGGTTGCCAAAGAAGTCAAACCATATTTAGAAGCTATTTAGTCAATTTCTTAAACTATTCAAATCAAAAGGCATCTGGATTCACTGGAATATTGTATTAATTGAAAGTTTTCATCATCACAAAATAACCAAGATGGATTTAAAAATCATACGAGGATGATCACATATCATACATTATAAGCTATCTTACTAGCAATGTTGCTTGGATTATAAAATGTTATTGGATAAGCTATAAGACGAAAGCTCTAATTTCACAACTGTTTCAAAACTGGATAAATAGCAGCTAAAAATACAATGCCTTTAGAATAGCTATAGATTTCCCGCATCTGACAACAGTTTAGGAGGCTTGGTAGAAATTTTTGCTATGTACATGTAGTAGTCATGTTTCCTAATCAAGCTTGTGCACACATTTGTTATTATTAATTCCTCTCACTTCTATATAGCCACTGGGGTTTTTTCACACGTGCACTGGGTACCCAACAATGGGTCAGGTTTCATGGGTACAGGTTGATTACCCTTACTATAAGTAAACAATGAAGGTGAAAATAAAGAATGTCAACTCATTAGTGTCAGATGGTTTCTACCCTCTACAATGCATGTGCCCGTGTCCAAAACAACCTACATGTATTACAGATCTGAGAGGCACATTATATCCAGAGAACAGAGGTGTGGGATGCATCAAACTGTCTACCTAACATTTAATCATATATTACAGTTATTTTTGTTTGCAGCTTAGACTTCAACATACTGAAACGCTCCAACATAAAACTCAAAATCCAAATGATATTATTTGTTACAGCAGTGCGTAGGGGCGCATCATGTCCAGCAGGGCGGGTGGGCGGCTGGCTGGTGCGGGTCGGACTGTGGCGCCCTCAGACGACAGACAACAACAACTCAGTGCAGTACACAAAGCTGGCTCCAGACGACTTCCTGGACGAGGACAGCGACGATGAGGACGAGATTTACACACGGCTCAGTCAGGACGGCAAGGGACATGGGTGAGATGGTGTTTTATTGATGTATCCATCAATGAAATGAAAGAGGCCATGCTCAGTTAAAGGTCCGTCATCAAAGACTCAATCACCTCAAATATCAACATGATTAGCAAAGGCTGATCTCTTGTGATATGTATTCCTAGTATGCAAGTAGGTAACTGCATGTATGTCAGAGACCCAATGAACTGCCTTCGACCACCACGACTAAGCTGAGTTTTAGCTCCATTGAATAATGCACCACAATCAATAAATGTATCCGTTCCGTTCCAGCGGGACCACTGCTGCGTCCATGTCACGCTGCCACCAGTGTGTGTGCGCCGTTGCCGTGGTAGCGGTGTTCGTGTCCGCCCTTTTGGCTGCCATCTTCTTCCTGCCTGGTCTACGCGACAGACACGATGCACCCGTCCAGCAGCAGCAAGAGCACATCGCCAGCCAGCCTCTGTACAATGCCACACCAGCGTGGGAGCACACGTTCGAAGGTACAGTGCTAATGACGATCTCCAATGAAGACCATTGCAATATAGAGAGTTCACGCCCATAATAAAATCACTACTTATGTAAATGTAAATGTAAAATGTGGTGGTTTATAGTCTTGATCCAAGTTTTGCTCTCACGACTTTACAGTTTACACCAGGTCATTGGCCCACTTATTCATCTTTAATTGATTATTTCTCATATGCTTGCATCGGCAGCAGCTGGTAGCAGTTTCCATTCAGCACACAATGCTAATCACCCACAAACAACATCACTCACTCACTCTTTGAACCCAATGACCTGTACTTAATTAATGTGTAGGTGCCATGGAGTAGTGTGCAACTGCTTTATGGATGAGTTTGCTCAACACCCTTCACCAGACCCGACTGGGAATCGAACCCACGACCTTCTGGTGACGAATCCAATTCCCTAACCACTCAGCCACAGAAGCACACAATGCACACTTATGGTCCGTAGCCACAAGGAACCTCTGGAAGAGACCTCCATTATTTTCTTGACAACAGACCCATGGGTAGTCTTAAAAGAGGTTCTACTGTAGTTTCACACTCACTTCCTGTAAGTCTAATGACCGATTATGTGTGTGGTTGCCAGCATAGAATTGCTGTACTGGCAATCATTCGAGATTTTGACTAGAACTTCCCTAAATGGACACACTCGTGCAAAAATCAAGCTGTTTGCCAGTTGTAATTTTCAGCACTGGCCTCTTACTGCAGGTCTGCTGAGTGAGTCGTGTGTGCGTCTCTTTGACATTGATGAGGACGGTCGTGAGGACATTATTATCGGGACAGCACGACCCAGGCTGTTCAAAGTGCAGGCGCACCGAGACAAAATGGCTGAGGTTTGTTTCAAGGGGACTTGAGCTGTGGTAAAATATCAAGCTCATGGCTAATTAAATGTCATATATTAGGGACTGTTATATATCATTACTGTACATGTAATTTTGGCTTGTTGTAAGACTCTTCCAACATGGGACTACCTACGTTCCATCTGACTACAGGAAATCATTCATGATACAGGATATCATTGCACATTTATGTTTCTAACAGTCAAAACAGTGCTGCTGGCTGTCACACTGATTTTATAACAAAATATTCAGACGATGGCCACCATTTCTTGGATTCCATGGCGTCAATGTTCATGTGGCAATGCAGATGTAATCTTTTAGTAAAGGTGCGTTGCGAGATAAATAATTAACCTCCAATGTTAAGACCAGCTCTATAATGAGACCACCTGTATAATAAGACCATTTGTCACAGTCCCAAACCTTGATAAAGAGACCATTGCAAACCTCCATAAAGAGACCACCTCACCAGTCCCCTCGGTGGTCTTAATAGAGGTTATCGTGTACACCGACCCTCCGCCTCCCTCTCCAGGCGTGTGCGGCACACAACCTGAGCTTCCCGTGTGCCGGACTCATCCTGGCACTGAGAGGCCACGACGGCGCCGTGATGTGGAGGCTCAACACGTATATGGAGGTAGGTCGGTCTGAACACACGCGCATATCACTTGGTGACTTTCCTCCTGCTCATGATCAATTTGTATTACACAGGTGGTAGAGTTATGCCTAATCTACATGTCAAAGATAATTTTTAGAAATGTACTTCGGTCCAAGACTCCAAGTCCATCAGATCTCTGTGGTTGCAGTCTTGGAGGTAGAATCTCCTCATTCGGACTATAACAGGTACCGGACAACAACTTTACCTATTATTTCAGGTGTTTGAGATAAACTGTGGGAACATTGACATTGACAGGGATGGCAAGTGGGACTGTATTGGCACTGGCCGACTCAGCACAATCGTGGCCTTCAACCCACGCACAGGTCAGTTAATGGTCAGTGAGTTGTCAGTGTGTGTTCAATGAATGATCAATTCAGACAAGCAGAACTATATCAACATCGGTCGGCTTAGGACTATCAGGGTCTTCAACCCATTAATCTTGTTCTAGAGCAGAAGCTGCCTTTCTATTGCAACAAGTTGAGGCCAGTTTCTTGTGTAAGTTCTAATACACGTTCTATTGTACTTTGAATGTCGTACAATCCAGGTGCTCCCCTGTGGTTCCAAGTCCAAACCCTTCCACTCGACCACTGAAGCAGAATCCTGATATATGAGGTCTTCTGTTCCACACACCTACAGACTGTACTCCAAGTAGAACTCCAAGTAGGACCTCATCTATAAAGAGTCAAAGAGATCACCTGTTGAACACAAATATTTTTACAGCCCCAAACATACGCCAAAATACCAGCATAATCTCTGTAAATAAACCACCAATTAAGACCAATACATCGCATGGTGCTGATATAGAGGTTGTACAGTACGCTTTATGTTGCAGGCGAGCACCTGTGGTCTGGTGATACGCGCCACCTGGAGGACACATGGAACACGTACAACGTAGTCGTGCTGCCAGACTTCAATGGCGATGGAGTGGGAGAGGTGAGGGGTGTTCACAATACACACACCTACAATTATCCATTCTTGCACTGAATGCTAAACAATCCACAGAATTCCCACAAAATATTCTTTCCAACTAAACCCTTCATGTAAATAACATGTTCATGTTGATATTGTTCACTGGTGGTGGTGGGAGGGATGAGGACAGGGGCTAAATGTGAGGAATTCCACTGGATTACGTGATGAAAAGAGTGATTTCTACCTAACAAAAATCTGATCACCGGGTTTGGTTTATTGGTGTGGAAACTTCAGTTGTGTCACTAATTCACAGATGAGTGAAATTGAATTTTCTGACATGACCAGAAATCTTCAAAACGTTCTCCAGATATATGATATTACAAAATAAAACAGGCTGCATTGCACTTCCTACAGCTAGTAGAATATCTGCTGGTTAGTGTAAATGTCCTGTACCTAGCTCATGCCGTAGCTGTGTTTGCCACATATGGTAACTGGAAATCAAAGTTTTTGACATAATTTAGAACATTTTCAACAATTCATTCCTTGTATAGGCCTAACTGATCTGAGAGAATAAGCATTGAGAGAACTACAAATAATTGAATTGAATAATCATGATAGACTTCAAACAATCCTATAGCGTATGTATAAATTGAAGTCAATCTCCACACTTGGTTAGAGTCCCACTGACTCAAATTGGCAACAAAACCTTTATAACTGCCATAGGTACTTCTGCCCCATGGTGGAGACCCGTCATTCCAGCCCGACCAACAGGACAGGTTCGCCGGCCGACTCATACTGCTTGATGGAGCCACGGGTAATGTTTTCTCTACATGACGTTATTCTGATTTGAAAGTCTGATATATTTAATCAGGCATGTTCGAGAAAAAGTAGCATGTTGGTGAATCATAATGCTTGAAGGAGCTGTCAGTAACTTTATAGTTACTATGATATATTGAATAGTACCCATTAGTATAGCATGGCAAGTAGGATAGGGTGAAAAATTAGGGAAAATTACAATCGCTGTAGTATGGGGTAGGATAAAAGTATGCAGTGACTAATCCAGTGGGGGAGGCAGAGGCTGCCTATCACAAGTGATTACCGCCCTTCAGGCCTAAATATCAATCATGATTTTAGACCGGTTCTAGTCCAGGTGGGTTTCTTTTTGCATGTATTGCATTGATAGTTTTGGGCGCGCAGCCCAACTTCCCTGAAATCATGGATCTGCGAATGATACTGGCTAGAAAAAGAATATAAAATCCTAGTAGCATTTTCCTTGACCATTCATTCAACACATTCCAGGCCATAGCCTTGGTGATCAGTATCTTGAGATGCCCGAATCTCGTGAGACCTACATGTCTCCAGTGCTGCACACTAGACAAGATGGTGCCACCTACATCCTGTTTGGTGATGGAGGAGAGACGGTCGGAGGCTCATTTCTGGCTATCAGTGTCCCAGACTTCTACAGGCACTGCATGGGGCTGGACCAGGTGAGAGGCCAGGCTGGTCAAGTATATAACGGTACATGTATAAAGAGGTAAGGATGGCAGTAGATCAAGTAGTGCCAGCCTTCTAATGTGGTAGAATTCTTCACAATTCGAGAGGCATCCAGGTCTATCATAGAGGTCTGTATACCAGCACTTTATGTCAATCACACAGAAAGTCAATAATGTGTGATGAAGCATTACAAGTACCATATTAAAGCAAAAAACAGCTGCCAACGCTTTCATCCATCTCATCAATGTGCTTTTTTACATGACATTCTGACCTATTATAAAAAGATTTTAAAAATGAAGCACAGCACAAGTTACTAAAAAAAAATTAAAAAAAACAGCACAAATATCTTTGTGTGGTGATCATTTTAGTGGTTACGTGCAGATGGTCACGTGCCTCTCTTATAATGGTTTCAAAATTGTAGATGATTAAAAGTAGCTAACACAAAATGAGCTTATCAACTGGAGTATTATAATCAGCCTTTATTTGCAGGGTTTTGTAGTGCCCAACACCACCGGCGACTATGCTGTATGGCGGTCCAATCTGGTGCTGACGAGTCGCCACCTCGACATGTTACCCATCTTGGAGATATACAACTCCCAGCCACCGGACGGAAAGCCAAAAGGTACCGTGGGATATACGAAGTAAGGTCCCTAGCAGTAGCGCCAAATAATCAAATGGGAACCTGCGTTTGTTTTATATGTGTGCTTCCGTGGCCAAGTGGATAGGGAGTTGGACTCGTGACCAGAAGGTCGTACAGATCAGGCGAGTGAACGCTAATGTGAGTGATTAGCATGTCTGCGCTATGGTAGCGATGTGCTCTATGCTGCGATGTGCTCTATGCTGCGCAGGGAGTTAAGAGGGATAAAGTGTGACAAGGATGCCAATGACCTGGTGTGAATGTAAAGTCATGAGAGCACTAGAATCATGACTATAAACCAGCACATTTACATTTTATTTATATACAACAGTTCCTATATCATGATTATACATGTACCATCAAAATGGGTGCATTGTGAACAACCATGGGTGCATTGTGTCCAAGGGTGTGTCGTTAACACTGGCCATGACGTCCTCAAGACCGTCTTAAAGCTAGGTATAGTACTGCACGACTGCCTACATGACAAGCCTCACTATGTATGTGGAATTGGCTCCAAAGTTGGCGGAGCTAAATAATGGTTTTGTAAATTACTTCGCCATAAATTTAATGTTACAAGTTTCAAATGTTATCTGACAATAAGCCACACATTGAACATTGAGAACCATGTTAAATGCATAATTTGCCACCATGATCTTTCCCCACCATGTGCGCATTGTGTCTGCAGGTGTGTCAGTGCCCCCAGTGCTCGTGGACATGACTGGCGATGGCGTCCATGACATCCTCATGACGGCTTACGATGGCCGCTTCACGCTGTATGACGGAGAGACTCTCAGTGTCATCTGGACAGTCACGTGTGTTACAACATTGATAGCCTTTACTATTTTTGCTTATGCTGTAGAAATTATTTCTTGTCTGAGCCACACTTTTCAAGCATCTGTCATGTTGCAATAGAAATGAGGTCTATCACATGACTGCATATACAAAAACAATGCTGAGGTTTGATGTAAATTTCTATATATGTAAAAACACTTGTTCTATTTAATATTGTACCACATGTTTAAACCATTGTGGAGAAATAAGCTTCTCAGCACAAAAAGTCAAATTATTTTGGCTGAAGTGCGTGACATTCAACATGAACAAGACCGATTAGCAATTGCAAGGCTAGATGGTGCTGACACATTTCTATCTGCCCATATAATAGCATCCATATAGGTTATTGGCACTATTGCTTCTGTGCACCATACGCAATGCATAAATTTCGTTCAACATAACCCATTTAATTATATCATATCATTTCATTTAGGTATCTATCAGAATAGAGCTGCTATTGCAGATTCCCATCATGGGAGACCTATGCCTCCCCTGCCCCTGGCTATTTTGATGATGACGGCCATCTTGACTTCATGGTCCACATCAATCTGGGGGAGTGGCCGACCTACAACACCAGCAGGGTCGTTGTGCTCGACGGAACCAACGGTAATGTAAAAAAGTGCTCTCAAATAGTAATAAAAAGACATGGTTTTGTTTGAATCACCTTTAGGTGTAAAATGACACACTTGAAAACTCATACTAATAGACACAAAAACTCACTCACAAGTTTGTCCATATGGATATTATATAAAAAGTGACACGAGAACGTTTTGAACTTATTTTTAGACTTCTAATATACTTTGTAACAACACTGAGACTGGCCCCAATATAGGGGTCTCAATAAAGATGTGATTTCCATAGAGAATTGGTACTGTGATAAATCATCTTATCATACAGGTGATCTTAATTAGAGGTTATGTTTTGTGGCTGATTCTTGTTATGAAAGTCCAAACACAGAAGACAATGAAACGCATACATTTTCATTCATACAGGTGATGTTATCTGGTCACTGGACTCGCGGGAATACGAGATGACCTCTCCTCTGACCCTGCGGTCAGACAGCAGTGACCGGCGAGACGCATTTGTATTCAGGGTGCGGGGACGTGAGGCTCCCACACACCCACAGGCACCACCATATCCAGGTAGGTGTGCACATCAGATGACGATTCAAATAACGTAGTCACTGAAAGATCAAGTTTGAAATGCACTAAATGCCCCCTGTACCCTTCCTTTTCCAAAAAACTAAGTCTACCATGTGTACACTGGTATATAGCAGATTGATAAGGCTGTTTAGTTTGACTTCATTAATCTTGTAAAATTGCTTTTAGAGCAACTCTCAGAAGGCATGACAAGACTTTTGAAAAGGGCTCTGTCTACAGTCTTGCTTTACTGTGCAGGATGCTGTAAAATATTAGCGACAAGTGTAGACTCATTTGTAAATCTGCTAGCTGAGAAATAAAATTTCTAAAGTTGCTCAACGCATGTCATTTGACATTTTAACAACCCATTAATATATGTATAATACACCTCTTCACAAAAACAGGTCAAAAAGAAGAGATGAACCCAGATGATGATGGTGAGAATCTAAACAGTGAAGATGAAGAGACAGTGAATGATGAACACATGCAAGGTTCAGTAGATGTTGATGGGTCTCTTGGGCTACATGGTGCTAGGCCTGGGGATGAAGGTGCTATGCCAGGGGAGGAAGATGGTAGATCTGGGGAGCATGTGGCTGAAGGAACAGATGGTTTGAGGCTGACAGGAACTAGTGCCCCAGAAAAAACAAACACAGACATAGATACACACAATGAAGTAAATCCAAACTTTGATATACATCATGAAGCAACAACAAACATGGACATAGACGGTGAAGTTAAAAATGGCTCTAATTCAAATAGTGATTTAAATTCACACATTGATACGCATGATGAAGTAAATTCAGATGATGACAATAAACCCATTCCAAAATATTCCATAGATATCGATGATGAAGAAAATCTGGATTCTGATGTGCATGATGAACCAGAAACAGATTCAGTTTCAACTAAAGGAATAAAATCTGATGCAAATGCACAAGACGAGCCCCAAACAAACATTCGTGCACAGAACCAAACAATGGCTCATGCTTATTCAAAAATAGACGAAAATACCAATCAGGTGAAATCTGGACCTACAACAGATATCCACAAAAATGGTGGTGGAACATTGATGTCTGGAAACCACGAACAAGTCATGAAGCAACCATTTATATACAAGAAAACACAAAATTCCACATATCCTCGTCCAAACACACTCATTAACAGTGGAATGAACAGGTCCAGAGGAAAAGATTCTAGTGACTCTGTACCTAATGAAAAAAGGCACGTGTACCAGCGAAAGAAGCGCCACGGACCAGGCATGCACGAATCACCATTAGTGAACAAGACAAGTTTTCATCCATCAAACGGAGACAACGACGATGATGACAAGGATGCACTTATAGATCAATCAAGGTTGGTTTTCACTTCTCAACATACATGTGTATTAATGAATTTTTGTTATTCCTTTCCAAACAAAATACCTGTTTTCTTGGAAGCTTACCATCCTTTGAGAAAAATCACCCTTTCATACATATCAGAGGATCAAACGCACTCCTATTGTCCTGCGTCAAGCATACCTTATCAATTTACACATTGAACCCAATGTGTGATATAACTCAATGAGATTTGTGTTAACATAACATAAAAGCACAAATATATGGCTTAATAATCTTACAATACATTGTAGCTATATCAAGAATGTAGAGCCACTTCTATTATTAGATAAACAGTCTATGTTACAACTAAGTTTTAACAATCAACATCAAGAAAGCAAGGATCTGCATCCATTTTGAAAATAAATGCATGTACTTACGTTGTAGTTACGACAAACAGCTCCTACAGAGTGCTTAAAGAGTGTAAAGTCTTTGATGTAATTTAACGTGACACCTTATCAAATCATACTGTGTATGTTGCAGATATGTGAGTGAGTGCGCGTACAAATCGATGTTCACGACGGAGGTGTTCCTCGTGGATCGCTCCACACTGACCTCCCCCGTCCTCCTCTACACCTTCACCGACTATTTCTACAACTACACCCTCACCAAAGCCGACCAGCAGTATGCAGATGACATCCACAACCAGAACAGGCAGGGTCGCAAAAGGTCAGCGGAAAACTTGCAGGGTCACAAGAGGTCTCCGGAGAATGTGCAGGGTCGCAAAACGTCGCCTGGGCAGAGAGACTTTGGTAGATCAGGAAAGAGACACCGTCGACGTCCACAAAGAAAACAATCAAGAAGCTGCGCTATTATCAAAGCTTCAGAAGCAAACTCAGGTAAAAATCAATTGAAAAATTCCAAGAGTTTTCTTCCACAACCGTAATTCCATGTACAAGTACTTACTAGGAGTCTCAGCTAGGAGAAGTGGATTCTAGCAAGTACATTTTCAAGTACATCATTTCCATTTATCATAGACAATTAGACCCAGTATCAGTGTAACACACAGCACGTCCAACTTGGACAAACATGCTTCAGTCCCCCTTTGCCAAGCGCAGTTGTAGTGTAGTGAAAAATACTGCAATGATGTGCTATAGGTGCGGTAGGAGACCTTGATGGGGACGGTCGCCCAGATGCAGTGGTCCTTATAGCAGCCTCAGGTCCCATGTTTGACCATCGCGGAATCTACGTACGAGAGCAATCTGTAGTGCGTATAGCCAAGGTCAACATCGGAGACGCGCTGGCCAGTGACAAGCCGAGGATGAGTGTCAAGGCTGAGTTTGCACCAAGACTTCACCAACTGCAGGTGATTTGATTAGTGAATTTGAGTTTCATTGTTTTAGGAGCCTATTCAAAGCAGAGAATATAGTTCTAACTTAAAAAATCTAAATATCTTTTTGAATTCACAAAATGTATGAGATATCAAATAGTTTATTCATACTTACATCGAAAGTATTATCCTAAAGAGCTATAATTGTATTTTGATACATTAGGTTACATTGTCTTTTCAAAGCAGTGTTTTTAGTGACTCAAGTTTCTGGAGATGTTTTAGTACAGTGTAAACTGGGGTGTTTCAGACTGCCAAGACTGTTGTGCCCTTGAACGAGTGGAGTTTCAGCAGGTATCAGCCGTGGAACCAGTATCTGGGGGCTCACAGCGACTCCGTCTACCATGATGAGAAGGATGATAAGTAGAAGTGACTAAATCTACCATGGGGGCTCGCAAAACAACTAGACATTCACTGGAAGATACTGGAGATCGCTATATTGTGAGCTACATTATGACGTCTACATTGAAACCGCAAGTCTGGGTTCAGCTCATCTACGTACAAAGAGAATCTCTTTGAGAAGAAATAGATACTTATCGGACGGCACTTGATTCTCCTCTTATATACAGTATAACCTCCATTTATGACTATACTACATGTATCTCTACTACGGAAAAAAACATCTTTATAAAAAAGACCATAAATCCTGGCCTCACGCCTGAGGCTGAGACTGTCTTTTTAGGCAGACAATTTAAAGCAGGTCTTAACATGAAGTACCTACTGTAAACTG
This sequence comes from Streblospio benedicti, assembly GCA_019095985.1. Classification (NCBI taxonomy): domain Eukaryota; kingdom Metazoa; phylum Annelida; class Polychaeta; order Spionida; family Spionidae; genus Streblospio; species Streblospio benedicti. The sequence continues at coordinate 3,252,821 of CM032668.1, forward strand.
CAAAGACTGCACACTACAATAGGTGAGGACTGGACACTGAGACGAGTTTTTTATTTTTAGTACAGATTCCTCATTCGCAAAGCATGGAAAGGAGAGAACATCTAGTCGATAGCAGGATCTCAAAACTTGCTCAAATGCATGCAGATCAATACTAAACGTGTGAACATAGTGTGGGATCGAGATTTATATAGAGTTAAATTACAAACTACACTAATGTCTATGATGTGTGTGTATAATGTGTACATGGTAGTTTACAGAAATCCTACACAGACAGTACTCGTGGACAATTTGTCTCATATCACATGGAGTTTCTAAATATGCTCCATTGCTCCTTAGCTCGTTCATGATCACTTGCTATTTGATTTGGATTCCAATGGATCCATGTTAGAAATCGTGGATTATTCTGTATTATTCTGTATGTATTACAGAAAATGGTATTGGAAACAAACGATAATCAATATTTATGATTCATGAATGTTTTTGTACAATCGTTTAGAAACGACTCAAAGGATTAATTATTGGTGATTTGGTCATGTGCACTAATACTGTGGTAGGTTTACTCCTACAGGTCCTGACTTCACCACTGTTGTTTTCATATATTTGCTAACGGTCAATGCTAGTGGTCAATTGTCTCATGCTCAATGGTGAAGGTGCTTAGTAAATTATATTATCAGCTGTATATATTTTGATAAATAAAGGTTATTATTATATCAGCATGTTGTCAATGCTGATTTCAATTAGTCCTGAGTAGGTATGCACTGTGCAGTTATAAATGAATCTGTTGTCTATTAAATTGTATTGTAGAATGTTTTAGAGTTGGTGAAATACTATCTCAGTATGACTGTGATTTTTATATTTAATGACTGTGATATGATCAACCATAGCAAAATATCCGTGATGAATAATGTATGTGAGATAAAAGCTTTTTGAATGGTGTATACATTTAAAATCATGCAATTGGTTTATTACATGTACATGTAGGTTAATTATTCATGGATATCGATTTTTGTAATGGTGAGGTTTTCTATTTTAGTTTTTGACGGTAGTGTTCATTTTACATGAATTTTAGTTGTACATGTATAACAAATATTTTTGCGTAAATCTAACATGAGTACTACATTTTCACCAGAATCTGGATAGAAATATCACATATTTTTATGATTCTTAATCGTGCTACTCCAAACACTATTTAGAATGTGATGCAAGTACATTTGAAGAAATTCGAACAATTTGAAACATGCTACAAACTAAAATGTTTCAATTTGACCAAATAAACTGTCATATGTGGACAACCTGTCTTAGAAGGATGCTTTTAGTTTCTCATGAAAGTGTCCTTATTTAAAAAAGAACGCTTGAGATTAGTGAACATGAGTTCTGTGTAAATGTATATAATAGAGCTCATAGCTCTGGAGTTTGTCAGTACGTTTATTTACATGTGATATTGCCATCATCGTCATATCTCACGACTATATACGCAGTATATAGACGTGATACCACCATATCCAATTCTGTGGAACTTACGCTCAGAAACCGACCAATCAGAAGGCCCACTGCCAAAATGTCCAGCGGGGAATTCAAACGCCAAATGTATGATCTCGCTATATAAGTAAGATGAAACGGAGTATTGATTTTGTCTTTGACGTAAGTCTAACCGAAAATAATTTCTCCACATAAAAGCTATAACTGGGCCCACGGGTTGGTATGAACAAGGACCTTAAGGCAGTGTAAGTGATCAAGCCGTGAAAACCGACGATGTATTGCCATATTCCAATATCGATTCTTTTTAAATTACATATGATTAACAATAATATTATTTATACTTCAATAATATTTATTGAAATGTTTTAAATTAGAATTATTGAATTGTTATAATCAAATGTGATATATTACCATGGTACGGTTTCATTATTTATTATTCCAGATTACTAACATTACCTATTTTGAGGTGAAACAATAAATAGAAATATGAAACAGCGTTTTAGCTTTCTTTAATTTCTTTCATCTCCCACTCAACTATAAATAGTAAAAGGTAAAAGGTTGAGATTTCTTTAAAATACTATTTTACAAATTAATGGCAATCACTGTGTACTTGTTAATCACCCTGATTTTTAGACAGCTGTCCAGGAAAAAAGGACAATGTTAATGTAGAAACCTGTAAGTTGTAATGCTTATATGTGAAAACTTACTGCTCTGCGACAATATCAGACACATCTTTTATATCTTCTGCTCCAGCTGTTGTTTGGTAAAACTTTGCTATCAGGGACATCTTAAAATTAGGGATATACTTTTTATTCTCCGAACTGCTGTGTAATGTTCATTTACTGTTTTCCCTACTTTTCCCTACTGTAACTTAAGTCGCTAATAGCATAATTTTACTAATATTAATCAGAGGGCAGAAAAAGACCATATAGCAAGTGAGGTCAATGATTTGCTAATTTTTCTGAAAACACCTATTTGTCACTTGCATTTTTTTCATACTCGTTTATAATTGTGTTGTTTTTTGAAATCTTCGGTGAACTTAAGCACTCAAAATCAAATTCTAAGTTCTTCATTTTGAGCACTTCAAAAGGAAAAATGCCTCGAATGCTCATAAGAAGATTTACCACATTTTCCATACACACTATTGATACATTTCCCAGGGTTTTTATCACTGCCCGCTATATGGCACTGATTATCAATATGCTAGCACCTACCTTGGCGTTGGCCCAGGGCACTAGGGCTCCTAGCAGGAACATCCCGAGCTGAGGCCCGCCTGAGGCTCCCAACAGCGCGAAGGACACCTGGAACATAAACATGGTCAGTATGTGGTCAGTAATACTATGTTTGTGGTCAGTGAGTCAGTGAGCGGACATGAATCAAACAGAAAAACGTTTTAACATACACAGCATACAGTTAAATGACCAGACAAATTAAATGATATTTAACTGTTTTCTGTTCAAAGATTTATAATCAAGACAATACAATCCGTGTACTGGCAAAGCATTAGGATATTTGTTCTACTTTTCTGGTTTTTCTTCATCCACCTGTTCATAATTTATTGACAGAAAACAAGAAAACGATGTCAAAAGAATATTTTTGATAAGTGACAATAAAATGATAATTTTGAAGCACCTGTATATAAAAAATAAACCTTATGCTAATTCTAACATTTTTCTTTTTATGAGATGAGATTTCAATACCTGGAATATGTGAGGTCCAAAATTATCAGCAACAAATGTTAGACAGACCACAATTCCACCACACAGCGCCACTGAAACGCACAATAGATATAGTAAATAAATCATAAATATATATTACATCACACTAATTGATGAGTTCATAAAGTGGGTGCTTTTCCATCTTTCATTTTCAATCATTTTACAAGTACTATTGACGCAAACAAAAAATCCAACAAAATACATCTAGCAAAAACCATTTACAAAATTTGTTGAAATAATTCCCATTCACATAAATCTTCTATGAAGCATGGTTTTATAGACATATCCAATGAGCAGTATCAATCAAATGGTAGGAAATATTTCTTTAATAGAATTAACGATAATTTTATGGATTCAGAAATATGTAAGAGAGCAATAGTAGAGTTAATTGATGTTATACAGCACAATAGAACCCAACAAGACAAATTAGATGAAATATATGAAAGTTTCACTGAAATAATAATAGATGAACTGAATAGAGCAGTACCCTTTGTCGATTCGAATAATGCAAAAAAACGTTATAAACCCAGAAAGGCTTTCTGGAATGAAGAATTAAATAATTTGCTAACAACATTAAATGATAAAGAAAAATCTCTAAAAAGATGTCATAACCGGGTGACCAAAAAGTTACTGTTCAAAGAGCTCAGAGTATGTCAACAAAACTTTGACAGAAAATTTAGGTACTATGAGAGACGATTTAGAAAAGAAATGAGTGAAAGCATTGAACAAGCTGAAACTAGAAACCCAAAGCTCTTTTGGGAACATTTGAACTCGTTGGGTCCTAGAAAAAATAAAAAAGAGATTAATTTAGAAGTGTATGATGAAAACAATGATGTGACGTATGAGATAAATGATGTGGTACAAAAATGGAAAACAGAATTCTGTTCTTTATACAATGATTTTAACAAAGAAAGTACTGAAAATAGAAATTTTAAAGAGTTTATAAAAAATGACACATTTAGTAAAGAGCAAAATATGAAAAACCCTCTATACCAAATATCCCGATATGAATAGAACTTTTGACGAGATCGAAATAAGAATAGCAGTAATGAAATCCAAAATGAGAAAAGCTGTTGAAGTTGACCAACTACCAAACGAAGTTTACAAAAATAACACAGTGATAAATACTTTGGTGACTTTATTCAAGTTCTGTTTTGATGTAGGCAAAATACCATCTATTTGGCGCAAGGCTATGATTTCACCAATTCTCAGAGATAGTAAATTCGACCGGGGAGTACCACTTAACTATTGTGGTATTAGTTTATTGTGTTGTTCAGCAAAATTATATAGCAGTGTCTTAAACAGAAGAATTCAGAAATACCTAGATGATAATAATTTGTTAGCTGATGAACAGAACGGTTTTAGAAAAGGCAGATCGTGTGAAGATCACATCTTCGTTTTAGACTCCATTATAAGAAATAGACTAAATGAAAACTTACTTACATTTGCAGCATTTATAGACTTGCAAAAGGCATTTGATTGTGTAAATAGGGATTATCTGTACCATAAATTACTAAATATTGGTATAGAGGGCAAAACATACTTTGCTATCAAAAATATGTACTCAATAACAGAGGCACGTGTAAGAATAAATAATAATGTACATACACCATGGTTTCAGACTAATTTTGGTGTAAGACAGGGAGACAGTTTAAGTCCTACCTTATTTTCCATATTTATAAATGATTTAGCTAATGATATAAAAGAATCACTTCTAGGCGTTGATATTAATGGAAGAAACATTTCTATCTTATTATATGCTGATGATATTGTAATTGTAGCACCAAATGAACATAACTTGCAGGGTATGTTAAATATATTAGATATATGGTCAAATAGATGGAGTATGTTTCTAAATAACAGCAAATCCAAAATAGTACACTTTAGAAAAAAAGCAGTTAGCAAGAGTGAATTCAAGTTTAAGGTAGGAAATAAGGATATTTTATATGTAAATAAGTACAAATATTTAGGCGTTACTATGGATGAAAATCTATCGTATGAGGAAAATTGTGATATCTTGGCGAGAAATCAGCAGGTAGAGCATTAGGATCTATAATTTCTAAGTACAAAAGTTTTTAAGAATATGGGTTATAAAACATATACAAAGTTATTTGAGTCATGTGTTTGGACCTATAATGGAATATGCCTCAGGGGTATGGGGGTATGATAATTTAAAAACATACTGACTCTGTTCAGTTTAGAGCAGCAAGATGCTTTTTAGGGGTACTTAAATTTGCACCACATTATCTTTAGAAGGTGAGATGGGTTGGGTATTGCCTCAATACAAAAGATGGGTCAATATTATTAGACTATGGAATAAACTTACTTACTGGTGGGTGCAACATTTTTTTGAGTGATATATATTTAGCAATGTCAAATAATAAGGTAAATTGGTGTAAAAATGTATATAGTATACTAAATACTATAGGACTAGAAGACTTATTTTATAACCGCTTACCGTGTGATATTGATATTTTGAAAAAAAAGGTTGTTTGTGTATTGCAACAAGAAAAATGGTATCAAGCTATTCAAAAAAAAAACCAAAGCTCAGATTTTATAAACTATTCAAGACTAAATTGAATGTTGAAAACTATGTTTTATATAACCTAGAACCAATTCAAAGGTCTCTTACTGCCCAATTAAGAGCTGGTATACTACCCCTCTTTATTGAAACCGGAAGATTTTACAATATAAAACTTGAAGACAGAATATGTAAGCTATGTAATATGGACAAAATAGAAAAATGAAATTCATTTTTTTTTTGAATGTTCTCTTTATGGTGACCTAAGAGATACATGGTTAACTAATTTATGTAATATAAACACAAATTTTAATAATTTATCTTTAGAAAATAAACTGAATTTATATTTGAAAATTGCACTTTCGTAATACTGCAAAATACGTTTTTTTAAAATTGTTTCAATAGAAGAAAGGAGGTTATATTTTCAAAATAATGACATGTATATAATCGCACCAAATATATGTAAATTTAATAGGTGACTCTATAAGCCCATAGGGCTGGGCCATATTGTGTAGTAATATATTATATGTAAACATGTTTCTTTGTCTCATATATTATATTAATGTATATGTTACTGTATATTTATGTAAATGGCATTGTCACTGAAATAAACTATTAAAACTAAAAAAAAAAAAAACTATAGATGATATTCAAACATTTTGTTATTTTGATATTAGATAGCAGTATTGCATATAAAGCCAAATACTCAGTATAATTTCATCTTTTTAAATGGCATTTTTTCTCACTTGCCCCGCAAAAATATACACTTGTACCAAATAATTTTACTTTTCCACACAATAAATTTAAATACCAATTAAAGTAATGGTAATCGCTTTGGAAAAGCTATTGCAGGAGTTACAAAATACTCATCCGTGGAGCAGCAAAGTAACTTTTGATATTAGCCCTACCTGTGAGCCTGGTCAGGAGAGTGGCCGTATCCTCGCTCACTGAGATGCGCGACTTGAGCAAATCCTCCCAGATCAAGGCTGATACGGAGTTGAGCACTGATGAGATGGTGCTGGAAAAAAATATACGGTTGATTCCTTCAATATTTTAAGAAAATCTATTGTAAGACATCTTAACATTCTAGTCAAATGGAGATTTAATCTTCTCTTATAGGTATTTTGATTATGTTTTATGTTTCTAATTTCTTATCTATACTTCTTTATTATTTTGTAAATGTATTTGTGTTTATTGATGTGCATAGATAAAAACTAAAGTAAACCAAGTATAAATAGAGTACAAATAAGACTGCTTGCTTGTTAAATTTGTAACAGGTATTAAACCAATATCATTTCAAATTTCCTGGACAGCAGACATTTACACTTGCTACACAAGTTTCCAGTCGCTTTTGCTATCCCATGAAGTTTTCTAACATACAGCAAACCTTCAAATTAAGACCATGTCTATTAAAAGACCACTTCTGTAATCAGAGCATTTCTATCACATCCAAGCCTACATGAAAAGACCACCATGAACCTGCACAAAGAGATCCCTCTTCATTAAGAGCAGTTGAGGCCAGCCCCTATGGTGGTGGTCTTAATAGAGAGGTTCTACTGTATATTCAAACTTTCAGTTAAAGAACAAGTGTACATTTTGTACCTGAGAGCTCCACTAGTGAGAGCAGCTAGGAAAAGGCCTGGAACGACTGGCACATGGCCCAACACGTCCAGCACAAAGTACGGCAGCAACTGAAACAGAGAGGCATTGGGTTCAGATTTAATGACAACTACTACTCACTTTACACACGAACTTAACGTTGCGGTCACCATCGCAGGACCTTCAACAGAAGTGACTTCTGGTTTTTCTTGATGACGTCACATTGACGCTTCGTCTGACAAGTGGAATTCACATCAGACAGCAGAACAGGCATTGTCCTAACTTACTGTTGCATTTCAATGTTATCGCGCTCTAGAAATTTTACATTCACACCAGACCATTGGCATCCTTGTCATGTTTTCTCAACTCCCTGAGGAGCATACAGCACATCATAAGTGAAGTGCACATTCAGACCCAACAGGGAATCGATCCCATGACTTTCTAGTCACGAGTCCAACTCCCTATTCTTTTGGCCACAAAAGCACATTAGTCTCACACATCTTCAATGTTGAAGCAATAGACAGACTCATTGACATGTGACCACTAAAACAAATATGTGAATTTTTATATTTTATATGCCAACTGCTCCTCTTTCCTTGTTTTCTTAATTAAGCTGTTATACTCTGACTAGAATTTAGGAGTCACGTCGTGGTGACACATAGAACAGGTCACTGTGTGTTTAGTGAAAAGTTAGTGGGTCTTCATTGAACAGTTAGTGTTCAACCAATAAGAGGTTACTACATGGGGAATGGCCTTTTACATTCAATTAGTGTGTGGGGCGGTTCGAGAAAGTTCCCGGTTAATCGGCCCTGCAAAACCGAACCGTAACGGTTAACATAATTATCGCCAATCAATTATTTCATGTTATTTTCAGGAACTGCATGCAAGGTGCTCGATCAAATGATAACTAAATTAATGCCCACATAATATGCATTGCTAACTTGTTTCTTTTTTCACCTTCACATTCCCATCCATTATCTATAGATTTGGCAAAGTTATGTGCATATTAAATCACATATTCATGTTTACAGTTTACCAGTTTCACTATCGTTTTTGTGTATAGATGAACCACCATAGCACATGTTTCTATCAATATTAGCGTTTGAAAAAAAAATCGCGGTTTATGCAATTCGTCTTTTACGTTCAACAGCAAGGCAATTTGAACTGCCAAAAATGTTAAATCACGCAAAATTAATGAAATATATGGATATATATAGCTTGAGCATGAAAATAATCATCAAAATCAATAACCGGTTTGTCAATGTAGGGACCGGTTATGCTTAGAAAATCGACCGTAGCCGGTTATCCGGTTAACCGTCCACATACTACATTCAATGTTCCATATCAACCTTTGTAGGATGCCCCATTATATTATAGTTGAACATCTACATTTAGACCATCATAATAGACTACAGTACTGATTCCGTCAGAGGGATACAGAACCGAAACGAAATTAGAGGAATCGGCGTAAGAAAACGTAATAATTCGTAACAATTCCCAACAAAGTTACGGCTATCACGGTTTTGTTGGAACAGCTCAATCACCAAAACTATGATACTTACGATTATCGAAATAAACAGAACAAAACATAATAATCAGAACATTTTCTCATACTTCCTGTCAATGGCGCCCATCTTTCGGTAATAAATGTTCGGATTTGTTTGGGCGTTCTCGTTTATTCCCGCCACTAAAAGTGAAAGCGGAAGTGCGGACGCCGTACAGACACCCAATGAAACGAAAATCTGTCAAAATGTTGGCGTGATTTTGAACTTATAGAAATATTCTTTTTATTACCGGAACGTCATAAAATGCATAATATAAGGGGAACAATTGGAATAAACGTAACTTCAGGCGAGTTATGAAGAAAGCCGTATTTTGCGAAGATACAGAACCTTTTTACGTTCGTAATAGTCGAAACAATGAGATGAAATGGGAAAAAAGCGTAAGGAATCGTAACTAATTCTCAAAGTTTTTCTTCTGTATCCTTCTGACGGAATCAGTACTGTACCTCTGTAGACTTTTTTTACTGTCATAAGCTGTCATAAAGTCTCATCCAATACAGAAACCACCTCCTCATTGAGACCACTGAAAGCTAGTCAGCCAAATGGTCATCTAGAGGTTCTACTGTATCACAATACATAACGATCCTGAGCCCTCACCTGGTTTGCAGAGCGGATGTCCCCATTTTTGAGCGGGTCACAACCGACGCTGGAGTAATACGCGAAAATGATGAGCCCGGTGAGACACAGCAGCAGGTGGAAGAGGTAGAAGATTGGTAGGTTCAGCAGCACGGTCCTACAATATGGAGATGGAGAATGGGCAGGGTGGCTGTTTGTGTTGTCATAAAACATACAAAGCATAGTGCAGAAAATGGAGATAGGAAAAAAATGTCATTGTTCAAACTCACCACTTGGCGTCACTAGTAGTCTTTGTGGCTGAGAACCTTTGGAATGTGAACTGCGACGCCCCATAGAAGGAGAGACCGCCCATCGCGAAGCCGGCAGTTAGACCGTAAAACGTGTGCCGCGTCCGAGGGTCCGGGTCAAAACTGGAAATGTCGAAAAAAGAAGCAATTAACATCCACTAACATAGCCACGTTATTGCCATTTGACATGCAGTTGGCACTTTAATCACTGTACATAGCGTATTATGTTATGGAATATGGACTAAAGCTGTGGTCAAACATTTCACACGTCAGCCCACTTGGAAAGCTGTCATTTAGACCATAAAACATCTGCCATATAATCAAAACTGGAAATGGTAAAACGTCGCCATTAACATCCACAAACATGACCATTTTTTCGATGAATGACAAGTTTTGTTGTTACACTAGTTAAGAAATCTACCGTAACACATGAGGCTGTTGAGTGGGTTCATGTCAAAACAGATTGTGCAAAACATGCTTGAAATAATGTAAGGTTTTTTTGTCAATTCAGTTTTTTCCTTCTCACTTTTCCTATTCTTTCTTGTTTTCCCAGTTATTGTACCATAAAACTAAGCCTATACCCACTTGTAGCCTTGGATACGACCCCCCTCGCTGTTGAGCCGGTAGATCTCCGGGAGTCCGCCTACAGTCAGTGCTCCCTGGACCGTGACTGCGATGAGACCTGCCAGCATAACAGCCGCTTGGACGAGGTCTGTCCACACGACCGTAACAAGACCACCCTAAGTTAAAACAGGCAATTAAGTTGTAATATAAGAAAACACATGCATTTTTTTGGCTTAAGTTTATCGTATCTGATCTCAATCTCACATGCTCCCTGACTGTCAAACCAAGTACTGTATATCCTTGTTAGACTTGCTCAATCCGCGCTATGCTAAGTCTCCACAAAGTACTTTATAAGTAGCTAAATATCTATAACACTCACTATGGATGTGTAGAATGTGACGAAGGCCCCAAGAGACAGCGCGATGAGCCACACGGGCAGCGGGGTGACGCCCTCCAGGGCCGTGGCAGGAGCGTACAGGGCCGTGCCGCCATACAGCAGCTGCAAGGGAAAACAATGTAAATGGTTAAGAATGTGTATGTCTGGTTTATGGTCTTAAGTCCTCGCTATGCAGGATCAGACGACTCTACATTTCCACCAGGTCATTGGCATCCTTGTAACACTATATTTTTCTTAATTCTCTGAGGTGCATACAATACATTACATTGCAACATTAGCGCATGTGTTCTTATCAGTTATATTAGTATTCAACCGTGTTACCTGTACCTATTTAATATGTAGGTACTACAGAGAAGTGTCTTTCAGGATGAGTTTGCTTAACATCTACTGCCAGACTCGACAGGGAATTGAACCCATGACCTTCTAATCACGCATCCCACACCCCATCCACTCAGTCACAGAAGCAAACAAAGGTGGTGATATGGTCTGGTTATGGATGTGCTTTACTCGTATTATAATGCGGAATTGAAAGACTACAGATCTGAGGTAATTCTCATCTGTTTCTAAACAGAGACAGAAAAAGAAGTTTCTAACTGACTTACAGTACATGCTTTAACAAGTTGTTAAAAAGGGACGCACTGAAATCTTTACCTGGGATGTCCAAGAAACACTTAACACAAAATTAATCTGATTTTTTTTTCTATGTATTTCCTCCCAATGAAAATTGAAAATATTAAAGATAGCTGTTAATCAGAATCAGTTTCTATAAATAATTCTTAACAAATTACATACAGTCAAAATGCTTGGAGAGAATTTTACATATAATAAATCTTGAAAAAAAACCTGATCGTCTAACAAAAAAAAGCGAGCAATCTGAAAATGATGCAATCTTCATTTGAAATGTCATGCATAATTAACACATGTTTATAACTTGCCAAGTTTACAACAGCCATTTGACTGCTGTACACTGACCTAGACGGTGCACACCATAAATGTGGACTCCTTATCTGATAAGTTTTAAGCGACACCCAAAAGCGATTCACATTTCACTCCAACTAGTTGTACACAAAATAAAGAATACAGTGCTGTCTCTTTTGTTTCACCTCCCAGGCATGGAATTTAAAAAAAAAATATTTTGATTGTCAAACTCTTCACACCCATTAACTCAAACTTGAACTTGAAGATAGTAAATAAAAATTGTGTTATCTAAATAATTTATACTATGTAGTTAAGTAACATTAAGGGAAATCATTATTTTCTAGAGTAATCTATAAATTCGACCTATCAGAGTTTGAGATGGATGAATAAAACTATTATACTGTTCATAATTTCCACACAGAAAACCAGTTACACTGTACTACAGTCTGAGACTGTACTATATCGGACTACATGATAAACACTGAAACAGCCATGCTATATAAGGTTGCGCTCTCTATCAAGGCATGAGTTCTGGCTGAAAGCGCTATGGATACAAAGGCTACGGCGAGTCTGCTCGCACTCGCTGCAGTTTATTGCTGTCTTCTGATGTACACAGTAATGACCATGGCTTACAAGAGCGTCCCTGTCTCGACCTTTCATGAGAGAAAAAAAGGTAATGGCATTTTCTTTTCAGTCATAATCCAAGCTCGAAGATTATTTGCAAAAGTATTAAATGTATTTTTTATGGAATTTGTCTGAACTCAAATCCAAATCTCCAGCTGACAAATATACATACCCTGGTACAGTGTATGTGTCTTGAACATAGTCTCCCCATTATGTGCTAAAACCTTTCTTTTGGATAGTATTGGTAGAGACAAAACGCACTTGATTTTACTAGTGAATAGCGGGGATGGGTTGAACCTTTGAACCCCCAGAGGTTTGTTCCTTCAATTGCAAAAAACAAGAACTGCAAATTAAAATCATGAACTTACAAGAGCAAGGATCTCGAGGATTGATCCAGCTAGCCTTGGCGCACGTGAATCGAATCGCAGCTCCAGGTACTAAAATGAAACAACAGAGGATGACAAATGAGTTAAATTCTAACTTTGTCCAAGTTCATATTCAAGCTTGACTTATTTGATCACCAGACTTGAAGTCATTAAATATATAGCTGGTTAATTAAATATCTTTTTGTTTTCAAATCTAAAAAACTCTAAAATCTCCTTATATCTCCTGATAAGGCATTTTTCTTTCATAAGTTGATTAGATTAGCAGAGTAGCGTTCCCATCAAGTTTTTAAAACCAACCAACTGTGGTTAAAATAAGCCAGTACAAGGCAGTCCGTGAGCGGTACAGGAAGAAAAGGAGGAGCTGTACAACGTCCTCGCCATTGTAGACGTGGAGGAGCTGACTAATATGGTGACTGAGGCTGAGCAAGCACATGCAAGCTCGCAACACGGAGTGGCGTGGAAACTCATCAACGAGATTTCAGGCCGTCATCGTGCTCAGTCCAGCAAGCTGAAAAGCGAACAGTCCAGTGTGGTTCAACCATTTCAGCCAGCTACTTGGAAGGCCCCCAGAAATCAGCGACATAGACACCCCTGTTCTCACTGTATTCGACTCACTCGGGATCTCTGAAGACCCATTTACACCTGAGGAGTTTCAATCTGCTAAGAAGTCGATCCGCTGCGGTAAGGCCTGTGGTGAAGATGGCATCACGCCCGAGCTGCTCAAGTATGGAGGCCTGGATGATATTGTGCTAGGGTTTGTAAACCAGGCATATGAGGAAGGTAACATACCTGAGAAGTGGAAGACGCTAGTCATCGTCACAGTCCCCAAGAAAGGTGACCTCACTATTCCTGACAACTACAGAGGAATCAGCCTCATCTCTCTAGTCATGAAGCTGTACAATCGCCTGATCATGAACAGATTGAGACCTGCAGTTGATCCCCTACTCAGAAACTCACAGAATGGGTTCAGGCCGAAAAGAACAACGGTTGGACAGATAGTGGCACTGAGGCGTACTCGAGGGTGTCGGGCTGAAAACCTCAGTTGTGTCCTGACATTCATTGACTTCCGGAAGGCCTTCGATACAATTCACCGTGGGAAACTTATGGAGATTCTACGAGCCTATGGAGTACCTGGGAAGATTGTGTCAGCCATTGCCGCCACCTACTCTGAAACGTGGGCCAAAGTCAGAACACCAGATGGGGACACAGAACCATTCCAGATCCTGGCTGGCGTGCTGCAGGGCGACACACTAGCTCCATTCCTGTTTATTGTAGCCCTTGACTATGCCCTCCGATGCGCAATCAATGGCAGAGAAGAAGAATTAGGCTTCACACTCACTAAAAGAGCCAGTCGCAGGGTTCCAGCCAAGACTCTTACAGACCTGGACTTTGCTGATGATATCTCACTTATCTCAGGCTCTGTCCAGAAAGCCTGTGAACTGCTGGTAGAAGTTGAACGCCAGTGTCTGAAAATTGGTCTTGGCATGAATACCAGGAAGACTAAGGTCATGGCTGAAAATGTGGAGAACCCAGAGATCAGAACCCTTGACGGAACTGTTCTAGAAGTTGTCAAAGACTTCAACTACCTGGGTGCCTGGATAGCCTCAACTCAGAACGATATCAGGATCAGGAGAGCCCATGCATGGTCTGCACTGCACAGCATGAACAGAGTGTGGAAGTCAGGGATGAATGACAACCTCAAGCGAAGACTGTTTGTCACCACTGTGGAAAGTGTGCTGCTTTATGGATGTGAAGCCTGGACCCTCACTGCCAAAGATGAGAAAGCGCTGGACGGGGTATACACCCGTATGCTGAGAGCCGCACTCAATGTTTCATGGGTAGACCATGTGGGGAGCCCTGACCTATATGGTTATCTTCCACGACTGTCGGACACCATCAGGCAGAGACGAATGAGACTGGCTGGACATTGCGTAAGACACCCAGAGCTCACCGCCAGCGAGATGATTCTGTGGGAGCCGACGCATGGAAAGAAGTCCGCAAGCAACGTACATTGACACGCTGAAGAGGGACACTGGGCTCACCAGTACCACAGAGGTCAAGACGCTCATGATGGACAAGGATGAGTGGAGGGCTGTGATCCGGAGTTCCTTCTATGCTAGTGACCCCCTCACCACAAACCTGGAACATTGAGGTGAGCCTTCAGGGGGTGAAGCAGAGGCACTAAGATCAGTGTGGTGAGGATGATGCCGAGACCCGAACCCACGTTCAGAATGTACTGCGTGCCCTGCAAACAGGAAAGGGAAATTGGGCTATTAGTGGGTGATGTAGTAAATGGTGCTTCTATGGTAGCTATATTTGAGTAAATCAGACACAAAATCTTTGTTAATTCTAGCTTAAATAAGGCTTTATTTCTATATCCATGAATTTTTATCGAAGTACAAAACAAAATCTCTACATATATGAAGTGATTAAAATAGCATTAACCCCTGTGTTTTCTAAGATAATTGAATGTGTAATTTTATCAAAATATAGTGATTTGTTAAACAGCTGTGATAACCAATTTGGTTTTTAAACATAGGCATAGTACTGATTTGTGTGTGTGTAATCACAGAAAGCAGATATATAGAGTCTAAGTATGATTTCTTGATGCCTCTAAGGCTTTCGATCGATTAAATCAATGGACTTTATTCAATAAATTGATTCAGAGAGGTCTCCCCTATTACTATTGTTAGGCTTTTTGTATACTGGGATTCAAGTCAGCAGTTTTTGATCTGCTGGGGTCATACACTTTCAAATTTTTTTTTACAACAAATGTTGTTTGTCGAGACGGAATAATTTCTCCTACTTATTTTAACCTGTACATGGATGACCTTATCAAGGAGTTAGATAAATCTGAAATAGGATGTAGTATCAATGGCCATTATATAAATAACTTGTTATATACGGATGACAGTTGCATTATTGTTTTTTCTCCATCTGGGCTTCAAAAAAGCTCATTGATATATGCTTAGAATATGCGTCTTTTAATACTATTGTTTTTAACAAGTCAAAGACCAAATGTGTGTGTCTTAAACCAAAGTGTTTAAAGAATTTATATGTACTATCTATCTATTTGAACAAAATTGAGCTTAAATATGTTCATCTTGGGGTTTTGTTGAATGATGAACGTAATGATGAAGATGATCTGGTCAGCCATAAGAAGTATTTGTATGCCAAAGGGTAACTCATTAATTGCGAAGTTTAAGAATTGTTCAGATCAGGTTGGACAAGTATTTTTTTTAAACATTTTGTAATAATGTGTATAGTGGACATCACCGGTCTAAGTATTTGACTGAGGGTATGAACAAATTATAAACAATTCCTTTGAGGTTTTTAACGGGGTAGCCATTTAAAGGCTATAGCTCTAAGCCCCTCTTTGCCTAGTTTATTACCCAGTTTGAAATCACACAGCGTAAAACGTTCTAAACAATATTGAAGCAGTCAACATTATTGAGGGTCCGAAACCAATACATGTGTTGGTTACATCTTAAGGATCAAATTTTTGCATGCATGATTGTGCGTATTTGTGGTTTTATACATAAATTTTTAAAAAAAAAATGCAATTAGAAGTTACATAGTAACGGTAATTTAAAAGTCTTTTATTTGCAGACATATTTGCAGACTATAAATCAACTAAAAGTAAACTAATATGTTGTGCCTCTGAAAGTTAAATATTACAATGCAAACTAGAGGACATTGTATGACATGAATACATTGTGACTGATAAGTCTTATCACTAACTGGTGATCATTGCAAAAAATTT